>JAODKE010000041.1:3627151-3665634 GCA_026779605.1 Mormyrus hasselquistii
GGCGCCGGCTCACAGCTGCTTTGACGAGACACGGCGGGGCGGGGGGGGGGCCGTGGGGCTTACGTTACACTCGGCAAAGGGTCAAATTCATTGTGCCCATTTTAGGTCAGATAACATAATAGGGAAAGCCAGCATTCTGTGGCCACACTGCGCTGCAATGCCACAATCCTCCCCCTCCCAATACTGGACGTCAAACAGTCAACAAATGACTTGATTGCCTGGAAATATAACAGAGCTGCTCATTCCTGCTCCTGGAACCTAACCCTCCCCCCCAGAGCTTAAGCGCAGCCTGATTTAGCGCTTGAGTACCGGGTCACTAACAGAGCCAGCCGTGCTGAGCCTAAGCTGGTACGGAGATGCCACCAGAGGGCCTGAGCTGTAGCGGGAGGGCTCTGCCTAAGTTCTGCAGGGGAATGAGCAGACCTGCCCGATATTACTACTCGCCACAGTTCCGCAGGTCGGGTCAATTAAAGCCTTGCAGGTGAAGTACTTCCTGCTTATTTCATTGACTGGTTACCTTGCTGTGTGTGTTAAGGATACTCATTTGACCAAAAGTGGAGGGCCAGAATTCAGGAGTGTAGCAAACTGCAATTTCAAGTATGCCATACTAAAGTGCTTTTTAATTATATACTCAAATGGCATTTTGTACCTGTATCCACTGAACATGCGCGTGGGGAATCCCACTGGCCGTGACACCAGAGGGTCAAATCGAGATGCAATGTTATGGGCTTTGGGACATAGAGCAACACCTGCTGCTGGCTTTGTTCAGTGGGCCTCCCGTCATGGCCGAGCTGCCCAGCCGCACCATCACGTGAGGTGAGATGGGGTGGGTTTGAACACAGCCCAAGTGTGTGAGGATCAAGCCGGCAAAGCAGGTACTCCTAAAGTGCTTTCCGTTAGCATGGTGACGCTGATTTGCAGGACACAGGCTGGAAAGAGTCAAATTCATGAGCGAGCCTGCTGGCTGGCAGTACGCGTGTAACCACACAGTGCGAGCGGGTACCCATCTGAGCGTGCCAGGGCCCCCACCTAGTGGGCACGGAAGCCCTGTCTGTGAGGGATGTGGGGGGAGACCTGCAGGAAGGGGCCACAACGGTGGGAGCGTGAGGGGGCACCAGAGGGGTGCTTGAAACAGTGCGCGGTTAATTCCTCTACATGCACTTCAATTTTACAGCAAGAGTGGGCTAGCATATCTAAACAGAGAACAGAGCTGTCATGCAGGTTATCTAAATCATAGATACAAGAATGCATACAATTCAAACTCGAAGTTAAACTAGGGCCTGTTAACTTGGAACGACGGCAGCAGAGTGACAGAGGGATTCCAACTCGGAGAAAACGGCCCCCGGGGAAGAGCCCCCAGCGGCCAGCTTTCTTTTTACGCTTCTTCATATTTAGCTCTGCTGCTGCTGCTGGAGATTCTTAGCATAACTGGTAAAGACGAAATTGTAATCGTTGAATTGGGCCAACTGGCGGTCGAGGCGCTTGTATCCCTCAAGTTTCTGTGCAGAAGAAAAGACGCTGCGACATTTGGAGCTCTGAAAAGGCGAGAGAGACAGGGGTTAGCGTGTAACACACCGGACTGACATACTAAACCTTTCCAAAAGGGCACGTGGCCGGGGCTACAATACCTGGTTAACAAAGAGTGTAGTCACGAATTTCCCCGGCTTGAAGACATCGACAACTTTCCTAATCAGATCATCGTAGGAGGTCTGAGAGAGGTTAGTTTCGAAGCTCACGTAGGAAAACTCAGGCTCTGGAGTGATGTGGATCGTCCAGTAAGTTCCCTGGAGGTAAAATGGCACAAAAAATTAAAAATTAACTGCTGCAGTCCCAATTTGATACCGAGCGATAAGACTGAGGGGCTCACTCACATCAATCTTCATTCCATTCATCGAATAGCCACAGGGGTTGAACATTGTGGCATCAATCACAGAACCTGGTATCAGGTCACGAATCCCACTCATCTGAAGAGATGGATTTACATTTTGTCAACCAAGCAAAGACGTTTGTCAATTAGCAGAGAGAAACCTTTATCGACATCTATTCCTCATCATGCACATTTAGAGAAATACGCTTACACGAGTGACATCATTTGCAGAAACACCGTCTTTCATGTAGAACTGGTCCATAATCGCTGGTTCGAGATCACTCATGAGAACTTCAAGGGTCTGATCCGCATGCTTGTTCTCCCATAACTCTGGCAAATCCAGAGTAAACAGGTACCTGCAACAACAAAGAGCTTTTCATACCCAGAGCAGCTGCCCATCTTTGCATCTTCATAATCAATTCACAGATCAACCTGCCCATACGGGAACTACAAAAGTGTAACCTTACCAGCAATCAGTGTTCAAACGGCCCATGCAATACGCTGCTCCATCTAAGGAGAAAAAATTTGTAACAAACATTGTGAAAAACAATCTTGCCATTTCATACAAAATTAGACCATTATTCTCCCAAATGACCAAATACTAACTTGGGAATATCTGGCCAAGAAACTCAACTTCCTCCTGGAAGTTCCTGTGGGGAAAGTCCTGGTGGGCTGGCTTCATGAAGTTCTTACGGGAATAAAAAAAATTCTGCAGAAATGAAAGAGTCTGTCAGGAAAATATTTCCTTGTCACGGACCTGAATTTTATGCAGATGAAAATGCAAGGCATTAAATGAAGCTAGTGGAAACCGTAAATTACAGCGATGTCCACACTTCCGACTATGAAAGTCTGAGCCTTGACAATCCTGTCTTGATTCAAATAGCCTGCTAGCATGCCACTTAACCGGCATCTGCATGTCCCGTTTGATCACAACGCTGTTTAAAAGCCATGACTCATGAATCGCACTCAGTTGTTAAATCATTCTTCATTTTTCATACAAATGTTCTTACTGCAATTCATACCGCACGCATTATGGCCGGGATCTTTCAGCCGAACAACAAAAAGTCATGACAGGCGGCCTTGATGTGCGACGGTGGTACCTCGATAGCGTCAAAGCCGCAGTATTCTCTGGCGAGTTCCAGCAGAGGAACCAGTGCTTGCAGTAAGAGGGTAGTTCCACATGTCTTCAAAATGAAACGTCTCTTGGAGACAAACATGCTACTCTCACTGTTGGAAGACAGTCAGCATGCGGGTGTCAGACACTTAAGGCAGTCATTTCCCCTAAAACCGCAAGAGCCCCTTTAAATCAGAGATTACTGCACGATCTCCAGAAACTACTGCTGCCAATAAGCTTGATGAAGGACAGTACATTTTAAAACACACACACTAAATTTGTAGTTAGTTTTAGCTCTCTCAAGATCCACAAGCAGAAGAGTAGTCAAGGGTAGACCTTCTGGGATGGATCTGAAAGATATTAACTATAAAGAAATCACACGCGGAAAGCCGTGAGCCATTTTGCAGACAGGAGAGATAAATCGGGCACAGTGGGCCGCAAGGCTGTCCAGGCCAGCAAAATAAAATCAGGCCAAGCCTCAAAATACGAGCCAGAGCAAGGCATTCTGGGAGACATCCCCACTTCTGCAAGTTGGAGCCCTAAATGAATTGTGGATTTCCCCAGACCAACCCGGTGGATTCCACCGTATCCATTTCGGCCCCGATGCAGGAATAGCAAGTTCCCCCGGAGGATAGAATATTTGAAACTAAGAGGGACAGCCAGACATCCTGCCCAAAGACCTTGTCATCTACTATGATTCAACAAGGTGTGGACATGCCATATTCCACCAGAGTTCAATGAAGGACAGGTGGACTCATCCATGCACTGGGAGGGATGGAAGGTAAATTGTTGACATGGTTTCCAAGGGAAAAGGGTTCATTGGCTTTTATGGCTGCTGAAAACCAATCCGTACACTCCACCAGCTCGGAAGACTATTTACAAGCGACTCAACAATGTATATTGACCCCCCCACTTAGAGATGAGCCCGTTTCCAGGCAGCGCTGGGGCAACGGACGGAGATAAGAGCCTTGCATCCAAGACCTGCTTTTTAATCTGCAGAAAGGGGGGGGGGAGGGAGGGGGAGGAGTCAGTAAGCACACCACCGAGGAGATGACAGTGAACGAGGACACTCACCTGAGTATATAAGCTTCCTGCTTGTCAGTTTTTGTCACACTTATGATCAAACAATGCACATTCTCCAGCAGCTTGTCCCACTCAAACCTGGAAAGAGAGAGCAATGGTAAGGAACCTTTTCAGCACCGTCACAGGAAGAATCTCGCACACATTTAATCTACAGCAGCCTCATGGGCAAACGGCTATGGCAAGATTAGTTATGATGATTCAACACCATGCAAGCGACCAAGGCTACATTTATGGTGGGGACGGAACGGTTACTGGTTTCATGGTAAACCACAGTTAAAATTACAGACTGACAGTATTATTGCAGATTTTTTTTTCTATGTCAATGCACATTTAATATTGTTTTCAAATGTTTACATACGGTGTTGGCTCATGCAAGCAAAAGATGCATAGAGCTGCTAAATGTGTTTGCTTCATGTAAAACTTGCCGAAATGATGATTTCAGTTTGTGTATCAGTACTTTTTGAACATTGCACATTTTAGGGATACCGTGATAATACTGATTAATCACGATATATTATCATAGTTAAGTGAGTAAAATTTTCATATCGTCTCACCGCAAGTCTAATATGGGTATTAAAAAAGTACAAAGTTCAAAAACGCTCAAACAATCTAAAGACAAAATTAGCTTCCAAAAAAAAAAAAAAAAAAAAAAAAAGCTACATTTCTAGCTTGACTTCACTACAGAGCTGAGTCCCTCGACCTAAGGGAATTAAACATTTTATTCTATTGACTTAAAGGAGTTTTACATGCATGACAAAGGTGGTGCATCTTCACCTATAGGTAAAACACGTGCGAGTCGCCTTTGCACGCCATACAACTCACTGTACACAATACAGTGACAATGCAGTTGCCCTCTTCCTAATCTCCTCTACCTTTGCTTATCCATAACACTTGCATCTCATATGAAGGGGGGCAACATTAGCAAACAATCATTTGATTTCCTTGAAAGGGGAGGGATCAATCTGATTTCATAATGTTTGGTCAGCTATGGTGTGAATTATAATACGCCTGACATAGGGGAAGGTCATATGTAAGAGACGCCTGACCACACACCCATCATACCACACCTCTAATCAGAATGGAGTCACATAGCCCCCTGTATACCCAAAATTAACATGGCCGTCTAGGCTGGTAGGAAAATCCCTTTGTATTATTTTATTTTTGTCTAACCTGTATGGGGTGATATGAAAAGCTTTTAGCAATTCTGCTCAAAAAAAAAAAAAAAAAAAAAAAAAAAAAAAAAAAATAAAAGCGTCTCCATGGGGAACCAGAGTATGAGGCACCTGTCCTAATGAGCTGCTAGAGAGACGCCTCTCTCCTAAGCACAAAGCGAGAACAAGAATCCAAGCAGATGAACGACAGCGAAGGTGCACACAAAGGAAGCAGTCTACAGGGAAAAAATAAATAAATACGGTTCTAGAGCATGGTTAATATGAAATGTTGCCTCAGAATACACCGCCCATGTTTACTGACCAGGAGAGTCACGATGGGCGCTTCAGAAATGGCCACGGGAGGGGAACAAAGTTCACATGAAGCAGCCCTACAGCTAATAATCACTTCATGGGAGTATGACCAGGCAGCGAGGGCCAAAAAGGACAGTGGTACACTGCCAGTTAAGTGCTGGAATTCACAAGCTGCTTTCAGCACCTGGCAACAGCCATTTATGGCATTAGCAGAGCAAAGAGTCGACTATGGTATGATGAGTCACTGTCTGCCAGATCCGAGGCACAGGGCGCAATAGTAAGTATCTCAATGCACATGATCGGCTGGTCCCAATTGTAATGCCATCTGGCAGTCGGTTCACATGTGTGTATTTCCTGGAGAGGATGAGGAACGTCCATCTTTACCATTAGTACACTACAGTAGCACATCACTCCGACGTATGAAGATGCATTTACAAAACGCTGCGGGTTTTATCATGAAAGTCGACACTATCACAGTTAAAAACTCCATACCAGATAAAAACATTAGGTATGCAGCCAAAAGCTGCCCACTCACTGTTCAATTATTCATAAGCTGTTACAGCAACATCTTACTTCCATTCATCAATTGTTCAAAATGATAAAGCCATTTAGTCCTCACTGCATTCTAACCTTGCCATTATTTCAAATGTATTCTCAATTATGGAAGTATATTTTAATTCATCCATTGACACAGAGGTCTTGTGACCCCAACTAGTACTCAAACAGCGTCCACCTCAACAGAAAAATGGTTCCAGTGCGAAAACTAAAGTGTTAGATCAATGGTGTAGTAGCAACAATTTAAATACGTTTTGCAGACGTGCAAATGCCCAACATGGCACCCGGTGTTATTTAAACAGTCCTTCTGACATTAGATTTCTAACGGTATTCCGTATAGCTCTCGTTACCAAGAGGTAGCTCCAGTGCAGCTGTATGCTTGTGATGTACTTAACCGTCTCACTTCTGTGTTTGTTGACGAAAGCATCTACTCGACAGAAATGCTTCAGCTACATGTAACCGCTGAGCCTGCAGCTAAGTGATCTGAATCCAACGTCCTTGTGGACATATTCGGTCACTGGCAGGGCTCCACCCCCTCATCCACTGACACGGAGTAGCTAATCCAGTTGAGCTGCAAACAAAAATCTTGGCATCATTCGATCAACCGGCCACTCCCATGAAACTCAAGAGAGGGGAATCACCTTCCACTGACAGCGAGTTAGGATTCTGATGAGCTGCCAATCAGCGATTTTGTAATGCTAGACAGGAGCAACTGGACAATATTCTCAACTTTTGAGAAAACTTCCTGGAAGCATTCAAGCAAATACATTCCCCTTAACATCAAAGTCATCGAGATTTACTGGAACATATCAAAAGCCAGTCCAAATTTACGTAACGGCAGAGGGGTTAATACGGTAACTGTTCCTGATCTTCTAGTTGATTGCACCAAGCAAAAATTGCATTGGTTTAGCATTTGACACACTGAAGGAATTCAATATTCTGACACGTTACAAAAATTAAAAACTGTGCGGGGGCAGAGCCCTGTATTACACAGGCAATATCTGCTTACGCAGTGTGGCTACATGCAGTAGCTAAAGTGTGGAATTGCTGCATTGATGGGGGAGGGGGGGGGAGATCGAGCAGCAATTTCTCAAACGCATGTTCCATTTCCATATAATGATTATATGTTGGTGCAGAATTTCACTTAATACTACCCCCATAACATTTTGGCTATGGTGTATAATGGTTATGGTAATAGTCGACCACAAGTAGCAATATTAAAGTTCTTTACGCAGCTATTTTGAAGGTTTTTTTTTTTTTTTAAAAAAAAGGGGGGCGGGGGGTGTAAAACTTCAAAACGTTCTTCCCATTCTCATAAACCGTTCAGCCAAGTAATAGTCCAGCCATGTTAAATATTGTTTTCCAGAACGCACAAATCTTGCTAGTAAGGGGTATTTTAATCGAAAAGGCGTAACCGGAGCACGTCTGACGAACATAGGCGGGCGTCACCACGCACACGGCCGCGGCCCCTTTAAGGGCGACCGCGTTTCTGCTTGTCCTTGTAGCGGAACGGTGGCGACTCGCGGGTGTCGCAACACCAGTTGCGCCCCATTTAGTGGCCGATGGAGTGAGCCAATAGGAGGAGAGGGTGGAGCAAAAAAAAGATCAAATCTCAAGGACTAAAAACGTGACTTAGTTAAGTCTAAATCTAAGATGCAGGACTGGTCTGCTAGCGAATGAATGAACGTTAATCAAATTGTGAAACTACCGACATGGAGTTCCGATTGTCGGGTTAAATCAAGGCGCAGTAGCAATGTGCTAAAGACTAAATCGTCCAAAAGACTTCAGCGAAATGAGCGCACCTGTGCAAAGACTAACCCGTTATCAGTAATGAACGCAAGACACGTGGTGCGTCCAATCTCACGGCTAGACCAAGTTTCCGTATTTCGTCGTAACGTCAGCTTACTGTTGCCGGCCCTCTACATTAAAGTAATAAATCGCACACATGTGAGCGCAGAAACGCCGCCGCAGTGCTCGTAAATCTGAAGGACCGGCGGCCGTTGCGGCACTTCCTGCTGCTCGCGAGCTGCGCGGAGGGACAGGGACCCTGCGCCGCCGAACCACATGCCTGGGCCCCGCGCGTCACGCAGACCAGCGAGCGGAAAATTACCGAAGACCATCCGCAGATTCTAACCCTCCACGTTAATCCAAAGTCACCCATAAGCACAGGGAACCATACAGATGAGCGGCAAGAAATCTGCCAAAGAAAAGCAGCGTTATTTGGCGTTAGATAAGCGGCTGGCCGGCGACCAAGCGCTGCGCATTAGCGCTGCCCTGGCCATTTTAACTAGCTAGCTACGCAGGACCATGCCCCGAGACATGACGAATGAGTATTAAGGACCCGATTGTGCTTCGGCGCACACCATTTACCAAGTCCTCCCTCCCCCAAAACGGTCGCATTTAGCTCACTGCTATCGATTTTTTTTCATTTTGTCATGATCACTAATCACCAGCTACACATTTCATCTAGTCAGTAATAAATGAATGAATGAGCGAGCGTTGGGGTGGGGATGTCTGACGGCCGTATTATTAATAGGCACAAATAAACATCAAATAATTGGCGTCGACTTCCACACCATATTTGGCAAAGGCCCATATAAACCACCGATACTTAGTTAAGGTAGCCGAATAATACCGATAAGAAGATCGCAAACCTACTAAAATAGGCAAATAGAACGTCTGGCCAAGGCTGCATAGTTCAATGACACTCAATTCGAAAAAGGCCCAACACACCTCGCTACAGATGTAGTCAAAGGTGTTTGAAAACGATTTTGGAGGATACTAACCTTGGGATGATACGAAGGTCCCCGGTTCCTTTGGTCTCATCTTCTCGGGAGAACCACACCTCCAACAGCTTCTCGGTCCCCTCGAAGAAGTGTGCACCGTTCTCTTCCATCGTGAGACAACAGACACCAACAACAGAAATTACACGTTGCTTATTTTCAACTTAATTAATCCTTCCTTGATAGTTAAGTTAATATTTCAGTACAGTCCTTTAGCAGTCCAGGTATAGCTTTCTTGGGTTTACCGTCTTCCCTTTTGCAGAGAATACCGTAAAGCGAGCGCTAGCTAATATCGCCGGCCATACTGTGTAAAGCCGAGCTACAAGGAAGACCGAAGGATTTTAACAGTCGCCAAGAAGCCAGTCTCCAATTTTACACCAATCACAGATCCCGACAGTTACAATAAACAATCCGATTGGCCATTGCAATTGTCAATAATTTCAAAGAGGGGCGTGACACCTAATCGTCATTTTTTTCAGGCAATGGTAGAAGAAGCATGACTCGCTCCACTAGTGATATAAATTATTCGTGTATCATGTATATCCCATAAAACTTGAATGCGGCACGGACTGTCTTTTACTATGTGTAAACCAGCGATTAATTATTTCACGAGTTAAATTGATTTTCAATAATGTAATATTAAACATTAAATATTTGATAACTAGTAGTTGAAAACTAAAAAATAACTATTTCTCAGCTACGTTTCAGAGAAAATATAGAGCATATAAATCACAAATACTAAGCGTTTTAAATATTCCAATAAGGTTGTGTATCTGAGGTTTCGTTTATTCGTGAATCAGTTTTTAAAACGTAGCTATCACATTCTGAACTTTCTTGCTACAGTGGAGTGATGGTAATAATTAAAATGATATATTTGATTCTACATAATTAATGCACCTGTAATGAAAAAAATATATATGCAAATCGATATCACGTGTATTTGTATTGATATTAAACTGGGTAGAGAAAATGTCAATTATTTGTCTTACAGTTAATTAAACAAAAATATTCCATAAACAGCTGCTGCTTAATTAGAATTCTAATGTGCTTTTCCGTTATTTGGTTGTGGCGCAAAACACGCACAAAGCGCCAAAGTGCTGCATACGTCATTATTTTTCTATGGCTAGTTTGCGAACAATGTTACTTATAAATGTTGTTGAATGAAACCATGAAATGTTGGTCAAAATTTAAATTTATGTGCAAAATCGCTGAAGACTTGCGAAAACAAAATCGAATGATTAATGATAAACTTGCGTTTTCAGCCCATACGTAAAAAAATCCAAGATATGAAGTACGTATACCCGCATTGTTTTTTGTATTTTAGTGCATGTTACTACGCAAGTGCGTTAACCGCAGAGCGGTGTGAGGATTGTAGTTTAATGAGCTGGGGTCGGGCCTTTTGGCGGCGCCTAGCTGGTTATCAAAAACTACCGACCCCAGAATGCCTTGCGCCGCAATCAGAAACGTCAACGAGCCAGTGAACATTGAGCGGAGCAGACCAAAATCCCAAACAAGGAAATGGTGGGGGAATAAAACGATCAGATTATTTAATTAATGCATGTAATAATTAATATTTTATTTTATTGTAAATTAAGAAATATTTATGGGTAACAATGGATTACGACTTCAAAACAAAGCTCGCGGCGGAAAGAGAGAAAGTAGAAGATCTGTTTGAATATGAAGGTTGCAAAGTGGGTCGAGGCACCTACGGTCATGTTTATAAAGCTAAGCGCAAAGACGGGTAAGAGAATCTGAAAGCGTTATTGTTATTACTCGAACACGGACATTTTTGTGATCATATGTTCACTAGCGAATTAGGCATAGAAACGGTTCGATTTGCCCCGTGCTCTCCCTGTGACTGTTTTGTTTTCATGCACGCAAGCACTCACTTAGCTAGCAATAACGATCCTCCCCCAAAACAGAGTGATGATGTTTATTTCTGTCAGCCCGGGCAAGGGCAGAGGGTTACTGTATGTAGCAATTGCTATTTAGCAACTTAGAGGTTTAATGTTGGCATTCAGCACTTTTAGCGCAAAGTAGTTGTGGTGTTACCTCGTCAGACAGCAATCATACTGCTGGCAAATCAAAGCTTTGAATAGTGATGCATCAGAAGGAAGACGTCAAAAACCAGTAACGTTATTAACAATCACCAAGCCAGATGTTGCAGATGCCGTGATGCACGCGATGAATTGACAATCGTGGTCAAACTTCATCAGAAGATGAACAATTTAGTATCGATACACAGCTAGGTTTTAAATGTAACATGGGATTGTATTTTTTATTCATTTACTTGTAGATAACCAATGGTAACTCACTGCTAGGAAATACAGTTCATGTGTTAAATTTTTTTTGGGCCACTGTCATTCGTAAGCTCGGAAGCAAAATAACGAGAAGTTGGCAGAATACCAAAAGGACCTTGAAGGACCCACATACGATTCATTTACTTTATGTTCAATTGTAGAGATCATCTGCATATTTTAATCCCGTAGCTGTTGGTTATGCTTCAGGAACGATTCTGTCTGTTAATTTGGTGGATTTTAGGATGTTAAACATTTCAATCATTTTAAATGTAAAGAAAACATTGGCATTCCCTAGCAATGAGAGCTACAGTAAATTGATGCTTATTTTTGTTTCTGTGATGACAGATGTGGGACTCCTGATGGTCAGATGACTTGCTAATAATGATTTATCTTCCTCCCAATTTCACATTTTAATCAGATAAAGTATGTACTTGGACTTAATATATTTTGCAGAGGAGTTTTCATTTTAAGTTGATGAATTAAATAACTTTGGACACAGGTAATAGTCATAAAATAAACCTGTTTTCAAAATTGAATCATTTATCACAGCTAGCTAAAGGTTTGTCACTTTTCTTCTTTTGTAGCACACAAGGGTTTTTGTTTGCCCAGTTTGCTGAATTGCAAGCTGTTTTTTTTTTCTGGCAGAGAGACTTTGAGGGGAAAAAATCTGTGACAGGAAGGAGTTACTTATGGTATTTGCATATAACAAGTTTGGTTTCAGCAATCGACTGCACAGGCTGGCGTACACTAAAGATCTTAATTTCCTCACAGCTTTGGCAGTTTTAGGGTCAAATTGTTTTGGTTTTGCTATTTCAAGTTTCAAGTAGACTATAGCTGTTTGTATCTTTATATTTATGTGTTTAGGTTTGTTTTTTTCTTTTTGCTTTCATGTATGCATGGTTATATTTTTATTGAAGGTAACAAGGCTCGATGCTAATGTTAGGTTGAGTAACCTAATGTCTCTATAGTTCTTAAGCTGCATTCAGTTACTTTCTTTTTATTTCTCAGTAATAATAATAATAATTATTATTATTATTATTATTATATACAAATACTATTATTAAATACAAATAATAAAGTATGATACAAGAATAGTATAAATACCAGTACCACATTTGCAGAAAGTGACAATGTTTCATCAAATTCTTGTCTAAAATAAGATGATTTAAAATGAGTGGAGGATGGGAATGTCGCACGTTTTCATCACTTCAGAACTCATGTGGGAGTTTTTACTAGATTTTACCTGCTATCAAACTTTCAGAAACTGCCACCAAACTTTTACTTACTCATTTTGATTGTGCATTGTCTGTAAAACCTCTACGGCAGGGGTCACCAACATGGTGCCCGCGGGCACCAGGATGCCCCTAAGGACCGCATGAGTCGCCCGCGGACCTGTTCTAAAAATAGCACAGCTCACCAGTGAGCAGCGTCTAGAATTTAATTTGACCCTGCTTCCATTCTTCTTTAATCACACATGTATTTATATAATTTGAAAATAAGTGTCTAAAAATAAGCATTTGAAGCATGTTTATTATACACAAAGTTTCATAAAACTATAAACGTGATCAGTGTCTTCACACAGATGAGTATCAATAGTAATACGGTATATAACTAAAGGTATACTGAACAGATTTGTTATTTAAGAAGAGTGTATCAAACTGGTGCCTTCGTATGACTCGGTATCCGTGAAGTAGCTCTCAGTTTCAAAAAGGTTGGTTGAAGGGTTAGTCACTGTTTCTGTTAAACCTTGGTGTAGCAGCAGGCACTTTGTTCACTAAAGATGGCATCTGTAAGTCAACCATAATTTCAAGCAGTCAGTTTAAATTTAATGAAAATATTGAAATTCATCAGAAATGAGAGCTAGAGTAAATCGATGCTTATCTGTGACTCTGTGATGATGCGTGTGACTCCTGCTGGTCAGCTGACTTGCTAATAATGATTTACCTTCCTCCCAATTTCATATTTTAATCAAACAAAGTATGTCCTTTTATTTAATATATTTTGCGGTGGAGTTTTAGTTTTAAGTTAATGAATGAAATAACTTCGGCCATAGGTAATAAGCTTTAGTCACTGTTTCTGCAGAACCTTGATGTAGTGTCAGGCATTTTCCTGCTGAAGATGACACCTATCGGTTTATAATAATCCAGTGGATATTAAAATGTAGAATATGGATTCCTCTTGCATATATGAAATCATTTGCTTATTTTAGCATGGTGAAATTTAGCAGCCTCTGGAAAATAAGGCACCAATATTATTGTAAAATAATATTGCAGGGAGGTCAGAGGAATTCAGGAGCACGGGGGAAATTTCGTTTTTATTCAGTTTTTGAGGTTAAATGAGTAGCGGTGGAGAGTCTCAGATCATTTGAGTCTGCGGGGTTAGGGTTCAGTGGGTCTGGGGGAACTCACTGTAGGGTTCTGCTGTGCAAACTCACGTGCAGGCGGCACTTCAGTCACCTGAATGCCAACCCCCCCCATGGCATTGTGTGCCCGTTATGCGGCCTCTGACCAAAAGAAGAGACGTGTCCGTTGCTCAGGAGAAAGTGAAAAGTGTGGGGAGAGCGCTGGCTTAATTAAACGTTTTGCTGTCTTTTTGTGTTTCACGGTATCTTTGTTCTCTTCAGTTATTTCAGATATTTCTGTTCGGAACGCCACAGCGAGCCGCTCTGTTCACGGACTATCCTCCACCGACAGAGTTTTGAGTTCCTGAGTGTCATTCCACTTTCAGTCCCCGCTGCAGTCCCCGTCGATCTTTAGTCCTGATATGAGAAATAGCTTTGCACAAGGCTGCTAATCTCCTCTGTCACAGCAGCACAAGGTCAGTGCTGCCTTCTGCAGAGCTGAGCACCTCTGAAACTGTCGTCTTAAGTGCAAAGGAAGTGAAGCTTAATACTCTGTCAGAATGAACTCATCCCTGTGCAAAATAGTTTACCTTTACGCTATCTAACTACAGCAGGATTTTCATGTGCATCTGTCAACATAAACCTTGTTATGCCAAGGGCCTGAGCTGTCCTCAGAGATAAAATAAAAGCACTCTTCAATTGTATTGACTTCTTTTCAGTTTGAAGGTGAAAAATAGCCCAGATCTAGTGTGCGTTGTGCTACGTTGGCAGTATGATAGTGAGCTCTACTTTGCTTGGTCCTGGTGTGCCTGTTTGTATAAAGGAGGGTGGTGCTGTAGATAATGTCACCAGGGTGGGGGAGTGGGTGTGCTCTCTTTGGCTTCTCAGCAACTCCACACTCTTATGGCTGAGAGAAAAGGCCATTGGCAGGTGTCAGGGCGAGGCTCCTCTGGGATTGTGTGCGCCCACCACAGAGATGCACGCGGCGACTGGCCCGTCCACGGGCTGCACACTGGCCCACATTCACACGGGACCGATGGCCACAGGCAGCGATTGTACGTTTGTTGTGAAGAGCAAGTTTCAGTTTTGATTTATCTGTGTCAGTCTTTCCCAATCTTGTCCTCGGGGACCCACAGACAGTCCACGTTTTTGCTACCAGTATCCCAGAGGGAACAAAAACGTGGACCATCTGTGGGTCCCTGAGGACTGGATTGGGAAACACTGATAATTTAGACTTCCAAATATTCCTATTTCCTGTTTTTATTATTATTATTTTTTAATTCTGTTCAGAAACTTTTTTGAACTCCTAAACAAAGAATATTTAGCCACCATGTAATTAACCGTATTAAAATGAATTCAACCGCCAGTGATCAGAGGCTGTAATTTATTCTCTTTAAAGAGTGTGTCCAAAGTGAAACAGGACAGGTAGTTAGCGAAGATGTGCATTGTTCTAGGCCAGACTGCCTTCGCTACAGATGACTGAAAAGACAAAGCAATTGCTGATAAAATGTTTTTCTCTCCCCTCACTTGTTTCTTATCTCTGCAGGAAAGACGAGAAGGAGTATGCACTGAAACAAATAGAAGGTACCGGAATATCGATGTCTGCGTGCAGGGAGATCGCGGTGAGTGGACATACTGCACACGGATATCGATATGGCTCCTTGGCCAATGGGATTTACTCCTCATGGCCAGTGTTAAAGGTCATCCGTTTTGGGGTCAGAGGTCAGAGCCTTAAGAGCCATTGACGGTTTCAGTTATCAGCCAACCAGTAACTAAATAAAACAGATTCTGGCAGCCATTTAGGGATATGCATACCACGATTAGCAGGTCGACAATTTATATATGGATTTATTGAATTTCTCCTCTTCTTCTCTAGCAAAGTTGGCAACTGCAGATTTTTAAGTGAATAAAGCTGGTCTTTGCTTTATGGGTACTTTGCTTGCAAAATAAAGAAGACATTACGGGATTATCAGTCAGAGTTAAGTGATAGGTTGCGCGTGAGAGCCATTCAGCATTCAGTTACATGAAGTCATGCCTACTTCAAGCTAAGAGCTAAGCAGCGTGTCTTTCATGCTACCTCTATGACCTCCTTCTTAAAATCACTTAAAAAATGCAGGTGGGTACAATATACTTTTATTGTTGTCAGTGTTTCCGACTTTCCAAACAATGGGGGGTGGATTTCCTGCGACGCTAAACATTTCAATGGCCCTTGTTGTAATTCCAGTCGGCATTTAAATTTTAATTCTCGACTTATCGTTCTGACTATCACGTACGCGGCACAGAGGTGAGTATCGGTCATCCCTCCCCGGACAGCCGCTTTCCACTTCGCATAAATTGAGGGAGGAAGCCAATCCTGGTCGCGGTTCTTGCTGCACGTGTTTTTACAATTGCGTTGAGATGATGCATGGTGGGTGCGGATTTGCACGCATTGCCATGTGAGGATGGTGTGGCCCCAGCTTGGATTTCAGTCAAATTCTGGGAATCATTAAAAATGAAATTGGGCCAGTTCCTGATTAGCCTTGGGGTGTTATTCATTTGTGTGTTTGTTTGTTTGTGTGTTTGTTTGTTTGTGTGTTTGTTTGTGTGTTTGTTTTTACCACCTTACATGGACGGCCCCCTTGATATTGAGTTTATTTTGTGGTGCCCCTCGGTCTGGTCTTGTGAAGACAAACAGTGTAGGCGCTCAGATCCGAACGGGTCTGCATTCCATTACAGTCTATCACAGATATCTGTAGCCGTGGCAGGAATCATGTCACAAGGTCAGCCTCGTTACCATGGCAACCAGTGACCGTGTTTGACATTTAATCGTGCCGCCTCATTGGCTCTGACAGTGTCCCATGCATTCTTAACATTTCATAAACAAAATAAAAAAAATACTTTGGTGGAAATACTTTTATAGGAACATTGTTTCTTTTAAATGTCACGAATTCTTTGAGTAGTTCCTGGCAGTGCGTCTCTTGTCTCTCTACTTCAAAAATCCTTGACTGATTTACATATGAGAAGGAACTGAGGTCATAGACTGAGTACTGGCTTTCGTACCTGGAGTAGGTGAGTACACACGCCGTAAATTAAACCAGACTTCCATGAGGTTGGCGTCTTTAGATCTAAAACTAGCTGCTAGGAGGAACATCCTGTCTGCTTCCCTGTGTCCAAACTATGTCCTGCTTTTGGAAAAAAAAAGAATTTTAAAATGTAGATTCCACTTTGCAAGGTGAACACAGTTGAACAACAACGGTTGCCTACTTTGTGAACAAGGATTTCAACATAGACCTGGTGCATGTAAAGCTCAGCGTGGAATTGCTCGCAACATCACATTTTTAGCTACGTGTTACTTTAAAATGAAAACTGTTAAATTACCATTAGCTGACACACAGGGGCAAAAGTTTCATTGGTATAATGGATGCGGCTAACCTTTGACCCAGTGGAATGTGTTGGGCTGTTTTTTAACAACTCAGAACTGAACTGAAGTACCTGACATAGAAGGAGCAGAGGCCGTGATGGGACAGCGAGGTTATGCAAAGAGAAACGGCCGGTTGCGGAAAGAGAGGGTGGCTATGTTGAAAACGATGGTTCTTGTTGATTGTGAAAGCCTTTGGTCCGGTGCTCGACCACAGACCTTTTTGTGTTTTGTGAATGGGCAGATGTAGTGGGGCTTAGCCAGGGAGGCTGCTGGAGGCTTCTAGGTTAGAGGCACGGAGCAGGCAGAGGACCGCTGATGTCACTTCCGGGCTGCTGGAACAATAGGGGCTCTCCCATTATACAGGGAGCCAGGTGTCTTGTCTGGGTGCAGCTCTGCTAGCTTACCTGATTGGCAGTTGTGCCCCCCCCGGCCCGGCATGCAGGTTTGGCTGTCTCATGTTCTGGTGACATGAAGGGGGTGTCGTCCTTGAGAGAATAAATGATGTCACAGTTCGCAGGGCATTAATCCTGGGCTGTACAACACACAAAGCGCACTGGTGTTGGGTGCATGGGCAAAAATTTATTCATCTTACAAACATTTACTAAATAAAAATAAAAAAAATTGTCGTAGGTGCAAGTCGACGTAAGTCGCATAGATTGTAAGTCTGTATATTTTGATCTTACTAAAAGTTGTAATGTAACTGGAAACATACATATTTTAGGAAGTTACACATATCTGACAATTTTAAAGGCCTAGGATCTAGAATTTGGAGAAGTTGTAATTATTTTATTGTTCCTCATTTGAAGTGTTTAACAATACACTTCCGCCCATGAGTGTAAGAGCTTCACCTTTTAACAGAGTCTCTCCCCTCATGTCCCAACACCCTGAGACAGGAGCGTGGTGTCAAACTCACTGCTTTCTACTAAGGAACATTTAGGGAAATCTCATGAGAGCCACTTATGACTGTGTGCCTGTGTTTTTTCCCTCCCAAGTAGATGTCAAGCTTAATTTTAGGTTGCAGTTGCGATACTTGCTTATCAACCTTAATGGTATTTAGGAGTTGGAATGCAGAGCTGCTGCCCAGTGATAGAGTGGGTTACCCCTTGCCAGGGTGCCTACTGCCTCGTGCCCAGTAATTCCTGGAACGACAGGATCACAGTGACCGTGTACTGGACAAACAACTTCGGACGCCCGTGATACGCTGCTCTTCAGGAGCATGATCTCTATGACGAACAGGGATGAGTCAGACTTCTGTTCATCAGATAAGATAAAACTTTCTTCATTTCAAGGGAAATTATTGTGCCAAGAGAACTCTTCCCATGCAAGATTAAAACAATAAACAGAGCTTAAAAATACCAAATAAAGCAGTACAATATAATGTACTATAAAATAAAGAATACGGAATTTGCAGAATTAATGCCAAGTAATGTCAGTAATGCGAGCGTTTGAATCTGAAAAGAAAATTCAGTGCAAAATCAAAACAACAGATTTCTTCCGGTAGCGTAGCATAGCTTTGAGCAACTTGACTGTTACATTTCCCTGCTCTTATTGTACTCAAACAATGGCGCTGCGTCACTAAATGCAGAGAGTTTGTCATGTTAATTGAAATTTATTTATTGAAATATTTCATTAGTAGTTGATAAAGGGGGAAAAAACATTGGATTGGTGTCGGCAGGAACCTTAATAACAGGATCAGACCCCAGTGTTTCCTGTCAAACCTGCCGATGTGATGGTTTATTTATTTGCTTGATACTAAATATTAGTCACACGATTCAGCGTGTTTCTCTGCCTGGGAAAGGAGTCGGGTTCCCCTTCCCCCATGTTCTAAGTCCGCAGACACATGGTAGACGTGAGGACCGCGCTGTCATTCATTGAGGCTGACTATTGTACCACATTGATGGGTTCCACCTCCTGTTCGATCATTGCTGCTTTTAGATTTACAATTTTGCGCACTGATATCTGCTTGACTCTGTCCACCCGTTGCAGAGCACGCTAGGTTCCATGGGGAGCGGTATGGTCTGTATCCGGGCATCCAGACCGGCCCGGCATAGAGCTGGCAGAAGGCTGACGTGTGGAAAGGCTCTCTGCAGTTTCATGATAGCTTATGCGTCGGGGGGGAGGGGGGGGAGTGACCCGCATAATTGAATCCCATGGATGGAAATAGTAAATATAATTGCTGTGGCGTAATCCCAGAGGTTCTTCTGCACGAGGAGGGAGAGAAGGCAGAGTCCCCTAGGATTACGGATATCGAAATTTACTGAAGGATTTGTGTTCCGTCACCAGACACACACTCCTCGAAATGCTATTATGTGAATATGGACAGATTCGTTTTTCAGACACGACCGAATTCTGTGTGTGTGTGTTCAACGCCCATTATTACTGAGCAGGGTTAGCATGGGGATGTGTAAGAGTTAAGGTATGAGGGCCGGAGTGTCATACCTGCATTTTATCCCAGTGTAATCTTTACTCTTCACGGTTTGTTTGTGTGTGTCTGAGAGTATACGTTTCATTATACCGTGTGCTTCCAATGGACCATGACGCCAAGTGAATGCAGCAACCAACAATAATGTTAACAAATACTTGCTACTTTTATTGTAGCTGTCATCGGACATGTAAATAATTATTAAAAATGGCCCCTTCTGACACGATGAAGCTCTCCACAGAAAATTATAGCTCAGCCCTGCCGCATAGACAGAGGCTCAGCATTTACGTGAACAAGAATCTGGGGAATAAGGTGTAATGTGCCTGAAAAGTAGGAGCATTTTATGTCAGAATCTTGTGGCTCGGCTAATCCATTCTGTATCGTCTACTGTAAGGGCGCGAGGCGGCTGTGTGGAGCGATGGGAGAACCTTCTTTTTACACCCTGCCCTTGTGAGGCAGCATGTTGCGTGCACATGTTAGACCGCTGTGCCCCGCTAATGTCGCCGCCGCCCTTAGTGAATCCTTTGCTGAACAGCTGCCTACAAAGACAGATGGCAAGCCACCATCCTGGACCTGGCTTAACCTGACGTTTTTCCTTTAACAATAAACAAAGATGAACAAATATCCCTGCTTAGCTGTAGCTGTACTCAAGCAAGCACAGGAAAACATTGTCAGCGGCCAACTTGTTTAGATGTCGGTTGTCCGTGGACAGCTTCTGGGACTACCGGTGAACACAAACCGATCCTATTCCCACCTGCCACCCCGTCGATGTTTCTGTGAATTTCTTAGTTAAAGAGAAGGAAACTATAAAGAATCCAGAGCCAAAACTGTGTGAACCCTCATCCTGTTGTTGACATGTGAAAGGGCTGATATATTAGTATGTTTAAAACAGGTTTTGTTCTTCAGTAATTTAAGAATTCAAGAATTTCCTCATCTCCATCCAAGTGGTTGTCACCCTAATGGAAACTGGAAAGAGTTCCCCAGCAGAGTTGATGTTGGTGTCTCACTTTGGACGGATGGCTGGTGGCCGCAGGCCCAGAGAATCACCAGTTTCACTCGCGTTCTCTCTAAAGTGCTCTGTCCAACAGAACAACGGCTTCTTTGTACTGCGGCCCAACTCGCCGCAGAAGTCCGCGCTCACTGTGCTCCGAGTTGAATGCATGCGCATAGCCTGCCATGTGTCATCGTTTTAGCATGCTAAGATACTTGCTAGAGCTTCCTGGCCTTTCCTCCACCAGAATGTCTCGAGACATTTCCAAAGCCAAAATAAAGTGGCTGATAAGTTTCCGGCTTCACCGGTCACCTGCTCAAGGACGAGCTGAATCCAATCTTTGTTAGCATTGCCTTGGCTTTGGCTGTTTGCAGTCGACTGCTGTTGTTTTTCCCGTTGGCGTTCTAGGTGATGTTCAAGAGAGTCCTGGACACAAACCTTATGGAAGAGAACAGTTTTGTATTATTTTCTCTTAACGATTCAGCCGCTGGATAGTCTGGGCTGACGGATCCTTTGAGGGACAGCGTTTGGCTTGGCGGGTTAGACTCTGAGCCAGTGATCCAGAGGTTGCCTCGGTGATCCCAAGGTTGCCTCGGTGATCCCAAGGTCGCCTGCGATTGGAAGGTCCGACCTTGGCAGAATATAGTCACATCTACGTTGAGCGAGGCCCTTATTAACTCCCCAGAATGCTCCAGGGACACCAACTACATAGCCTGACCCTGTGCTCAGACCCCAAGCTTCACTGTCAAACCGTTTACATGTTATATTAAGGACAGCATGATGGGATATGTGGAACAAAACATTTCAGTGTAGCTGTACTTGTGAAAATGGCGAAATAGGCTAAAACTTTGCTTAAAATGGTTGTCATTTTATCACTAGAGCTTTCAAGCTCCATTCAGGGTTCAGGCCAGGAACCTTTGGCACAGCCGGCACGGTTTAGTAAATAGATGGATTCATCCTGCAGTGACGACAAGCAGTAACCTGAACTGGTCCTCTCCCCCGCTGTCGAGGTGTCATAACATGTAAATATGGCCCCCCCCCCCCCCCCCCACGGGCAGTGCCTGGTCCACGGCTCTCTGCTGCTGCATTTGGTCAGTTTGTTTTGTGAGGATTATGCACCATTTACCAGATGCCGATTGTTTTGGTGTCCTGGGACTCTTGTGTCCGCAGTCAGGTCTGGGAACCAAAATGATCAAATTATTCATTTTTACTGCTGCCTTTTAATGCTGTTCTTAGTTTGGGCTACGAAAAGAAGATGTGGCTCACCGCCTTGCTTTCGGAAAGATCCCCATATCAGTGTTTCTCAGTCTGCTCCTCGGGACACCCAAGACGGTTCACATTTTTGCTTCCCTCCAGCTCCTAGTAAATGTGGACTTGTGGCAGGGAGCTGGGAGGGAGCAAAAACGTGGACCGGCTGGGGGTCCCAGGGGACCGGGTCGGAAAACGCTGCCTTGTCAGATCTGAGGCCGTGATTGTTCCCGACGCGCACTGCGGTCCCCGCGGCCTCCCTGGATTCTCAGTCCACCCTGATCCACCCCCTTGGGCACCAGCCTCGCTCCTCATATTTGCTGCTGTGTTTACTCTGGAATTCACTAACATTAACAATAGCTTTTGTTCAAGTGGAATGAACCCCGGTTCATAGAGGGACAGACCTTGACTTGAAACACAATTGTCATTATATCTTATTTCCCCTGGTGGAGAACCAGATTGTCCGCTGCTGGCTGACGTGTAGGATGAGTTGGCCTTTGGAATGGGGGAGGGGGGGGGCGGGGAGGGATAGAAGCACTTTGCCTTAACTTTCATGTTGCAAAAATTAAGACCCTAGGTAACATGCCGGGGGTTTCCGTCTGTCCCCCGTTAAATGCCCTGAGAGTAACAAAAACAGTGGTGGGGGGGTCACTGTGGTATGGTGGGAGTTCTCCCTTCGCTGGGGATGACATCCCAATGGCGAACACCATAGGGCTGCCCTGGCAGTGCCAGGATATTCCAGTCTTCCATGGGATGCCGTTACTGTTTATGAAATGTTCCAGGCTAATAAGAGAATCCCATGTGGGGCAGACCAGGAATTGAACGTTATAGGCTGGGGCGGGGGGGGGGGGGGGGGGGGGGCTTCTTATTTCTTGCTTTCCACTTTAGAAAGAAAGGAAGCGAACAGATGGAGAGGAACGAAGAACGATGGCGACATGGGGGGGGGCAGGGAAGGCAAACTCAGCACTTTTTCCCAGCCCCGTCTTGTTCCTGCATCCTGATGAGAGAGAGAGAGAGAGTGTGTGTGTGTGTGTGTGTGTGTGTGTGTGTGAGGGGTGGGCTGTAACCAGAGTGTTAATATTCACCTAAAATCAGCTTGTCTGGCATATTTTCCTCTTTCTTTGCCCCCCCCCCCCCAACTGGGGACCTGTGAGCCTAGTTACCCTTTGCTTGTAAACTATCGATCACAACACAGCATTCCTAAGGCATAATGCCCCCCCCCACACACAAGAAAAAGAAAAGAAATACAGAAGAAAAAAGGAGACCTAAGTCGGATCATTACCAGAGGATTTTGGGGGAGGGGGTGCGAGTGGCCTCATTTAATAGATTTTCTTTTTTATCTTTTAAATCAAACAACTTTCCTTTCGATGACATCTGTCCCCCAAACCGGTCCAATATCCTCCTGAGGAAAGGCGCAGTTTGCAGCCGGGAGGAGACCAAAAACTGCGTAAACACTCAGGCGCAGTAACGGGAACCTCTGGCGGGATGAGGACAGACGCGCCATGGCAGCAGATGAAACGGAATAGGATATGGTTGGCGGTTTGTGGTCAGGCGCGGCTCAGAAAGCCAAAACCTCGTGCGGCCAGTAGTTTCAAGTCAAGCCTCACGGACTACTGGCCCTGAAAACACCTGACCTTCCTTTAACTCCCTCCGTGAGAGGAGCGGTGGGACCCCAGTGGACCACCTCACCTCCGTGGACGATGGCTTGGCCTGTAATTTGAAAAACCTAATTTTCCCACCTCTTATGGAACGTTATAGTCACCGTGAGAAGAGCACAATATTTTAAATATCCATCATAATTAATCTCAAAGCAGAGACTCCTTGTGGTGGCCCACAGCCACACAGCAGGAACGTCACGAAGGACCAGCCAAGGGTGACAATAAAATCAGACCGTTTATTATGAGGCCACTTTAAATTGATAAGCATTAAGTCTGGGTTCTGCTGCAGATTCCATGCTGAGTAAATCATCCCACGGGACTCCTGACATGAAGGAAATGGGCCGCAGGGGATCAATGAAGCTTGAACGGACCCCGGGGCTGGTCAAGACCAGGTGTGAGGTCAGGGGTGGAGACAAGATCAGCAAGAGGAAGGAGGGACAATTACCTTGTGGGGTAGACCTTTAGAAGGTCACGTGACCTCCAAAAAACACAAAATCCCAAAACAGACGTGATGAAAAGAACTGAGCGGCAGAACAGAACATTCCGGCATGGGTGTGTGTACCCTCTCCTTCCATAATCAGGGTGAAAAGCCACCTTCACACACAAGATTAAACCCTAATTGGCAGACTATGAGCGTGACATCCAAATTTACTACGTCTGATATCTGAATGAACCGTCTGCTCAGACAGTCCTTGGTGATTTGGGGGGTCAGGGTCTCTTACATGCCAAAATAATGACTTTCATAATGGAGAAATATGTCCAGACAAAATGCAAACCCTTTATATGTTTTATATCTTTATATGTACTGTCTTCGGAGCTGACCAGACATATTCCACAGGGACCCTGGGAGCTGTCTGATAAACACAGTAAGCTTACCCCTCCCCCCTGAACCCCCGGTAAGGTTTGAGTCTGACTATGCCAAACATACCCCTCTTTAATGAGCATGTTTTGTAATATGACTTGAATTATTAAAATATATTATATTCTGAGTGAGTGAGTGAGTGAATGAGTGAGCTTAATCCCCTCAGTTCTCGGTTCACCAATAACTGCACGGCTCCTGTTAAGCACTAGTGAATGTTCCTGTAATGCCCTTGAATCGCCGGTGCAGCCCAGCTTCAGCATCTCTTGGTGTGTGGCTGCAGGGAGATCAGCGCCATGTGAGAATCACTGTACCAGGTGACGCGGACCGCAGGCATTGCCCCTCCCTAAATCTGGGGGTTTCAAACCTCAGACATCTGGGGAGAGGGAGGAAACGCTGAACTGCGCGCACGCGCACACACACACACACACACACACACACACACACACACACACACACACACACACACACACACACACACACACACAGATGGATGGATGGACAAACAGACAGGAAACAGACTGATGCTAAATAATCTGATTTTTGTCACATAAGATAAACCATGTTCAGCAATTAAGAATCCAGTATGTGTTACAGAACTTTAAGGGTGTTTCCATACTGGCTTCCATTTTGGTTCAGGTGTCAGAAAAGTAAGGACAGCGAAGGGAGGGATGGGCAAAGGATCTGAAACAGAAACAGAAAATGAAAGTCCTCACACTTTGCTTTTTCATTCAGACAGGTGGTGCTATTCCAGCAGTGTTTAGCCTTCATCAGACCCACACTTTTTATGGGGGGGGGGTCTTTTTATGCTTTTTCTTCTTGGGCCTGGTTCAGGTGGCCCAACAGTCATTTTGGGTGTGGTGGCCTGTTTAGCGGGACTGAGGTGATGTTCCACCCTGGACTGGTTCCCACGCCTGGACCTGAGGACACAATGGTGCTCGGGCAAACGCAGGCATCAGACAGATGACACACTGCTGCCGTGGCTTCCATCCAGCAAATAGGTGACGACGCAGATCTATAGGATGAACCAGCTCTGCCAGAATTAATGGCTGGCTGCCCCTGCCTGCTTAAAATAGAGCGGTGGGGGCCATTGGCTTGCTCCGACAGACAGGTATATACATGGGAAGCCCTTCATGTGCTCGTGACTCAGAAGGAGGTGCAGTGTAGTCTCTGTGGGCTGCCCACAGATTTGGGTTTTGTGTTCTCCGCATAATTACCTCCGACCTCCATTCTGTCACTACAAGGAGCCCCAGGAGGGCGGGGGCCAGCTGATGCTGGAGTCATACCCTCAGCATATCTAGAACCTTTTGAAAGTTGTCCTGCTGGAGCTCAGGACTCGGGTTCGTCTAATGGGGCCTGGCTAACGTGCACTACCCCCCCCCCCCGTTCCGATCCTCTCAGTCACTCCCATCACTGTTCAAGATCTGTCTCCTGCACACTTTCTTTTCCCAAACAGCAGGCTGCCTCTCCGGACTTGCGGAAACTTCAGTTCCGGGCCGCTTTCCGCCCATCTGTCAGCCCTGAGATACAGGTACAGCACACAATCCCACAATGCACTGGGACCCCAAAATCACCACTATGGCTTTTAAGCCTATTCTTTCCCAGGCTGCAGCTGTTATAAATACTTTGTCGAGAGCTCAGAAACAGTCTCTGTCTAATCTGCATTTGTTTGTGTATGGAGAGAGCACTGTGAACTTTCCGGAGCTTGCCATGGATTATTCATACTCCTATGCCATGAGGGAGCTGGCTTTCATTACAGCGGAGGAGGATCCAGAGACTCACATGTCACACCTTGTGCAGGAGGAATCGTTTAACATGGCTTCCCAGAGCCGATGAAGCTAGGGGCTGAGGCTCACGGGAGTTTTACTTACACAAAAATGTTCTGAGGGCAGAAGGAAAAATGGTTAGTTCAGAGAGATAACCAATCAGATTGTAGAGGAGATGGGTGAAAGCAACTAGAGACAGGATCAACCAAGCTGCCTTCCAGGTCACCAGCTGGGGGGGCATGCCAAAAAGAAGGAAAGGGGACAGTAAATGTTTATAGCTTAAGACAGAACCACAGGACACAGGGACAAGGTGGACAGAAAGGGAATCAGAGGTCATTTAAATACAACTATCTTTCCACAAAACAAAGCATTAGGCTCGGGGTAATTTTTGCAGAGGCTCATTTGACTAGGCTGCAAACCAGAAGGAGCATTTCAAAGGGACGCAATTATCACTTCAGTCATTCTGAGACATCTAATTGGGTGGTCCCTTCGTTGTGTCGCCCAGGAGGCTGTCTCGGCCAATAAGAAAATCTGACAAGAAGGAGATCGGCTCTCCAAATATCGAGCAACCGCAGGCACTTTGAAGTGCCGCGCAGGCCTTGGGTTCTGATGGCGCTTTAACAAGGCCCATCTGGCTGTAAAGAGCAGCCGGGCCCCGCAAGGCCTCAGCACCACTGACAGAGCGAGCGGCTTCCAAACAGCGCGGCTGCGTGACGGAGAGACACGCCCGCTCATTTCTTCCTGGAGCACGGGGACGGAGACAGAGAGAGATTGCAGGAGGGAGGAGGGAGAATGGAGGAGGGAGGGGCACCGGCATGGGCTGCCAGGAGGAGGACATAAAAGAAGAAAAGTAAAACAACGTCGGGGAAAGATCACAGCGCTGATAAACCCCATGACTGCGCGCTCCAGCTACAGACAAAGCCAGCTTCCATTTCCTGCAAGCAGATTAAGCTCTGCTTCTTTTCCAACCCACATTGACTCTCGTGTGGAATCAGCGGCCCGATAACAGAAGGATCGAGTCCACAGGTTACGAGAAGGGCCCATTTGTGTTGCCGCGGCGACGGTTCCGACCGCATATCAGCGCTGGTCCAAACCAAAAAGAGGGGGTGTGTTTTGGTGCGAGTGCAGGCACACACTGTCAGGAGTGATTTAAAAGTGCGTGCTGAAGGATGTGGCTGTGAAAATGAGCGCCAGACAGATCCGTGTGTCAGAGCCATCGCGGTGGATTCTAGGATGGGGGCGTGAAAGAGCCCAGCCTTACGGCCAGATAACTCCCGGTAACGTTCTAAGAAATTTTCATTCCTCAGTTCTTTCTATAATTCATCTCCCCTCCAGCCCCTGTTGTGTGTCTGGATGGGACCCCAAACCCAACCTTCCTTCCCTGGGGTTCGATCCTGGTTCTGGATTCAATAAGGGCAGTGAGAAGAGCCTGTGAAACGTATGCAATGCGGGACTCACACTGACGCCATGACGCTTAAGCAGGGCCACCAGGAAGCCGCACGTGCAAAGTCTCTCCTGCATACCGGGGATGTGAGGGGACCTGAAAGTGAAGCATTAGAAGTGCTTCATAACTCCATGAAGGGTGGGGGGGGGGGGTTGAACCAGGCCGCACGCAGAAAGGAGCAGTGACGAACTTCAAAAGGACATAAGAAAACACTAACTTAATCCTTACTTTGTTTCTTTTAGCCCAGTACAGCTCCCGCAGTAAAAGGCAACTATTGTTCAGAAAGACATGAAAAAAATAGAAAAATAAATGGACAACAGAGAGAGGGTCAGTCCAAACACCTGCCCCATGGAGACAGAGAGATGCTTTTCCGTAACCCAGATGAGCATCCACTCTGACCCAGGGAGATTCTTTGCCTTCAAACATTAGCCTAATTTGAACCAGGATGCAATCAAGCCTCAGCTGGGAGCCCTTTTAAAATGTACTCCAGGGAACCTGGAACCCCCTTTATTTGGAAACCCCCCCAAGTCTCTAGAAGCCGGCATTAGTCATCATAGGGCCTGATATCAGCACTGATTACTGCATACCCACATTGATTGCACAACGCCCGACTCACACTAGGACACATCTGCCGCAAACAACATAATCAGGGTATCGGGGAAACACACCGCAGTGCAAACTGGACGCAAATCAACAGATTTAGCAATTATGCCTAACAGCAGAATGCAATTATACACATACAATGACAGAATTAAACTACCAGACACGTCTGGAAAAAAATGTCCTCCAACCCCCAGGGCGATCTGTGCCATCGATCAGTCCAGCCACATTCTCATGTTATGGTGTTTCAATCTTATTTACCTGCCACTGGATCAGTGTGACCCTGGACAGTCCATATTAAAGGGCGATGGAGGAGGTGACTCTGTTTAGACAGGAGCTGATGTGATCAGGCACAGAGAAAAGGCCAAAAGGCCAATAGGACAGCTGCTCGGAAGACCTGCGGCCCAGCCTGCATAATGGCCCAAATTCAATTAGGTGATGCAATTAAGCAACGACACGCTGCTTCTGGCCTGATATAGATTGTGCTGGGATTATACTGAGCTGTGATAAAACACTACTCACTGACAAGCAGCAAAGAGCTGGCTACAGAAGCCGAGCTAGGACATTTACATTTTTATTTATTTAGCAGCGGCTTTGGCCCAACGCAACATTATTGAGAAAGCAGTGTGTGAGATAATTGAGGTTAAGGGCCTTTGCTTAGGGTCCTGACGGTGACATCACTCTGCAGATCCTGGGACTCGAACTGGTGACCTTCCAATCACAGGCACTACGTCCTAATGTCCTCCAGACATAACCAAGCACAAGTGGGCATCTGAGCAGAACTCCAGACCGGGCTGTCACGGGGAAGGCGACGAGTGCATCTCTCTGACATAACGCCGGCCAGTATTCAGGCTAAACAAAGCAATAACATTAAATATAGTGGATTTTGGACGAAGCTTAACGCCTTGGCTAGTGAGAATGAATATAAATGGATATTCGCTTCTCTCTGCGTCCGTGTGGACAGCTGAGAACGACAGAGGGAGAAAGAGCGAGGGAGAGCAACGCCATCTGTTTTTAATTACATTTTAAAAATTTACAAAAATCACCATGCAAATGCAGTGAGCTGAGTCTCTCTTTGTTCCCTGACGTCGGTGCCAGACTGAATGCCTGTCTCTGAAAGAACCAGGTGCGGATAAACAGGAAAAGCCAGGAACCTCACCAGGAGCGCAAGAAAGACCTCCAACATCAGGGGGCGCTCAAATTCATCTGAAGGACGGGGTGGCTTTATTAACTTCTGTGGCTGGGGGTCAACATGGAGAGAAACCAGCTAAGCTGAAAAGAAACATCCAGAAATCATGTTGCACGGTGCTCCACAGAATCAGGGATCTGGATGAACTTCAAACAGGCCTGCATTTGACTCGCATGCCTGCATCCATTTCATAAAACGGTTTCTCTCTGGGAAACTGAGGTAGACTCGCATTTTCTTGACCAGGCATCTAGCGTGAATCCCAAAGGAACCCACGGCATAAAATTATCCCTTTAAGACGATGCTCCTCCAGGGAAGGAAAATTTCCCCCCTCCCCAGGGATTTCCCGTTTGTGAAAACAACAAAAAAAAAAAAAAGTCTTCCGTAATTCAATTTCACAAAGAGAAAAAAGGAAAAGAAGGTGGTCACAATTAACTTAGATGACGTCTTAATCAGATTGCATGGATTGGACATGGGCTCATGACCGAAGCCCCAGGGAGCCGGCGTCGTTTTTACTCAGGCAGTAGAGCAGACAGCTAAGGCGCTTTCATGATGATTCCCCCAACAGGAAGCCACTCAAGATATATATTCACATGAATAACTCGGCGAGGAAATCAATAAGTAATGAAGAACATTAAATATGGAGAGTGTTTAGATGAATACCGTTCTTTTTTCATAAAGACTAAACGACAGATCTCCCTGTGGGATTTGCTGGGAGAGGGGGGATCCTAACTACCGCCGCTATGGGAGGGAGATCAATGGCAGTGCGTTAAACAGGAGTGACCTTTACTTAGCTATCGGGACTGTCACCCTTAAGCCTCCACATTCATACAAGCCGCCCTGTTTGTCCTGAAGCTGATGAGCCAAAATGCACGGCTCAGATACACAGGTGGTCATCCTCCTCATCCCAGCTTAGCTACCAGAGGCTTCTCTTTGCCTGTTATTCATCATTTCAGCTATTAGGTTAAATCCTAAACTGGGAGATGGCTTCAGGACAGCTGGAAAAGCATCCCAGGAGGAAACCTCATGGATGAAGCATAGAGGCGAAAGCAGGGTCAGTCAGTCCCTGAAGCAATTGGGGTTAAGGGCCATGCTTCAGTGCTCAATGACAACATCACTCTGCTGACCATGGGATTTAAACCAGAAACCTTCTGAGTCTCAACCCATGAAGCTGCCCCACCCCCAACCAATTAATATTTTCCTGTTTAATACTTTTTTGGTCAGTGCGTAATTTCCTATATGTTATTTTAAAATGTAAATTATTATAAAATGTAGAGAATGTTACAAACTGTCATGATCTGCTCCGTCCAAGCCTCCCGTGTGCCACGCCCCCTCATTCCCCACGTGTATTTCCCCGATTGTTTTCGCCTGTGTCCTGTTAATCCCCAGTTAGTTGTGTATATTAGTCCACGTCTCCCCCTGGTCCGATGTCGGTCATTGTGAATGTTGACGTGTAAGTGTGTTTATGTTCCTGTTCGTGCCTGACTCCCCTAGTAAACCCTATTCTCCTCGTTCTCCTGGCTCCTCTCTCTTCCTTGCCCGCTCGCCTAGCCACCGATCGTCACACCTGAGATGGAGTTTACAACTGCTGACAAACCCATGGGGCACGACATAGACATTTAAATTGTTTATTATTTTGATATTTTTTTATTTCCAGAAAACATGGATTCTTGTTTGGTATCCACCCTCTCCAGCTTTTTAAAGTGACATTAAAGTGATTTTGCAGGATTCAGGGGAGCAGATAAATAAACACATTCAACACTGAGATATTAGATGCATGGAATGAAAGTTTAAAAACAAGCCAGAACGCTGCACTAGGTGGGCATTGGGAGGATGGGGGACATATGCAGGAGAAGTAACAGATCTGGAAGTTTCTGTCCAAATTCATCCTTTTCTTAAGGAACTTCTCCAAGTTTCTGAGGGGCAGCTCTGTCACCTTGGTGTTAATGGGATCATCCAGTATGTAGGTGCTGTAGGTCGGGAGTTTGTAATGTATGAAGTTGGGCATATTCTGGTCTTAGGTTGTACATCAGTAAGCACAACTTATAAACTCGTGGATGGCAACACGGTCCATGTTGTCACGCCGGATCATGTTGCCGGAAGAGGTGACACCGGTTACCATATAGGCCTTTCCCTCGCAGTAGTTTTCTTCCTCTGGGGGATGAGTTCTGGGTGTTTGGACCAAGAGCTTCAAGTTGCGCTCCTGAATCTGTGGGACAATGTTGGTGACGGTGTAGGAGGCAGCTTTGTCTGATGGGTTGTCCTGGTGTTCATCTGGGTTGAGGTGGTCCCGCTCATACTTGTCTGTGTTCACAATGAGCTAGATAGTACTAGATATACTCAGTTTGATTTCAGATACATTTGCACAACCTATTGCTCTTGCATTAACATAAAGTGTGTTTGTTTAAATTTGCATTCATACCGCGACCCTACATTGGATGAGTGGTTGTAGGAAATGGATGGAATGATGAATTAATATAATGGAGAGTTTTGTGAAATTCTTTTGGTAGATAATCATTCATTTACCCTGTTGGTCTATACTTTTCATTGCTTTATTAATGCAAAGAGCACCAGTGGACCTGCTATCTTTGTGGGAAACATGACCTGTATTGTACGAGCTGCTCATTGCACTATGAACAGCATGGTGGCCTCAGGATTAAGATTTGATTACCACTCAAGGCCCTGTATTCTCCCCATGCTTGCACGAATTTGAATTGGTTTGCCCAGGTGGCTATGGAGTTGTGGGAAATGGATGGGTACTGTGGAGAATGTAGTTTTTTTGTAACTTAAGTTTTATTAATTTTTCAAACAATACATACAAATAAGTCAAATGAGAATGTAGTTTATGAGTGTTCATGCAGGAAATGGATGAATCAAAAGTATCAGCTAGGAGTTGAGACCATCATGCTGTCTGTACCCATCTTTAAAATCTCCTTAGGAATGTAAGTCTGCTTATTATGTGTATCGATTGCATTTGTTAAACTAATTATGCATGTTATAGTGAAGCACTTTACTTTCTGAGGTATAATGAGAAAAATCAGGAGTGTGTGAAATGAAAATTGTTATTCATGGTAGTTGCTAATTGGTGCTCGAAGATCCTGACAAGGAATTGGCATGTCAGTTAATGGATTATAGAAATAACACATTTTTATTAGAGAAATGTGATTTACATTGAAGACATCATTCTTGGTTGGCCTGAAGCTTTGATTATGGATATTGAAACATGACCCTTTTCTTCCAAATGTCTGACTATGTGGGACATTGGGATGTCACTGTTGTGTAAAGGCAAGGTTCCTGGATGCTGGATGACTCAATGGGAGGTTAAAGTGGTTTGAGTGACGATCAAGACAGTGGCATGGAGATAAGGGTGATGACCCATATACTTTGTAAGCCTAGAATGGTATCGGTATCGACTGAGATAATTATCTCATTACCTTGAGATTATGGCATAAAAATTTAATTGCAAGCATGGTGGTCCTTGGCTTCCGTAGTATGTGTGTGGGGGGCTGTCAGAATTTTCACCCGACCAGGGGTGGGGGAGAGAGACAAAGGAGAACAAAGGGGCAAAAAGGAGGACACTCAAAAGCAGTCTGGACAAAGGGCTGGAAAAGCGGGCTGTCTGAATGAAATCTGAGCGAGTGGTCACCCTAATGGAGATAATGGGCACTGTAAAGGAGATAGCCTTTAAGCAGACCTGGGTGCAGAGTGGTGGGCCTGCCCTGTAGGTCTCAAGTGTTAAGAGGACCTAGGTGGTCTATTGGTGATGGGCTAAATCGCCTTCACTGCTGCTTGGCGCTGTCAGTGCCTGGAATCTCTGAAATTTGCCTGAGCCTTTGTTTCCAAGATTTCCAACCCAAATAGTTAAGCACAGTCTAAAACTGTTAAAAAGTTATTTTTCCTGATGAATGCATTCAGATTTAATCCATACCCAGTTTTCCATCTATTAAAATAGCATACTGTATTAAACTTCCTTAAGTATCTTCCTTAAGATTTAGCAAACCAGCTAGTCCCACAATGCCAAAAATGTGAGGGACGTAGGATGCGCAAGGCCACTGTCATATCAACACGGAGCAGGCTAAGAACATCCAGAAGGTCCCATCTACAGCAGTGCCCACTTAAACACAGGGTAGCATGTGCTCCACAGCGGTGCAGAATGTTGAAGTCAAACTAAATTGTTTATGTCCCCCTAACCCTACCTATTAGACCGCAGCTTTGATGTTGTATCAGAGGTCTTACTGACTGGCAGCCTTGACTGGCACATACACACAGGGTCAACAAAGTGTCATGTTAGCTCTGGGGCAACAGGCTAATGTGACTTGGCAAGGCTTTGTAACAACACAACTTAGATATGACCTTGACCAGCAACCTGTGGCTGTTTGACCATGTGACTGTGGCTCTTCTCAGTACGATAGCACCATTCACATTTTCATGTCTTAACATAATCATGATAATACTTTCGTAAAGATAAATTAATATTAATATTATTTTTCATTTAGATATTTCTTTGGCTATATGTGAATGAGGCAGTCCATCACGCACTTCTGTGATCTTTTAACAGCATCATTTACATCTTCCTCAGAGTCATTGTCTACGACGAGAGTACGTCTCCAGTCAGATGGTATGCTTTCCGGAGTTTTCTTTAGTACCTGAGATTGGATGTACGCCTCAACATTTATTAGGGTTCCTAAATCTTTCATATACTTTTTGTAGTAAATCGTCACCACGCCTTCCCTGGTCTTTGTAAAAATGATTATATTTTACATATTATAGCCGGCTGAGTTGTGGCTACATTTGCGCTGCCCGTCAGCACAGCAGTAGTGAAGAGGTGAGTGAGGGGCAGACGATTGCAGAGCTGAAGGAAAGAAAGGCTGAGGGTGACGACTGCCGCTACAGAACTGAACAATGTTGTGATATTAGTCACTTTCCCTTCTCTGCCCATTGCGGCTCATTGTAAATCATGGTTCTTTGCTTGTAAAAATGGCTCTTTGCTTTAAAAAGTTTGCTCACCCCTGACCTAGACTGTGAGCCTTCTCCTTTTTTATTTGGTACACTCGTGTTTATTTATCACTCACGTAATGTCTGTGCATGATGTTGTGGCCAAACATATGGAAGAGGTGGACACCGATAATACTAAGGATGTGGTACCTCTCACTCAACACCTGGAAAACTATGGCGATGGTGGTGGACTTTAGGCTTAAACTTCCAGTTAAACCGGAGAATACTTTTAGATATCTGGAAGTCGCTCGTGACCTCAGTCGAATCATGTACAAAGTCAGATATCCAAAGCCAAGCATCGGCTGTGACATCTCAGGCAGCTGGGGAAGCTCGAGGTCTCTCCAGCCATCTTCAGAGCCTTCTGCTCCAGAGCATTAGAGACCATCTCACCTTGGGCCATCTCAGCCTGGCTCTGCGCTGGACCATAAGGCTTTGCAGAGGGTGGTAAATCGGCTGAATGCATCTGTAAGACTGATCTGCCTCCCCTGCAGGACATTTAGCTTTGAAGATGCAGGAACAGAGCTGCCAAAATCTGCAGGGACACAACCTACCCCAACAGCTACAGCTTTACCAGGCTGAGGTCTGGAAAGCGCTTCTGCTCTCTCAGCGAGTACTGCAAGGCTCAGAAGGAGCTTCCTCCCTGAGGCCATCAGACTGCTTAACAATTACCACTTTTAAATTATGTTCTCTCCTTATTTATGCACTTCTCACTTTATCTATGCTGCTCATCTCTGGTCTATTTATCTTATACAGCATAACGTTTCTTATTTATAACTGTTTATCAGATGGGTACTTTTAATATGCTTCTGCTGTCCCTGTTTATTATGGCAGAGCTGACCACCTTGCATTTCACAGCAGGTTATGGTCGGACTGTGTACCATGCATGTGACAAATTAAACCCTTTAATTCTTCAATCCTACTTTCTGTCTTCAGATTATTTAAACCTGCACCAATCCCCCTTACAACCACTTATTTTATTCTGGGTCATGTATATTAGATAATTATAAGAATTATATTATAAGATATTTCAGTAAAGCTTTACATTAACTGCACATTCATAAGGTATTTATAGATGATTCATAAGCAGCATGTGAGTATACCTTAACATCCTAACATACCTTAGCTTTAATATACATTAATAGCAAACATTATATGATATACGAGTATAATGTTTGTTATTGTCATCTAATGTTTATTAATAATGTATATTAAAGCTGTTAAGGTATGTTAGGTTATTAAGGTATAATCACATGCTGCTTATGAATGATATGAAAGTGAATACGAAAGTTCAAACAAGGACACCTTATGAACGCCACCGTGTCCAATCACAGCGGTTCTATATAAAGAATAAGTCTAACCCACTTCATTGCCGTTACAGCTATTCGGTTCACCCGCCTCCTCCCCTCCGCCACCTTCGGCTCCCCGTCCTGGTCCGGGATTGGCTGCTGGCTCCTCTGCCTTCTCCCCTCCGCCACCTTCGGCTTCCCGTCCTGGTCCGGGATTGGCTGCTGGCTCCTTCGCCTCCTGCCTGGTCGCCCAGCCAGATCTGTCAGCTTCAGGGTCGATGGAGCCGACGACTAAGAGACGGGCTTTTCCAAATCACTCTTCTCATACTCATTTAAATTGTTTAACCAAATAAATACTCATGTCAATTATCTATTGCGGTCTCCTTGGTTGAACTATTAATGCAGCTGGAAAGGCGCTATGAAAGGCGAATCACCATTCCCTTCTATCTAACAACTATACAAAGATTGGATCTTTCTCCGGAAAGAACTCAATACGCAAAAAACCAAAGGATTGGGGGGAAGATAAAAATGATCAGTCCATTTTGGACACCCAGAGGTTTTTGTTTTCCCTGCTGGGAGTTTTTGGATGTTCTTCTCCACTGTCTTCATATATTCTTTCTTTCCATCTTCTCTTTTCCCCATTTCATGTAGCCTTTTGTATAAATCATCTAGTAATGAATTGCCACACACTCTGGGACTGACTTTGTTATGAAAGGCACTACATAAAAATGAACTAAATTGAATGATACGGGTGTCTAATGGCAACACTGACAATGTGGCACAAATGAGGCCACTGGACACACCACCGGAAACACTGCTTGGTCAGAGAGAGAGAGGCACTTGAGTTGGGGAGTCCTACTGGAGTTGCACTTCAGCCACAGATTGACTTCAGATTTGATTCGAAATCCTGGAGAAAGACTCATGAACATTAAGATTTAATCATTTCTGCAGGAGCAAAGCGTTTTTTATCTCCAAACCACCCTAATCTTTTAACCAGACCCTCCAGGGTAAAGTAATCCTGTGATCACATAAATTAATGCAAAATCATGCAAGCTGTGCAATATCTGCAATAATTTCTGGCAGCTTTCCACACATTCATATGTGTTTCTTGCTATGTTGCGCTGCAGAGAAGATGAACACACATGAACAGTCTACATAAAAACACATTTTTTTTGTCAAATTATTTGACTGTGGCAGAGGTTGCAAAAACTCACAGCCACACTTCCATGAATGTTAATCAGCGTTTAATAGTACAGACTTTACTCAAACTCATCCCTTAGAGACTTGGACTCTAACTCTGAGCACAATCAGGTCAGGAGGGCACTGAGAACACAGCATGGTCAGGTCTGGAGGGCATCGAGAACACAGCACGGTCAGGTCTGGAGGGCATCGAGAACACAGTTATGGTCAGGTCAGGAGAGCACTGAGAACACAGTTATGGTCAAGTCAGGAGAGCACTGAGAACAGCACGGTCCAGTCAAAAGAGCACTAAGAACACAGTAAAGTCAGGTCAGGAAAGCATTGAGAACACAGCACGGTCCAGTCAAAAATACATTGAGAACACAGCACAGTCCAGTCAAAAATATATTGAGAACACAGCACGGTCCAGTCAAAAATACATTGAGAACACAGCACGGTCCAGTCAAAAATACATTGAGAACACAGCACGGTCCAGTCAAAAATACATTGAGAACACAGCACAGTCCAGTCAAAAATACATTGAGAACACAGCACGGTCCAGTCAAAAGAGCATTAAGAACACAGCACAGTCATGTCTAATTTAGCTCAAACAGCGCTGTGGGGCTGGGGGGTGCCGTTGTGGGGCATCAGAATGTAGAACATTCACTCCTTTCACTCAACCACTAAAAGGAGCAAGTTTAATGCTGTTCTTACAGCTACATTATGTAATTATATTAATACAGCAGGAATGTATGTGCAGCCTTTAATGGTAAAGGAGGTTGTATTTTGATCCATATTACAGACAAGCTGCTTCTTTTAAATTTGTGGCTTCCTTGACTATCACATCAGTTCTCTATAAATTAAATTACACACCTCATGTGTAATTTATTTGCAAATGAGTCATTTAGGATTAAATTCCTCAGTAGCTATGACAAGGTCCATATCATGTGGTAGACCCAAACAGCCATGTTGACCTTACACATTATGCATTATGCATTATGCTCTGTTCTAGTTCCTGCTCTGTGTGGGGGAGTCCTCCCTCAGCCTGGTATGATCCTCCAGGGACTTCAACTCTAGCATATTACATATTACTGCACTGTTACACTCTAGTACAATAAGATGTGCAAAGTTTTCAAACCTCTAACTCCACTCCACCAGCTTATATAGGAGCTATTTTCAGCCTGAGGACAGACAGGCTGTGATTTGGAGCAATTCCATGCATGAGCAAGGTGAAGGATTTCTTTTCAGTGGCCTAGTTAGACATCACACTGGCAAAAATCCAGTGGAGCATGTCTCACTCCTCCGTCATTGGGGGGCTTAGCTTTATTTCTTTTTAATGCTGAGCATGACGTTTTTGCCATCTGATGTTAGTTAGAATTCCAAATCCAAAGCTGTTTTTTTGCTTTGGGTTATGGTTTTGATCCTTATTCTTCTGAGGATTGAACAGCATTTGGAAAAAAATGCACAAAAGTGGTTATAAAAAAGTTGCACATACAGACAAATAGAAAACTGTGAAAGAAAACATGAGGCGTGTTTATCTGGTTTAATCGTCCTCTGCAGAATCCACCCTGCTTGTCCCTAGAGAAGTTATTGGCCAACAGCAATTTATCTGCTCAATTTTTACTTGAATCTGCCACTCTTTATTTGAAGCGTAATTATTTTATGTGTGTCTATTCCTGTCTTGTAGAAAATCTCTCCAGTTTGTATGAAGATAGTGAACATTAATGTTAATTTTATTTGTAGTTGATATTTCTCAGGTCTCTTTATTGTCGAATATACACTCACCTAAAGGATTATTAGGAACACCTGTTCAATTTCTCATTAGTGCAATTCTCTAATCAACCAATCACATGGCAGTTGCTTCAGTGCATTTAGGGGTGTGGTCCTGGTCAAGACAATCTCCTGAACTCCAAACTGAATGTCAGAATGGGAAAGAAAGGTGA
>JAODKE010000041.1:3678874-3693168 GCA_026779605.1 Mormyrus hasselquistii
CCCTGGCGGAGCCCAACCCGCACTGGGAACACGTCCGACTTATTACCGGCAATGCAGACCAAGCTTCTGCTCCGTTCATACAGGGACCGAATCACCCACAACAGTGGACCCCGGACCCCATACTCCCGAAGCACCCCCCACAGAGCACCTCGGGGAACCCGGTCGTAAGCCTTCTCCAAATCCACAAAACACATGTAGACTGGATAGTCCCCAGGTGGGCCCACCACCCGCAAGGGGAATGTCAGGGGTTCGGTGCTTTGCGGATCAGGTGGCGGCCAGGGGAGGCCCTGGCGGTTCGATCCCCGGCTGACAAAACTGGCTGAACATTAAATGTGCAATATAATAACATTAATCCACACCATTAATTAATGACCACACCCAAATCTGTTCCACTCCCCACCTTGCTGAGCTGTACCCTTTTTTTACCCCCCACCCTCCCTGATTTTTTTCCCTGCTGGCTGACTGCAAAATGAAAAATGAAAGGTGATATATTCTGCATAAATGAGTAGCCCCGAAAGATCTTCCGTGCAATTAAGAGCACTATAATGTCAAGGACTCTTTCCCTCCGCTTAGGATTCTCAGAATACATTAAATATCTCACGCACATCTGTAGGATAAAAAGAAGCCCTTTTTTCTGGGGGTGAAGTCTGTGGGTTGCTCCTGCTCTCCCGCTGCCCTGTGCCAGCGCCTGGTGTCATGAATAGATTCGGGCACCGGCCTGAGACGGGCGCGGCGTCCCGTCGGTAGGCGTTCGCTAGCAGGATTGCGCGCAACGTGGCGACCGGCTAGTGGGGACGCAGTAACTGCAGCTCAGAATATACCGCGTCACAGGACCAGTGTGATTGTCGCACAGCATGCAACAGGCATTTGAAGGCCCCCCCTTTTACTTACTGGCCAGGATTCAGCTCAAAGGCGTTCCCACCCTCCCCAGTGGACTGTGAACTCACAGATTTCTTTTTTTTTTTTTTTTTTTAACATGCTCTGGGTGGCCTTGTTTATCAACATGCATAATTTATTGCAACTGAAACGGCACAGAGCGCCCCGGCTAAGATAACAGTGATTGTTTTGCCCGTTCTGGGTGTAGCTTTTTTTGAAAAGGTTAATCTTAAATGTCAAGACATTCATACTTTGCAAGTGACCTACATCCGAGCAACATCTGTAAAACAAACTTCTTTCTTTTATGTTCGTTAGCTCCGATGGCCATGCTAGCTTTCACGTAAGCCTGTCCAGACATTTAATGCCCTCTCTGATGGCGTGATGTTGGGTGTGAGTGCCTAATAATGCTAGTAGTGCTAATGATGCTAACTGATACCTGGTGTCACACTCTGCTGTTGCTGTTATCCTGGTAAAGCTCGCGCACCTGCCCCCCCAGAGCCCGTATCTCACTGTCCCTCTCTCACCTCATCGGCCACAGCGGACATGGGATTCGCCAGGCTCTTTAACTCGCCCCTGAAGCCGCTTGCAGACCTGGACCCCGTGGTGGTGACATTCTGGTATCGCGCCCCCGAACTGCTGCTAGGAGCAAGACACTATACCAAAGCTATAGGTAAGTATATATATGGGCGGGTGGGCGGGGCTGGGAAGGTTGGGCACACCCCTATGACATCACTACACGTGGATGCGTCTAAAGTCAGCAGTGCCACAGTACCGTCAGTAGCTCTGTTGTAGTAGCTCTGAGCTAGGCAAAAAAAAAAAAAAAAATCGACAAGAATGAAATACAAAAAAATAGAAAACGGTAAAAATTGCATTTGAATTCAATAAATAAATCTGGCAATAAATAAACAATAGAAATTATAATGACTGTCCAGAGTTTGACTGTGTGATTATTTTCAGCAGCTATGCAACGGAGGCCAATTAAATGCCAGGGGGTGACATTTTGCAGTTCCAGCCGTGTTTTGGGGGGGCAGACAATGCAGATGGTTCTGCCAACCACGGCCCACTGTGTATTGCGTTGGGGGCTTTTTGTTTTAGTCCGGGACACTTAAATGTCAGACTAGGATCTCATTAATCTTGGTATGGGAATTGGAGTGTTTGGTTGATTATTCTGGTGTCAGCTTTGAGACTGTTTGCATGCATCAGTTTGACATTCATGGAGTTGGATGCAAGAATATAAAACGCCTAACAATACATTGATAAGGAGGATCTATTTCCCAGTCTTCCAGAGCCGCTTCACCCCTTATGGGAATGCTGTCATACACGTATGCTGAGCTGTGTGTAGTGGGACATCGGACTATTCTTCAGGGAGAAACGGCTCCAGTTTGTTGAGAGATGAATGAGGTGGACCTCTATATTTGTGTCAGAATTTCCTGTGAAGATTCAGGGTTGTGTAGATCTGGTGGTTGGTGAGGCCATGGACGTCATTTGACTCCATACCAGTGTTGGTGAAATCGCTACTAAATCTCTTTAATAGTGAGTATGGGGGCATTATCATCTGTGAATATGGGACCATCACCAGGGAACAGTGTTTGCACCGTAAGGGGCACCTGGGCCTATAAAATGTCCTTCATACAGCCAGATGGCTGCCCAACCCCCAGACACTGTGGTCTGGAGGGCTCCTGCGGCTTCTTCTAAGTGTAAACCTGCGCAGATGTAGGAGAGAGAGTGAAGGCCGACTCAGCGGACCGTGTTCCTTCTTCCACTCCCCCGGGGTCCTGGGTTCACGCTCATTACGCCAGCTTATACATCCTTGTGTTTTCACCCTGCACGCAATCAGTCTCCCAATGGCAGCCCAGACAGAAACCCCAGCTTTGTCAATCTCACCGTGTAACGTTTCTGTTGCGTCTGTGTCACAGAAGTTCTGATTCAGATCCGTGGTGTGTTTGGAGGCGGTGTGTTTGTGCTGCTTGGCAACGGGCCTGTTGAGTGTCTGTCGATCCCCGTCTGTGAGCTTTGGCTGTTGTTCCTCTTTGCCCACGTAGTTTCTGCATGATGGCAACATGCCGTCATGATGTTTATGACTGTTCTCCTCAATACATTAAATAATTTTGCTGTGACGGAAGCACCTGCAATTTGACTCTACGGCGTGTGTGGTAGTCAGTTAGGTGCATTTGTAAGTAAATTTAAATTAAATGAAATTATATTAAATTACTTCAGAGTCCTTTTTAATGCAGTGCTTTCAAAAGTCCTTTTTAATGCAGTGTTTTTATTGTTTTGTCCGCCCTTATTCATTGATGTACAAAGTACCATCATTCCATAACAATTAATATACACCCATTTGAACCTCCAAATCTCACAGTTCAACTTGATCGCCTCCCTTCATCTGTAATTTTTTTGTGCATTTCTTTAATTTTTCTGTGGCCCCCGATATTTGATTCAGGTTGTGTTAACCTCACCCTTCTGCCCATGTAACCCCGAAAAGGGAGAATACTGTCAGGTCCCCTTGTCAAGCGCTTCTGTTTGCACACATTTGGAAACATGACACAGAATCACTAATTAACCAAAGCTGGGTGTCCAAGAGTCGAGTGTAAAGCAAGAAGGGAATGTAAGTGTCAGCGACCAAAAAAATGGACTAATCCAGCATCTTAACAGTAACAGACACGCAGGTCCTGAAGATGGATTGATATATGAATGTATTACTACAAATGCATATTTATCATTTTTATTCTGTTCTTTTTTTATTTTATTTATACTAATTATGATTAGCGGGTTGGCAGCCTCGGCCTGTAAAAAGAGCGAGCTGGATTTTTATTTTTGAGTAAGGGTTTTAAATAGAAAAAGGAAACCCTGAAAGAGACTGAAAGTGCGTTTCAGACACTGGCTTCCTTGTGGGCTCCTGGCTGCACTGCCAGGCCGCTGGCGGTTGCCATCACCTTGCCAGTAATGCAGGCACCGCTTGTGGTTTTACGGGCTCGGCGCAAGAATGTCCTCAAAGTCTTATGTTTGCTTGTTATTAGGCGCTTCCGCACTGTCATAGCTTATTTCAGGAACCAGAACCCAGAACCAGGGACTTTTGTCGTGTTCACACTGCAGGAACTCGGCCCGACTGTCGTTCCTCGGAGGCAGTTCCGGAACCCTTTTTTAGTCCCTGCTCCAGACTCGTTACGGTTTCTTCAAACACAAGCTACTGAGGAGGTGTTTACACTTGCTGGTTGGGTGACCACAAACTCTAGCGCTAACTTAGAAGTTGCGCGGAAGTCTGGAGAAAAGTGATATAATTAGCGGAGCAAAAAATTGAGCAGATGGAATGATTTTTATACCCCAGCCAGGAGGGAAAGGGACATGAATGACTTTGGGAATGAAGTGAGGTGAAAGATGCAGTTGGTAACTGTGGGTCTCATTGGGTGTCATTGGGTCTCAGTCGGTCCCAGTGGGTCCCAGTGGATCTCAGTGGGTCCCTGTTGGTCTCACTGGTTCTGATTGACAGCAGGGCCTGCTTCTGCCTTCTAGCTTATTAGCAACATAAAATATGCATGTAATGACATCACAGTCTAATAGGCTCTGCTGTAGCATGAGTATGGTGATAGTGGTTATAATGGTTATAATGTTATAATGGTTATAATGTCGAATCTTGTGTACAAGTTTCTTTTCTGGCAACTCTTAAGTGCTTAAATTAACCTGTAGGTTGCTTTCTAGGTATGTGTATATGTTTGTATTTTGATTAGAGTGACTAGATAATCCATGTCAGGGAGGACACTCTGAGCTAGGACAGGTTAGAACTACCATTTCAATGAGCAGGACCTGGATGTCGGTCTCCTCTAATCACACACGTGTCAATAATGTTAATGCGAAACTACTGAGTGAGTCTTTCAATCAAGGAAACAAACCAGTTAAAGCATAAGAACTGGACCATTTAGCTCAGGACTGGAGCCTTTCAATTCTACAGTAGTTAGTAACACCTGAAATAGCTCAGTGTTCCCCCTGACATGGAATATCTGGTCACCCTAACTGTGATGTCATCATGTTATCAGATTGATTCTACCGACCAATGAGCTCAGCCTCGTGTTATTTGATCTATGCTTGTGGCGCCGCGTCCAGATAGGAGTGGAGGGTGTTTGTTTAAGCTCTGGGGGGAGAGTAGGAAGTGACGTTCAGCGTCTGCTCCTGATCTGGAGATCCTGCTGGATGATGTCACCGAATTAACAGCTTGCGCCTGGACTTACGTGCCCTAACTAACACATCATTAAGGAATTTTTAGTGCAGTTAGCTGACATCTTAAAGCTGATTGGGGGAATCCCCTCTGAACACTGGGCTCGCTCAGTGACTGAGCACAGCTGTCGGCTTTCCGCTCGGTGTCCAGCAGGACGCTCTCCGATCTTCGACCTCCCCCACAGGGAACATGGAAGTGCTTCTGTCGTGACCAGATCTGCCAGCTGAGAGTCGAATGATTAAAGCCATGGCTGTGAATTTCGATAAATTTTTTTCTTCATTTGAGCTAAATTTAATGAGATTTCATGTAATGTCTGAATTTATATAAAAAGAAAAAATGAAAGTTGAGGTTTTAAGGCATTTTACAATCAGGATTATTAAATGTGTATTGTTTTTGATACTAGTCTCACTTCATGGTGTATAATTGTATTTAATTGTATAACTGTGCCTCAACATATTCATTCCACTAGTTGCAGAAATACAAATTGCTGAACTGAAACAAATTCACTCTTAAGAAACATCTTAAATGAATAATGGTCATATGAAATGACTTTTGAATTATTAGTTCACGCACACAGGCTACATTGTCAAATATTTGTAGACAAGCAAAAAAAAAAAGTATGTCTGAACATGGCATTAAAACAGGTCGGCCTTGTCCATCCTGCCTGAACATGGCATTAAAACAGGTCGGCCTTGTCCATCCTGTCTGGTCAGCAGCTCCCTGTCGGACTGGACGCACATGCCCAGGCCAGTGTATAAACTGGGTGCACGGAAATACCTAGATGTTTTACGTACGTAATCTGCAGTGCATTTCAGTGCCATATCCAAACTTTATCGTGTGCATTTTTAAAACAGCGTTTGTAGCTGTGCTTGTTTTGAAATTTCTCAGCGAATAATTAAGTTGATAGAGTTAAGTATGTCAGCTTAGCAAAGACATGCAAGTCCTGAGCTTCTGTGGATGTCAGGCGTCGGCTGGGCTTGCTGCTCGCCAACACGGTGCCTCCGTCAGGCGTCGGCTGGGCTTGCTGCTCGCCAACACGGTGCCTCCGTCAGGCGTCGGCTGTGCTTACTGTTCGCCAACACAGTGCCTCCGTCAGGCGTGGCCTGCCCTGAAACCTGAGCACACCATTGCCTTTTTGGCACACGGCGCATCGCCCTGGCAACCCCCACCAACCGCCGCCTCTTTCCCGGCAGACATCTGGGCGATCGGCTGCATCTTCGCCGAGTTGCTGACGTCGGAGCCCATCTTCCACTGCCGCCAGGAGGACATCAAGACCAGCAACCCCTTCCACCATGACCAGCTGGACCGGATTTTCAGCGTTATGGGCTTCCCGGCAGGTGCGAGACCCAGAAGTCTGTCCCGTTGTGATGCCGTGGCTTCCGTGTGATCGCCGAACATAGCACACACACACAAACACACCCCCAACCCTGGCGATGCCATCATCCGCATAGGAAAGTGGCTAGCCTCCTCTGAGCCGTCCACCAGCCTTTCAGCAGCCACATTTGTCCAGTGATGCACATGTGGCACATACGGAACACCGCTGACTTACATGCCGCCGGGGAGATTGATTAGCAGAGGCTGAGCTCGCAGTAAATGCCCAGGTATGAGTGTCAGTTTGATTTTATTTGTATAGCGCATTTTCACAACATTGTCCCAAAGCACTTTACATTACAAGCCAGAGGCCACAATGGCAAGGAAAAACTACCTGGAAGATAGAAACCTTGGGACTGAGACGGGAGAGCCCATCCTCCACAGACCAGACCAGCGGAGGCAGAATCCTGATTTGCACATTCCAAATTCAGAGTAATGTGATTTACCTGAAGGACCTAAGACCTGCTGTTCAAAGTGCAGGAAGTGCAACATTCCTGGAAAAGTGAGCGGAATCAGGCCTGAAGTGGCCCAGGAACAAGTGTGTGAAATGAACAGCTGAGCTACACACACAACCTGAAGCACTTTCTGCTTGACAGCTTTACTCCATTTGCTGTCAGCTAAGTCTTGCGTTTCAGGTCTCCTCGTACACATTCTCCCGGCAAATAAGCCCCCCCCCAGTACTGTTAGGTAGAACAGCGAATGCTAGATGTCTGTTACAGGTACACGAGGGAACCGTTCAGTTGTCTAGTTGTCCGCGGACACCTCTGGCTAAAGCTTTAGCCGTTCTCTTGTGTTGTTTTGGCATAGACAAGGACTGGGAGGACATCCGAAAGATGCCGGAGTATCCCACGCTGCAGAAGGACTTCAGGAGAACGACGTGAGTGGAGCCGCGCTGCGGAACTGGCCCGCCGAGTCGGTTCGGAGCTCTCCGGCTCCCCCGGCGCCGTAACGCGAGGTGCCAACGGGCACAGGCCCACGTGTGTAGCTGCTGTTGTCGTGAAAATTACAACGTGACAAGTGAACCAGTTGTTCCAGTACAGGATTCAGATTGTGTGTGTGGTGTCTAGTTGTGTATTCCCTGCTCATACGTGCAGATCCCTAAACACCTTGCTGCTTCTTTTAATAAAGCTTGCCGCGTTATTCTCCTTTTGTGTTTTTGTGTTTTTGTTAATCTCAGGTATGCAAACAGTAGCCTCATCAAGTACATGGAGAAGCATAAAGTGAAACCTGACAGCAAAGTTTTTTTGTTGGTATGTTTTTCTATGTGTGTGCGTGCGTAGGAGCATTTGCCGAATCATACGATTACTATATCTTCTATTTGCCTTAAAATCGTAGCGATGGGGGATTATGCTAGACTGAGAGCGCTGTGTTTAATGTAAGATACGCTCTGTCACGGAGACGACGCCAACCTTTCCTTAGTGGGGTTCTGACTGTGTGCGTGTTTGGGTCCTTCTAGCTGCAGAAGCTCCTCACGATGGATCCCACCAAAAGGATCACCTCGGAGCAAGCTCTACAGGATCCCTATTTCCTGGAGGATCCTCTCCCTACATCTGAGTGAGCCTGAGTGCAACCAGACCTTCAGTCCACAACAAATGTTCAACTGAATCCACATGATGTTGAAAGCACCTAGCCCTGATTCACATGTACACCGAAAAAATAACTTAAAATATCGAGTTAAATATTAGAAGAAGTGAAGGATCTGGTGCTGGTTACGTGTAGCGATATTTTGCGGAGGATATTGGTTGACTGTAACAGTGTTAACTGTAGCTGGTGGCGTGTGGTCAGCATAAAGACCCCAGCAGAGTGAGCGTGACTCTCACCCTGTCATTGCAGCGTCTTCGCTGGCTGTCAGATCCCCTACCCCAAACGGGAATTCCTGAATGAAGACGAACCGGAAGAGAAAACCGAGAAGGTAAAAACGTCTTCTGGGTGAGCGTGATGTCCAGCCTGGATGAGGGCTCCGACGAGTGTGACTTACCATGGTCAGCAGAGTGACGTCAGATGCCTCTTGAGCAAGGCCCTGCTTTCTCAATGTACATACATACATTGTAAATACATACACGTGTATATACATGTGTGTATATATATATATATATATATATATATATATATATATATATATAATATGCACACACACTAACCTCTGTCAACATACTGTAAATGAAGGATGTGATGGAAAGAATAGTGTAGTTATTCCACTACTAAAAGCCTAAGGCTTTCCTAGCAATTTGGCTCGTAAGGTTTAATCTCGTAAGTCAGGGACGTAATTACCTTTAATTTCGGTTGGGAACAATTTTTAAGCATTTGATGAACTGCGATGGGATGACAGGATGGCACATGAGAATCAGCGAGCGCGACATGACAGGAAGGCGCAGATGCAGTAATGGTGGAGTAGAATGGGGGGTGGGGCCATCGATACAGGGTGAACTTCCCCACAAGCTTTGGTTACTCGTAAGTACGAAAAAAACGCCTAATGTTTGGCCGTAGCTCATATCATATGATTTTAATCATGTATGTAAAAACTCGTATCTCGAGGGATACCTCTTTCTGTAGGGATCATGCCGTCTGGGGGCCTGGAATGACATGGGAAGGACCCCCTCCCAAGGCAGCCATCTGAGATATTTTTTGGTCAAAACGTGAAGGAATTAAAAATGGTAAAATTTGTCTATCGGGAGTTAGCAGATCGACTGGCCAGATTTCAGAAGTTTAACCGTTCCCTCTTCTGCCCTGACCCTAGGCTGTAGCTTAGATTAGCCTATGCCTCACTCCGCCCCTGCGGCTAAAGTTCGTCCTGAATTTTTGCATACGTTCGTTTGTGAGACGTTAGTCATTAGTCTTGTATCTCTGCTCTGTTTTTCTCTGCTGTTTGGCTACTCTGTGCCAGTATGCCTGGCAGTGAAACAAGCAGCAGCATACCGTCAGAATCCAGTGTGACATGAAAGCTGGAGAGGTTTAGGTCTCAGAGTAGGAATAGTCCGTTACAGCTGGAACAGGGGGCTAACTTTGTATATCCCAAGAGGCGTCACTAAGAATGCAAATGACAGACGTGTTGCTGTCACTTGAACGGTCTTTATTCATAAATGTGACTTCTGGAAAATCTGTCTTCATGGCACCCCTAGTTTTAGTCCCTGCTTATTCCTGCCTTACGGTAAAACCCGCCTCTGCGCGTGAGATCCAGCCGCCACAGTTGGCTTCTGGCAGTAACGTCGCGTAAAGACTCTTTGGCCCTTTTTCAGGAGCCTGACGCAGCGTTTGTTAGCCAATGCCCCAAACAGAGACGAGTCCTACCTCACTTTTTCCACTGCCTACCGCGAGGCTGGATTGGCTCCAGCATAACGTCTAGCTAAGCTAACGCACCGTACCTGTAAATGGATGACCCAACACACTGGTGGACGTTGTCCTCTCTTCATGCTGAATACAATAGCTTCCCATTACCCAAGATTGACCCACTCCGATTCAAACAATTGCCAGAACAGTCTAACATCAAAAAACACCAAAATAGCATCGAGTTGTACTGTTTACCTCAGTACTTTGTTTGCATCTGGTAACACCCATATCGGCTTTCATCAGGATATCCTTCTAAATGAAGTCACTGTTTGTAGGCCAAGCAGAACCGTACAGCAAAGTACCCTGAATGTGACGCCAGTATATGTTAATTGGCTGGAAATTTTGCAGTGAGCGAGCAGGTTTACCTGATTGGGTTCTGTATCAGCCGCCCGCCTTCCTGGAGTGATTTGGTTAAGCATTTTTGCACAGGACCTCAAAACCCAACCAGGATGCATCCAGTTACGTTACGTTTTGTGATTTTAAACACCATCTGCTTGAACATTTTTTAGCATTTCATCATAACTGCCTCAGCCACACTTTGCATTTACATTTATTTTGTTTGGCAGGTATTTTTGTAAAAAGTGATATAGGAGTGAGACAAATAGCACATTAGAACCATTCATGGTGTTAGGGGCTCGACCACACAGAGCTGCCAGTGAATGGGCAGGTACAAGTGCAAGCAGGGCTCAGTTTGTCATGGATGCACGTGGATGAACTCCCCCGTGGAGAAAAATGACTCAAACCATATATAAACCCCTCACCATCCCTTTAAATATCCAGCCGGAAGACTCTGAACTGCAGCTCAGTTTAATCCGGATGGCGTGATTGTCCAGGAGATAAATCTTGTGTGCTATTTTTATTGTTGGAGACCCCTCCCCCCCACAGCACCTCCCTTGAAATATTTTTACAACTTGACCACTGAGTGTAAGTAGTATCAAGAAGGAGGAAGAGCTACCCAACATCTATCAAACATAGCAAGAACCTAGTAAAAGTGCTGTTCAGAGCAGAAAGTGCAGCGTTAGGAGCATTCAGGGAACAGGGGACAGTATCGGACTTGGAGAGGAGCTTCTGAGTCCTGGGGGGTCTCAAAGGTGGAGCCTGATGAGTAGATGTGTTCATTCCTCTGCCCCCCACCCGTCTGCCCCCACACAGAACCAGACTCAGCAGCAACACCAGCAGGCGCAGACGCAGACGCAGCAGGCCGCCGCGCAGCAGGCTCCCTCGCAGCAGAGCTCTGCTCAGACCAATGGCACGGCGACGGGGACCGGGGCCACGGCGGCGGCAGGGCTGCAGCACGGCCAGGAGGCCCCGCCCAACAAGAAGCCACGCATGGGGCCCTCGGGGGCCCCCTCGGGCACTGGGGTCATGCAGTCGGAATACCAGGTGGGAAGGGGCGTCACCTCACTCTGTGTTTCCATAGCGATGTCGGGCTGGCTTCCCCTGGGTCCTAAACACCTTCCCCAGGGTCTGAATGTGAGACACACCCCAATCAGCAGGCATGTTTATCAGAAATCATGTCAAGTAATAACCTGCATCAGAAAGTCTTGTTCCCTGGCAATTCAAGCAGCACTTTAATCGTAATAAAAAACGTGTTTTCAGGTCCATTCGGGGTTCTGATCCTAACCCTTCTGTGTAACACAGCAGAAACATCAATAAGCATGACGGCTTCATCCCCTATAGAGATTCCTGTAACTGAACTGCAGATTTTTTCATCTGCCCTTTAATTTAAGTGTCAATACAAGTTGGACTTAGAGTTAATGAGTAGTGTGTCCGGAATGACTGACATATTTCCTTGTGACAGGAATATGATTTAACCCTTTTTCATAAATGGTCAGCTCTGAGTGTTGTACTTTTTGTTTCGAGGGGGTGGTTCTTTAAAGTAACCGATGAAAGGCTGTTGCACAAGAAGGTCAGGAGGTTTTAACTGAAGCATTTTGAGTCGAGCTTAATTTCTCTAAGGTGACCCCCACCCCACCCAGCCCTGACAAACCCCCACGAACCAGACCTGCTGTTTTTAGCGGAATTCTTCCGTGGTCCCATCTCAGCATAACAGGCTGGAAAGACCGCCCAGTCACAGAGTACACGCCCAAACTCACCTTGTAGTCTAAATAAAGAGGAGAGTTTCATGCCTGTGTCAATGAGCACTCGTCAAGCAATAAATCACAGCGATTACGTGAAGATGCCTGTAACCTCGGAGCCTGTTTGAGGGCGTCGAGCAGCAGACCAGGTAGAGCTGTCCGGACTCGATCTACGCAGGGCTGCCAGAGTGTCGTGTCGTAATGCGGCGGGGGTCGTGGCTATATTTAAAACAGGCCAGGCGGCGCGGGGGTGACAGCTGCAGGCCGCCCCAAAGTCACATCTCAGCAGTTGTATAAATACCAGCAGGCAGAGTACCCAGCTGTGCGACCACTCAAGAAGGCCAGGCTTCCCTTTCCTTGGTGGCCTCCCACACTAGCCCATGCAGGCCCGTCTCTCTCAGAGCGTAAATATACCTTCGCTTGGGTTTGGCCCACTCCAGAGAGTCATGATTAAAAAGAGCCAATGGAAGACATTCTCACAGGGCGGGGGTGGGGGGGCAGTGCTGAGAGGGCATTTCTTCAGTGCCTGTTACCGTAGCACCCCCTTGTGGCACGGTCGCGGAATGTCCGCGGCGCCATTCCGTCTGAGCCTTGGAGTCCCGACAGTGACTGGCATCCTGCCAGCCTGCACGCAGCTTATGTCCAGGCACAGATTGGACCGTCTCGATCCGGATGGGGCCGGCTTCAGCTGCGACGTGCTAAAATGGCTGCTGCAGGCGCCCGGTGATGCTCAGACCCCGACGTGGTTTATGACTGGTACTATCCGGTCTGTTAGCTGGTACCGGCCTGTTCAGAGCTGGTTCATCACTGGCTAAGTACAAGTCGCGCGCCAGTTATCCCTGACTAGTTCAGGCCAGTTTTTAATTAATAATTCTTGGTAAAAATGTAACCAGCTGATATGCGTGTGATGCGTACGGATGTGTATGAATGATTGGATGGTCTTTGAGTCATTTTTTCTGAAATGTATCTCTCTCTACCTGTTTCGTAGCACTCCAGCTCCCGTCTTGGTTACCAAGGCAACGTCCAAGGCTCTTCTCAGTCCCAAAGCACCATGGCATATTCCTCCACTTCCCAGCAAAGTTCCCAGTATTCCCACCAGTCACACCGCTACTGACATTTGCCTTTTCCTTTACCCCATAGCCTTGCCCTCACTCATACTGGAGAACCTTCACTCCGAAACAACCCCCCGATCATTCTCCTGCAAGCCATACCCCTCACACCAACACACATGACCCCACCAGGGAACTGATCCCCTCACACTCCCTTATAGGCCCCTGTTCTCGTTTCCCCTTCGACTCACACAGGGCCAGAGCCCCGACTCCTGACCTCCATCACTCCCCTCTCCAGATGCTGACCCTCAGGCTCAGACCCCAAAGCAACCCTTCTACCCCGTACCTAACCCTAACCCTAACCCCACCCACGTTCGTCTAGCCCCCGCCCTGACTCAGGGCTTCTGCAATATGAAGGCAAATTCAACACAGGAACCAAAAAAAAAAAATACAACAAGCCCTCTTACACCCTTAGATGAAGAGGGAAATGCAAGGACAAGAGAAGAAGCCTCTGACGGAACCTGCGAGCGTAAATGCGACGTTCCCTTCAGATGCTGGGGAGCCTCTGACGGAGCCTGCGAGCGTAAGCGCGGCATCCCCTCAGAAGCTGGGCAGAGCCTCTGATGGAACCTGGGAGCGTAAACGCGGCATCCCCTCAGAAGCCGGGCGGAGCCTCTGACGGAACCTGCGAGCGTAAACGCGGCGTCCCCTCAGACACCAGGGAGCCTCTGACGGAGCCTGCGAGCGTAAACGCGGCGTCCCCTCAGACGCCGGCCACTTTTATGGGAGGGAGGTGGCATCTGTCCGTTTATATACCGCACCTTTTTTATTCGTTCGACAACAGACTTGTTTCGTTCGCTCTGCTGAGTTTTTAAGTTTAATTTGTTATCTCTGTAAATATTTTTTGGTATCAAACAGACGGGACAAAGCGCAGGAAACAAGCCCTTTACACACAATAGTATCTCACGCTGCACGATTCCCTTTACGTATTTTTTTTTTTTTAATATCAATGAGAAAATAATACAGGAAAAAAAATCAACCCAGTGCTCTCTGGGTTTGAGGAAGAAATAAGGAAAAAACAAGCTTCTCAGAATTATCTCAGCTATGTGTCTGTCGTCCCGAAGTCCCTTTTGTACAGACGGAACATTGACTCTATAGGTGGCTCCATTGCAGGGGATGTGAGCTCTGCTTTATAACCATACTTTGTTAGTGAAGTGGATTCACGTTGAGTTCTGTCTTTCTGTACCTCTCAAGCGCCATTCCTCACCAAGACAACCACAACCACACCCCCCCACGCCCCCCCCCCCACCACCCACCCCCCCCCCCCCCCCCACACCCGCACAAAACCACCCCCTTTGCCTCTCAGCCGTCGCACTACCGGAC
>JAODKE010000041.1:3699613-3733503 GCA_026779605.1 Mormyrus hasselquistii
CCCCACCGCGTACTCTAATCACTTGGGGAAATTTATTAGCTGGAGGGTTTACAGCACAATGTATTAACATAGATGTGTTCCCATTTTCACTTGGTCTCGAGGTTCCCCTCCCTGCAAATGAATTATTGAGCGACGCCCCCCAGAGTCAGCATAAGGTCACGCGATGGTGCGTCCTCTTCAGTCCACGCGACTCCGATTGCCTAGTATTACTGATGCTCTCGAGCGGCTCTCACAAGAGAATAGCACATTCCACACTGAGGTCTTGGAGTGGCCCCTTCCAGATTCTTCTGGGAACTTTCATAGGAAACCACATTAGCAGGGTAGGCTGGGAAACGTTGGAACAAACCGAAACACAAAGCTCAACGCCCAGTGGCTGACGTCCTGATTGCTGGGCGTGACCATGAAAAGCCAGTCTATAGGACCTTATGACCGAGATTCGGAGGTGCCGATCAAGGCTTGAGTCTTGGACCGGCTGCCTTTCCGTGTCTTATTTTGGGAAGCCTGGTAGTTTGGACGCAGGGTAAGGGCACTGCAGATGGAACACCCGCAAGGCTGAACTTCGGCCTGTGTTGTCAATGCACCATGACAGCGTCCGTCACGCTGCTTTACCAGCTCCTGAAAGTGTGTCTTCAGAGCTTGCAGTTTGTCTGCTGTACTTCTCACTCGTTTTAATCCCGCTAATCCCAGGCAGACAGGACCCTCTTCCTTCCGGCTAGACTGTTGATAAGGAGAACCGAGTAAATTTCCTTGTATGTTAACGGCTTCTGAAATAAGTTTCTAATTTTAAGTCACACAAATCTGAATGTCACCCCTTATGTTGTTATGTCTTAATGAATTTTGCCGCTGTAAAACGGAGATGATAAAAAATAATAATAATAATTGAAATGAATTTGAATTATCTTGCAAGGTTAGGCTGTCTGTTTAAACTGCACTATGCCTCCCACCCAGGTTCAGTGGTTGCAGTCCTATGTTCACCCCTCCCCCTAGCACCACTGCCCTCCTGTCCTATCTCCTAGCACCCCAACCAACATGACTGGTCTACAGCCATTACTGGAACAGTGAAATTTCTAGCCATGGTAGGTTGCAGTCCAGTGAAGTAATATTCCAATGCCAATTAAACCAATACATCTCTTCCTTGATGGCTCTTAATTTCTGAACTGTTTAAAGAGAGTTAGAGCCGTTTACACTGTGGCCCAGTAGGAGCAGCCTTAAGAGCCTCTGTGCAGGAAGAACATCGGACGAGTATCAAAATAGCACAAGTACACTTGGATTAAACTGGCTGAAGCATGACCTGAAGCTGTCGTCGCAAACTGCATCCTCAGTGCTTGTCCTCCGACCGTGAGAAAGGCCCCCTTCTTCGCCAGGAATGTGGGTGGTCACGCTCCTTGCCAGGAACCTTATCGCCGCAGAGCCCTCTCCATCTTCATCACAGCCCTCAGCTTTGCTTCTTTGTGTTTAGCACCCTCATCAAAAGTCCTCCTTTTTTTTTTGCGACTGCAACGGTTTTCACCTACTTCTCTGAACTGCCTGCTCGGTTATCTTAAACCTGTGGTTTACTGCAAACTAAAGCTTCTGTGAAGAAACAGCAAGGTAGATATAGATCCTGATGGCTGAAGAAACTCCCTGATGACATCATCTGAATTACAAGAGCGCTCTGGTTGACAGTGGGTACAGTTTTCCCTCCATTTCCAGTTTGTTATCTAAGGGGATTGTATTAAACGGGTCTGACAGCTTCTGCGTAATATGCTGGATTTATTTCTTTCTTCAGGTGAATCTGGAGCATGGGGCATATCCATAGACTGTCAAGGAGACCTACTGACAGCTTGCACCCAACAGGCTATCATCAAAACATTGCAGCGTCGCCAATATTTGGCAGCAGATTCCTTTTGACCGATTTTTATGTCTTCAATGAATTGTTGGCCATGTAATCAGTATCACTCTATAAACCTCACACACCATCCAATAATAACCATATAAAATGGAATATTCTAACCCAAAAGATCTTCACTTGGGATGCGGACATAACCCCAACAAACCAAAACTTTTAACAGAGTGATAGGGGGATTTTCATGGGATTTCACCAGTATATGGAATGCCCAGTGACTTGAATGACTGGTAACTACCCCCTCCATTCTGAAACTGTACACTGAACGCTTGGCAATACTCACTTTGTGCTTCAGACCTCAAAGCCCACCACACACTCAAGCTCTCATCCGGGGGGGTCTGCCATGGGCCACCACAGATCGAAGAGGCCAGCCTGTGCAAGTCACTGCATGAGGCTGACGCCAATTCAGCAAGAGGACGAACGTGCGCCTGTTGTTCCTCCTTCAGTCTCCTGCAACCGTATGGTTTTTCACTCAGCCTCATGTATGGGTCTGGATGCAGCAGCCAGGGAGAGCAGGCGAGCTGGGATGAGTCTTTAAAAAACAGGGGACACCTGTTTATGACACCAGTCCTAGACAACTTCAATTGTACAGTTTAACAAGAAGTCTGGGCTCAATGACACAGAAAAGTGCACTACAGTACTTGCAGCCACAAATGGAAAGCGTAGTTTTACCCAGAACATGTATTTGTCTTTATAAATCTGTGATGAAGACAGTGGTGTACCGGGTTTGACCTTCCGAAGGATGCGACCTCAGCTTTTGCAAGCTATTTGAGGGTCATTTACACTATCATCCATAACCTTATAGGTTATAACTTGTCATTTATATCATTCTCAAACACTCTTATAAATTAAAAAAATTAAGTCAACAGCAATACTCTGCTTTTTATCCCACTGTTTCAGTTAGTGTTTATTGCTATAATATGCATGCGACTTAATTAATGGAGCAAACATCAGACGGAGTAGCAACAAATTTAGAGTAAGGAGCACGAGCTTTTGTGTCCGGTTATCGCAAAGTGATATTCACGCGCTCCGTCCTCATCTTGCATTCCACACGGGCAAAGAGACACTTGACATCACAAGTTCTCAGTATTTATAGCCAGCCTGAAAGGAAAAGAATATAATAATAATTTTACAAAAAAAAAATCTATAGAAAATCTAAAGTATGGCAGACTGACCGGAATAACGCAGCATATAAACAGTCAAATGAAGCTGCATTTCTGCATTTTCTGGGTGACTAAACGTTTTTGTAGTCATCCTATAGACAGCCGTGCATAACTGACTTCCCTATATGGTAGCAGGCATAACATTAACATCATACGGAGTGTAAAAGGATTGATTGTTCAACGTGGGTACAAGAGTAATTGCTCATAAAAAGTCGTTAAAGTTTGCCCAAGCAGATATCATGCTTGGAGCAATATTAAATATATATATATATATATATATATATAGTACTGCTATGAAGCCCTATGTTACAATTCAGCCTTGCTGGTGTCTTAGCCAGTCTATATTTTGAAAATTCAGTTGCTCGTTTGAGTCTTTGAGTTGCGCGCACATTTGTCCTTTTAAGGGAATACATACAGAACACGGACAGCACGACATTTCAAATTACAGACGCAAATATATGACCTGCCGTGTATTAATCTGAGGCATGAAAAAAATAGCCAGGAGCATGTCAGCGTTTTCCATAATAACGAGTCAACTGTATTTCAGCGTAAAATTCACGTAGAGCGTTTCACAGGGGCTATTCCGCCCGTCTCGGGTCGCCTCTCCGCGCCCGCAGAATCCTCCCACCTGCTTCCCTCCCACGTGTCTAGCGGCAGTTTCCACTTGAACAATAACTAAAAGTCTCTTTTTCCCCTGCTTTCTTCCCTTCTCCCTCCGCTAGCAGAGCAGCCCGCCCCTCTGCCCCCCTTTCCCAGCCATCATTTTCCCCTCGCTTCAGATTTTCCAGTCTCGCGATAGGCGCTCGTTAGCGCGGCCGCCATATTGTGTGACAGTATTTTGATTCGTATCTCTTTGGAAGTTAGGAAGGAAAATAGAAAATAGGGGGGAGCAGAGGGGGGACGAAGACGAAGAGCTGTCAAAAGAAATCCCGAGTCTCCAAAACGGCGGGGGGGCCGCGGCACTCTATCTCCCCCCGACTGAACCACCAAAACAGAAAAGGCCCGTGTAGTATTATTCAACCCCCCTCCCCTCAGTGAAGCCGCTCCTCTCCGCCTTTCTGTCGGCACCCCGGCCCAGTGGAGATCCGGTGGCGGCGTCTCGGGTATTGAAGGTGGCCCGGGGAGCGGCGGCGGAGACGGTAAGAAAGTCCTGCGAGAAAGGCCCTGCCGGTGGCAGGAACAGGTTTGGGAGGGGAGGCGAAATTAGGCGTCTGGGTCCAAGCCGTCAAACGCAGGTATCTGACGGTCGTTTAGCGGTGGTTAAAATAATTCGCCCGCTTCCAGACATCCCCCGTGAGATGAAGAAAAAAAATCTCAGTAAGTTTTCAGGTGTCGGAAAAGTTTCTTTGCACCTCGCTTAAGTCTGTTAGTGCCGTTCGCGTAACGTTGGCGGTACTGAGTGAAGAGCGGGTAGAACTTGTTTGTTCACCGTCATTTAGCGACAGACTTTTGGGAAACTCGGTGACAGTGCGTGTGTCTGGGTGCTCGCACCCCTCGGCCTTGGTGCAGGACCGAGGGGATCCAGGCACGTCGGGACTGCGCCCAGTTAGCTGCTACTCTCACATTCTTAACTCTTAAAATGTGACTTTTTCCTAACTATTGGGTCACATTAAGATTCTGAGTTTGTTTTTTTTCTCCTATTGTCGGAGTTGGCCATTAATCTTTTACGGCTCGGTAATTTAGTTACTCTCTATATATATATATTCTAGGTTAATTGGTACGTGTCGTTTACGTCTGAAAATGGTATCAAATACTTGTGCTTTGGTAATGACTAAGGATAATGTTCGTGTGGCGTAAGAGCAGTGAGCTGCCAGCCCCCACCCTAAAGTGAAGCCGAAGTCTTTTTCGGAGTAAAAAGAGCCTCGAATTAAAAAGGAACCGGGAAGGTGTCCTCGATGTGCCGTGGTGTCGCAGGGATCCGCTACTCTAGTTAAATTAAATGGAGGCGGTGCGTCCAATACTTCCATTCTTTGCGTAGATATATATGCATATTTATTTATTATCAAATTCCGTAGTTAGTATGACTCCCCCTCGTTAGTTTTCTGCTTAAACTGGTTTTTATGTGTAAATATGGACAGATGGGTTAATGCAGATCTCAAGTACTTGACCACGAAGGCTACGCATGTAATAAGACGAGCTGAGAGGAGCGTGGCACCTTCGCGCGCCGCTCCTGGGAAGCGCTCGTGCCTCTTCACGCGGGGTATGAATGAGCTCACTTTACATGGCAGCTCCTCGGCCGGACCTGTCCGCCTGTGTGTTATCATGAAAGCCTCACACTTCCTGTAAGCAAACCAAATGCTGCTGTCAGGTACGATCTTGTGCATGAAGTACATATAACAGGCAGACCGCCACGAGCAACCATGACACTTTTTTTCTTTTATCTCGTTATAATTGCTTATTACGTGCATACGACATGATATTAAAACTAGATTTTTGACATTTAGAATTTACCTTCCATTCGTATACTGTAATTTCCTCAATCTGTGGTTTTCTTCATTGATATGAATTTGCTAATGGTATTCGACTGTAATCCATTGAAACTGAAACGCTTAAATATTACGCAGGAATCCTGCATATGTCTCTTTTGGTTTCATAGTTCCGCATCTACTATCACTGCTGTGCTGTTTTAAGGGTGTTGATATTTGTTAGATAGATGTGGTAGATGGGCACAGGAAGGAAGTAACAGACACCCCGGAATGGCTATCCAATGGGAAGTCGAGCAGTTTGTTCATAGATTGGGGGTGTTGCTTAGCTCACCAAATTAGGAACCGACACTTAGTCGAGCATGTCAGTTTAACATAACCAAATTGTTTTAATGTGAAGTATATTGTGAATGACAAAAACATCACCAAGGCAAATGCACAAGGTTTTGTGAACGACTTGAGGAGCATTGAGCATCTCAAGTTGGTGCATACTCTAAGCTAAGTGCTATTGAAAATACTGAAAGCTGTCTGTAGATGTTGGCTAGTTAGCTAATGTAGTGGGGGTAGAACAAGCTCCCGTTGTCAGTTATTACAAACAAACTGTGGTCAGTGTGATCTCCACTGAAAACTGTTGCTGCTTCTGTACTCACCCTCATTGCTTCTTTCACATCCAAGGCTAGCTCGCTTTCCAGACATGTTCTGGTGAGGAAACATAGAGCCAGCATATTCTCTTGGACTTGTCAGGAAGAGACAAATCACCTAAATAGTCTTATCTACATACACACTATGCAAGATAACCAAATGAAAACACCTAATGTATATTTTTGATGGTATAATGTTATCTTAGATTTGAGGGGAAATTGGCTCCAGTGTCTGAATGTGTGTGTGTATATACTTTTTTTTTTTTTAAATAAAAACTGCCCACAGTTGAGTAAAGAACTGATTCAGCCAGTGAACTGTGGAAGTCTGTGATATTGTGATAATGCTTAGCCTGAGATTTGCCTCAGATTTAGGGCCGTTTACCATATATAGTACTGTAAATATGTTTTTAAAAAGTGTCCTGTAATTTTGCATTTGCACTATTCACGTGGTTGATTTGATTGGCAGTATTAACCGGTGTCTATATATAGATAATATATACATATATACATATACTCTGTCTGGGATCTATGCAAAAAGGTCTCTGTTTTAGTATTGTGACAAGCCGATGCACTAGTAGGACTGTAGCTAGTGTTGCTCCTGCTGCAGGAAAACACACTCATACTGTTCACGTTAAACATATATGCCTTTTTAGACCAATCACTCGAATCCGTTCCAAATTATACGTTGCACTCTGAAATAAATTTTTGGCTATGTCTCTCATCCTGTGTTTGCTCCAGGGCTCCGTCATGTATGATAGCAGTTTGGGGGTGTGGATTCAAGGAATTACCCACGGGCAGTTTGTGCCTGTCCTGACTTGCTGTCAACGTTGCTCCTTCTGACCTGTGAGCTGCCGTGGCCGGTTGTTTTATAGGTGCAGACCCCTAACTGAAACCATGTGTGCTCAAAACATGGCTAAGTGGAGGGTGCAAGCTAACGGTTGGACTCACCAATTTTTTTGGCAGAGGAGGCTGGGGGGATGGGGTGTACTTCACATGCCCTGATTAGTGGAAGTCCAGGGCTCAGTCACACGTTTATACACTAAGATTGGCCAGATGTGGAGTTCAGTCCTTTTTGTGGCTGATACTGATTCATGCTGATGTTTTTTGTAGCAGAACGAATTTTGAACTACTTTGACAGACTATTTCTGAACTGTACTATAATAAAAACAACCAAATTATCGACTGGTGTGTGACAAAGCACTGGCTGTTTTTATAGAATATACTAGCACACATTAACTGTTTTTACTTCCTTTCCTTAGGTGTCACTGTTACACATTGTACGTCTTCTGTTAGGCCTGCTAGCCGATTTGCTTTATTATTTGCGGTGTAAAAAACATTCCATTGTCAGTTCTTGTCAAGGTGTTTTTGTCTGCTTTGTTTGTTTAAGCACTTCACGTGGTGTTTCGGAATATCGTTATTAATGACCACCAAGCTTGGAATGCTCAGTCTAGAAAAACCTGTTTCCAGTTTGATTCTCAAGCTTTCTTTTGAATTTAAGGGGATAGGAATCACAGGTTCCATATTGATAATGAAAGGTGTATTTTGCGTGACTATAAAACAGCGTTCGCCTGTTGTAATTATAATTCCTAGGTGTCCCTGGACTTGAATGTTAATGCAGGGAACTTATTTGAATGTGTAGAAAGCGTGATTTTTTTTTTTTTTAGCTAATATATCGTCTCTATTTTTGTGCTATTTGGAGAAGCTGACTGTTTTGCAAGCCTCATGTTTTACTGCACCATGAAGTAGTGTGCATCTTTTTTTTTTCTTTGAAGTTTTCTTCAGTTACTGACTGAAGGCAGCCATGTCATTGGCTATGCCTTAGTAGTACGTTGTATTCTGATAGCGATGGTTTTATCCCCAAAACCAAAGAAACTCTTTAAAAAAATATTATATTTGATTCATTTGTTTATTCGCCAATTATGGGAGAAATCTCATGCACAATGCACCAAGGAGAATAGCTGAGGTTACACATGCACGCATGCTTTGGCTAGCTTTTGGCTTGGTGTTGATGAATCACTGTACACCGATAAGATTATAAGTACATATTTGGAATCTCATGAAGGAGGGATGGTTTTCCAATAATATTAACTTCCTCCATTGCTGTGTAGTGAAATCTAAGGACACTCAGCTAGTTGGACCTCATTAAAGAAAAGTATCTGTCTATATATTTATCCAATGTATTCTAAGAACTATATTTCTGTACTACTTTCTTATTAATGTCTATTTTAATTATTTGCAACTTTTCAAAGCAAATCATTCGTCACTAATATTTTACCAATGTAGTGTTACCAAGATGTATACATCTCAGATCAATTCTGCTTGTTCTATTTGTCCATAGAGAGCCCTACTGTACTCCAAAAATATAGCAGGAAATAACATACTCAAAAATAGAAGAAGCTCATCTTTGTGATGTGCCAGTTATATGTTGGGCTTACTGACATTTGGTGGCAGAAGGGGGGGGGGGGGGCTGCCCAGCACTGCCACCTACTGTTCCAGACTCTGCAAATGAGTGTTTTAGAACATTCCTTCTTGATTTCTGGTGATTTTCTAAAAAGTAAATAACATACGAGATGGGCTGATAGTATATGGACTGTGGACTCTGGCTGACCTCTTGTTTTGGATATAACTGATGATTCATCAAGGTTTTTGTACCGTCAGAATAACAGGATATCAGTTTTGCGACATGGGTGGAAAGTATTTTGCTTTTCACCTGGTCATATGCTCCATGTATGGAACTCCTGCTGCTGAGGGGTTTATCACATGTGTTCTGTAGTGCATGGAAATGGAGAAAGATGAAGCAGTTAGGAATATCGTATTGTGTAAGAGATCCTGCCTGGCATTCACTTCTAAAACTCCACAGAACCAGACCTACCTGTGAGAATTTCTTATTATAAATGAAGAAGTCATGGTTTATGATTTTCTTAAGTCCATCTGCTGCCTGATTTGGTGAGAGGCTGAACATTTGACGTGCTGGTCCATTATGAATTCAAAACCATGTATTTTTTTGCTGGTTACTGTGCCGCCACAATTTATTATGTTGTGCTGACCTCCTCAAACCGTAAATAATGTCTCAGTAACCCGATCACTTATTTTCACTCACTTTGAGGTCTTGAATGAATGTGAATCCCTATGCTAACCTGTAATAGGGATAAAACAGGATATTAACTTGTGGCATGCTTAAATCCACATAGATGTGAGAATTCCTTAAACCATCTCCTCCGTTTAAAAGGAGAAATCCGATTATCTCTAATGGAAAATCATATCCCCTATCTGCAAGAACAAAGCAGGCCTCTGTGCTGCAGGACAGGAGTGCCTGGGCACATAGTAATTTCTTAGGCCAGAGCAGGTTGTCCAAGAGGCAAACATGGTCCAGTATTGCTGGACACTGCCTAACATGTCTCAGAACTCTGACCTGTGATGTTAAGCTTTTGCCGCCATTTATTTATATATTTATTTTTTTGTTTTATTTATTTATTTTTGTTTGCTTTCGTCTTACCGTCGCATGATTAAGCTGCGTAACAGTAACCCACACTGTGGTTACCTGCATACTTCTGATGCAGTTGTTTTCCGGAGACTCTTTCACGGATGTTGACACATCAGGTATCCATAACCCAAACACGTCGGGCTGGATGGGTCGTCCGTGCGCTGCATGTTTGTATTGGTTTTCCAAAAAAGAAGAAACAAGAACTTTTTTGAATTTGCTGTTGTGGTTTAGCATAAGTGCCTTTGCACAATAAACTGGTTACGTGAATTGGGTGATTTATTGTTTTTCAGAGAAGCTTTTGTCTGAAGCATGTTTATCCCAGGATTGCAAAATGTAATCCCAGAATAAGGGAAGAGGATGAGAAGTATCTGTTTTAATGTTTTTATCATAAAAACAAAGTTGGCGGTTATGGGACTCAGATATATATTCACCCAAGTCTCAAGTACATGGTCCTTTTATTGCGCAGGTTAATTTGTTTGGGTTATGTTTAATGTTGTTTTGGGCATTTGTGTTTTCATTTTTACATTGTTTAACCCTGTGAGATGATGCGACCATACTGCTTTTATTTTGCCCTAGAAATACAACAATAGTATTAGGTTGGGGCATTTTATGTTGCCCTGCACAAAAGTACAGATCATCTTGTATTATTTTTTTCCCTTTTGAACATTTTAAGCTCTGAAGTTCCAGTTGCATCCTAACAAGGGAGATATCTAGCTCTTTCCTCTCAGTAATTACACTCAGAATTTTCCAGTCTGCTCTTCTTGGCTCTTTCTGCTGCTTGAGCAGTCAGTTTATGTCAGAACTAGGAGTCTGAACTGAAAAATCTTGCCTCTGCAAATCCTAATTTGCAGACACAGGACTTTCACCAAATGCAGACAGTTGAACTCTGCTTTAAGTCCTTTTTTCAGTGGCGGTAATACTGTCAAAATAAATTCTGTTCCTTTTATTTGGAAGCCATTTTGGTCTGTGGATAAGTGTTTTTTTCTGTTATTTTTTTATTAAGCATTTGAAGTTTCAAACCTTAACTTATTTCACTGATTACAACTTGAAATTGGTTAAGTATTTAATAGCTTTGCTTTTCTAATGTGTGGTCTTTCTTGCTATTGAAGTGAGTGAGGATATTTCCACTGCTGTGACAACTGTGTTGTGTGAGTGAGCAGTGAGAAAACTTTCAATTTTGTATCTAGTAGAGCTTCCCAGCTGGGTTTCCCTGGATGTAGTTTTAAGCTAATTGCAAACAGAGCTACATGTGTGTTACACTAGTAGTTCTTAGCAGGGAAGAAGATTACTGAAGATTCTGATGGCAATAAAGAGACTGGTATGGGTGGTATGTTTAAAGGCCACTTTAAGATTTAACAGACTGAAGTGTTAAACTGACATGAGGTTAAACCATCACCAGAATGGGAGAACAGAGCAGCCTGCTGACCTCCTGCCTCGGAGGTCCTGTAGGGTTGGCGGAGGTGGGGTGGTCCGGGCAACTAGCATTGTTAAAGCGCCACTGGTGTGTGCGGTCTCCAGCAATAAAAGCTAGTAATTTGTGATACAGGTAGTTTCTGTGCCTGTGATCGGAAGACCGCTGGCTTAAGCCCAGGCCTTGGCAGAACAGTCACATGTCCGTGGGCCCTTGAGCAAGGCCCTTAACCCCCAGCTCCAGGAGCACCACACATTAGCTGACCCTGTGCTGTGACCTCCAATCTATGGAGAGCAAGATGGTGTCGGCAAAGAGATGTACCTGTATGTGTACTTGTGCAAATGGCAAACAAAGCATTTTTTTTTGTTTGTATGCTTTTGTCCAATGAGAGCTGGTATGAGAGGGCCTGACCTGCTGTGTTTTCTGAACAAGTTTTTTACAGCCCTGTTTTTGCGTGATATAGTTTGTTATATAAGCCTTGAACCCGTTTTTAACACTGGTGTTAGACTATGTTTTTGGGTGATATGTGAACAGTTAATGACAAAGTGTCTTGCTAAGATGGACACGTTATTTTGTGGCAACCAAATTATGGTTATCATAAATGGAAAACAGAACTTATAATTGAACTGCAATGTATGTAAGTGGACCCACTGCCGCTTTGTTAATGTCCAGATACTCAAGGCCCTTAAGTTGGCACAGCTAATGCCTTCTTTGTATTTGTTTGGGGTCAGTGTTTTTGTCTGCTTGTTCCATCCCCGCCAGACTGATTTATTAACCGTAGTGTAAACCTTGGTGGTGCCCCTTCCGGTGGGCTGCTGTTTTCGTAGCTTGCCTGTTGTATCTCCCCCACCTCCCTCCCAGTTTAGGATGCCTAAAATTAAATGCCCAGAGTGTGCCAGGCACTCAACACGGCTCTGCCTTGTGAAATCGGAGGAAACAAACTGTGAGCGGGTATTTATTTTGTGGTCAGAAAGCCTTGTCAGGGAAAAATGGAGCGGAGACACAGTTCCACGGCTGAGTATTGAGTACTGCAGGGTGGGTGTGTCTGTGTGCTCTGGTAAGGAAAAGCTGGGAGCCCCGTTACACCTGATGGCTGAGATAAAGGTCCCCAGCACAAGCCGCTGACGGTGCTAATTTCACCACCACGGCTGGATTTGTGCAGATTTTCATTTTTTTTTTTCCCCCCGCAAAGCTACCGTTTCTGAGATGGGAAATCGGTCGTGATTTACTAATATTTGTCTCAGCCATATTTACTCAGGCAGTTCTCCAAACCTACAGAAAGAATGTGAAACAGTGGAAAGTACATGTCTAGGGTGGAAAGCAAAAAACAGGCAACACAGAGATCCCCGATCGTCTTCTTCCTTCCTACAGCTTGATTGAAGTTGATACACGTAACCAGCATTCGAGCAATGTATGTAGCAGTTTTTAGTTCATTTTCAAACTCAAACATGTAATCAGGAGCAATGTTGTTCATGACGTTTCTGCAGAAAGATTTCTGCTTTATAATTTTTTGTTTTCCCTGGCACCCAAAAGAAAGTGTGAGGTGTTTGTTTTTTCTGCATGTTTTTTTTCTGCACCCAGATATCTTGGAGTGGGCTCTTTGTGAGGTTTTCACCAGACTCCTTCCTGTTTCCCATCCAGACGTTCCTGCCTTGGCTACTTTGTGTACCGGGGATTTTTGTGCCGACCAGTGTCTGTGGAAAGCTTGTTGCTCGTCATTCTTCCCCACATTTGAATGATCTTCTTTCATCTCTTGCTCAGGTTTTATGCACGAACAATGTTTAAAGGCAGCGAGCACTGAGATGCCTGCTTTGATCTTGTGTCCTGGAGCACTGTCAGCACAATGTGACTCAGTGTATCTTTTTGTAGAATGTCCCCCCTCTCCTCTTCTCTCTCTTTCTCTGTCATGTATGGTCTCCCTCTTTCTCTGCAAACATTGTCTAGGTGTGGTGGACAGTGAAGTCCACAGTTTTGCAAGCACTTTTGTTTATTGTGGTTTGGAGCCTTGACATGAGGGCAACTGGCTGTATTGGTCCATCATTCTGAAGATAGTAGTAAGTGGATTGTTATGTTGCATTTAGTGAACTTTCTAAAAGCCGTCTCTATCACAGCCTCATGAATTTCCCATCAAACAAAAGGTTATATTTTGTAGTACTGTACAATGTGAACAGCACTTATTTAGTGCAGTATTTTCAGATCCTTATTGTCATTTTTCCATAACACTGTAAATCATGGTTGCATAATAGTAAGAATGGAAGTAAATAACCAATGAATAGCAACACAACTGCATATAGACACATCAGAGACACTGGGATAGAACACTAAGACTGGATGAGAATATGGGTTTGGTGAAGGGTTGCAAGTGATGTTTATATGAATGATTTGATTTGTTTTTCCTCCATTCAGTGTCCAAGTAAAGGACGACCTGTCAGGCAGTGTACAGCTATGGCTGGGCTTGGGCCTTTATTCATGTAAGCATGGCGCTGGATGGGAGCAGCATTTAATTTGTTTTGGGTTTTTCCCCCTTTCCTTGTCACTGATCCATGGAAATATTTCTTCACTTTGTAGCTGAGCTGTGCTGGGGGTGGAGGTAGTTTGGTTCAAATTGAGATGAACTCTCTGTGCTGTATCCTCCAGCCTCTCTAAGCCGGGAACTCTTCCCTTTGGCCCATGTCCGAGGGGGGGGTGTGTGCTGTAGTGCCGTGTGACCCACCCCCCGCTGACGTTGAAACGGCGGCGCTAGCACACCCCTGTTCTGTGGCTTTGGCCATCGGGCCAACGGAGAACAAGACCCAGTAGCCCTTGGGTGCGTTCCATCCCACCTGTCAGTGCCAGTCCCATCTCCTTGTGCCCATATGCGCAGACAGAGAGAGCAAGAGCTTCTTTATTTCGAACCGTTTTTATCGTACGGCCTGCATGAACTTTACCACATATCCTTTTTAAATGCGTATCTGATGCACTTGTGAAAAATGGCTAAGACGGGTCAAAAGAAGAACCGCTCTACTGACCAATACTGGGCTGCGGTTTCGGTTTCAGCAGTGCTGTGCAGTTGGGACTTATTTTGCACGGCAGTGTGCTTAATATTGCCCATAATGCACCACAGGAGCCCGTTCTGTACTTCAGTACAAAGGCAGGTGTCACAATGTTTCACAGGGTGTAGGGTGAGACAGCCGTTGCTGATGCTGTTCAGTGGTTCTATGAAGGTCCAATATAGAGTTAAAGGTTCCATGTGGAAGGCCACATGTTTGCAGCACTTCTGTAATTCCTTCCTTGTGTTATTGTGTACCATTTTATTTGTTCAGAATTAAAAGAGCAAGAGAATATAAAATGCTGCATTTTAGTATCCTGCCTTTACTGCAAGTGAGGTTACTGCTGTTTACTATGGCAGAATGAGAATGTGCCGTAAGCCTCAATAATGAGAGCGTATTACTACAGAGAGGAATGGAGCCGTTTTCCACCAATGGTGGATTACCTTTATAGTGTCATGTGACTTGGCTGCAGTTCATCTTTTGGTTGGCCTCAAGGTAGGGAAATAATACTCCTAGCAGCTGCTGAAAGCATTTCCGGTGAAGGGTTTTCTCCTTACCAGAGCATATGGAGGTCCTGTGACACGCTAAAGCCTGCCTGCTGTAATATATAAAGTAAAGATATTCTCAGGCTGGGGAAAGTGGGCCTTGCAGTGTTTCAGGAATGGGTTTGTGTTGCAGCCCAGAGAGAGAGGAACTGAGCTGATAACCTGTGGACTGTTTGCTCTGGGGATCTTCAAGGGTGAGGCCCTGAGGTGTGGGTAGGCCTCCCTCTGCAAGTGCACACAGGCTTGATTGATTTTTCTCTTGGCCCCATCCTTGTAACCCACAGCACAGGGATCACTTCCTGATGGGTGTCAGCCAGCTTCCGGTATGTTTGTTTAGACAGTGTTGCAAACAAAGCCTGATGTGTACTTACCAAGTAGCCTTAACTGTGACACAAGTTGCATGGTTTGCATGTTTTCTAGCCACGGCGCCTGATCGTCTTCTCTAACTTTGTGGCATTCATCTATTATATTAATATTGTTTCTTTGAAACTTTTGTGGTTTGGAACATTTTTTTTTACTTTATTGTATGGTAGACCTTTTTATATTTACCTTTACTGTATGGAAGACCAGTTTTTAATACCGCTCTGAAAGAGGTTGCTTTCATATGTTAAGGTATACTGAATGCAATCTGTATGGTCTTTCTCCAGGATAAGCTCGCATACATATGTTTGTAGTTAAAATCCTAAATGACTGTCCTGTATACTTGGTGAGGAAAATCCTCAACTCTCACAACCTGGAAGTTATTGTTCTGAGGGTCGTTTCCATGGTTTTAGAGCCAACTGAAGGCCTTGTCTGTAATAGTGAATCATGTACTGTAGTTGCTAGGCAGAAAGCCAGGGAAGCCATTGAAAGCCCCTGTTGGAAAATCTATCAGAACCAACTGTTTCTGAACCTTTTTTTAGCCCCCCGTAAACCCTCTGCACCTCCCACCCCCTTCTCCCCAAACAGCTAACAGATCAGCTTTCACATACTTGCATGTTTCCTTCAATTCTCTGCTGTCTTTCTTGGTGAAATGATAAGCTGTTGCATTTTGTAGCTGAAGCTTACTCAGTGAGCGTCACTTGTTTTATTTTCTATATTATTGAAGTGGCACCAAAGCTTAGTAACAAACTCTGGTACCCAGCTAGCAGCAGTTTAGCTAATGTAAAGAATCGTCGTTTTTTTATTATTTTTTTTTATTTATTTTTTTTTTAGGTGAATGTGCCCTTCTATACATTTCTGTCACTGAAAGTTGCTACCATGACAGATTACATCAAGTTGTGTTAGAACTTCTTTGAAGCGTTTTACAGTGATCTTTTTAACATGTTAGTTGACCTGCGCCTGCCATAAGGAGGTTGCTCACTAGACAAGTGACGACAGCAGCAACCATAGAGTACGAGTTCCCATAGCGGCCCTTGGCAGTGCGGCTCTCCTGTCACACTGGTAACTGGAGTAGAGACGCTGAGATCCCCCTCCCTGACATGTCCTGCTGCTTTCCTCTTTCCTGCCTCCAAGCATCCCCCCAGTCATTTCTGTGTTTTGGGAGTTGTTTCGTGCTTGGTGAGGGTAAATGAGGCATCATCTGTTTTTTGACACCTGCACGATATGATGCCTGGGGGAAATTCACTTCCTGTTCTTTCTGGAATTTATTTATTTACTTTGGGGGGGGGGGGGGGCAAATGTAGACGCCCCCTGGAAATAATTTCCTCATTTTGTTGTGGTTGTGGTGTCAGGTGTTCAGAAGCTCCTTATGCTGTTTTGTGTGTTTGAGGAGACTCCATGACTGGCTTGTCAGGATGTGACTGCAGCGTCATCAGCATATTGACATGTTCTCTTGTCTGCAACTTAAGGCTGGTCCATATGTCAGTTTTAGAAAGGTAAACCAGTGTTGATATCCAACTGTGACTAACCGGCAATTATTGCCCTTAATGGGGAAGTAGGCTTAGGCTACAGACAGCGCCATATAGCAAAGATTTATGAATTGGCTCTCAGTTCAACCTTCTAGCCTATAGTTTACATGGTTTAAAAAAAAGAAAAAGGGGAAAAAAAAACATTCAGCGCATTTAAACATTGGTCATAATGGTGGTCCGTGGCTAGGGCTTACCATAAGTTTGTGAACTATTGCTTTAGATTTTTAGATAGTTTTTTTTTTTTTTATATATATATAGTCCCTGACCGGCTTTTAAATAATTAAATCTTGCTCATTGATCAAAGAAATACCGCGTCGGTGCTGCATCTGAGTGTGCTGAGAGGGTTTATCTCGTATAATATTTTATTTTATATTGCCCAGCCCTACCGCTTTTATTTTTATTGGCAGCATTGAAACTCGCAGAGCTTGTGGATAAAGACAACACATTGTCTTTTGTTCTGTGGAGAACAAAAGATTGATCTGCCGGTCATATTTGATAATGAATTAATGTTGCTATTTACAGCCGTCTCGATGGTGGGATCTGCCTTGCGGTTCACTAAACACCTTATCTAAATGGCGAATGAGCTGATAGAATCATGTCTTCTGCTTTGAAAAATCATGTCCAATGCATTCATGTTTTTTTTTTTTTTTTACGCAGTTATGTCTCTAGGTCTGCCGTTGGACATTGATGGCTTAAATAGTGGTCTGCAGTGTAGGCCGAGATTGAGAGATCGGATCGATGCCAGTTTTAATTTTTATGGCTGATACCCATATTAAGCAGTACATAGAACATCTCAACTCATGACTTTTTAAGCTAGGATACTTTGCGGGCATAACATATTTTGGTCAGGATTTGGCAGCTGGTTAAGTTGTTTGGATACTTGCTTATTTGCATGTTGCACTTTCTTAATCCATTAGAGCATCAAGTTTGTCTAATATATGGTGCATAAAGGAATGTGATAGTTTCATTATTTGACTACAAACTGCTGCAGTAGTGCTTTAGCGTCCAACTAGTTTTCACTGTGCAAATAATATAATAATGTGTGAATGAGCCTGGGTGAGTCACTTACTTATGTCACCCTCCTGTTTGTAAATGATCAGCACAGTTAAACATACCTACAGGTTTATGTTGCAGTTCTGGAGCAGGCTGTCGTGGTTAAAGCTTATGAAGGCTAATGAGATTTTGTGCTTAATACTTATCCTGCTTTATCATATATTTTGTGAAATAAAAGGATAATTCCGTTTGACACTCAAAAAATGCAGAGACCTTAACTAAAATCCTTCATTAATTGGAACAATATTGTTTCAGCTGTGTCAACAGTATTATTTTAGCTACGTTTGACAGGATCATTTTATCGTTTTTGGCTTCAAAATGACTTGGTAGATTTAGAGTTAAAGCCACTACAAGGAGGAAGATCTCTGCACTCAGTATTGCTTTACATTTTCTAAGTGAAGTGTCTAGCATAGACTTGATTGAACCCTGTCACCCTCTTCTCCTTCCTCTTTTTCAGTGCCCAGTGGTGAGCTGTTGTTTTCTGCACGTAACATGCATGAACATATAGCACTTATATTCTGTGAGTTACAAACAAATGATTTGCCCCAATTGTATTTGTGTTTTTTTTTTTTTTTTTTTTTTTTTTACTTTTGATAATCCCGCATCTTTTTTAAAAACTAAAACCAAGTTCTCAGCAGAAATAAAACGTAATGCTTAGTGGCTGAAGTTGATGTTTGTTTTTAAACTTTGTCGTGCTTTCGACACATCATGCTTTGAGCACGGGTGGCAGGCCGTTGGAAAAGAGTAGCTTTCGGGTCTTTTGTAGCTTCACGGTGCTGAGGTGTGTGAAAGTTGACCAGAGGCTTATGTCCTGATCTCAGCACATCCCTGTGTGGTCCAGCAAAATCAGGGAGAAATACTGCTTCTGTTCGTCTCTTGTTAAGGCTTCAACATTAAATGTGGCTCTAAGAAGGATGGGCAGTGACTTTTAATTGTCCTTTAACCCTAGAGCAATGCTCAAAGCCTCTTGAAGTGTTGGGTCTGTTTTTGGATGCTGGATACAGTTTGCTGCATTCTCTTAAAACACTTCTTCCTGTATTCTGTGTAACTGGGTCATAGGTCATTTGCAGACTTGCACTCATGTATGAGATAGCCCCGCCCTCTGAGTGGAGTGGTGGATTACTTGAGAGAGTTGCAGTTGGTTCTGATTAGACACGGAGGGGAAAAATGTCCATGCATGTATATGTAGCCCCTGCCATTCTGGCACCGCAGCACGGAGGGGCCTGGGACTGTTCTGTGGGATTCGGCAGCTTTGTCGCAATGCCAGAAAACATAATCCGCACTGAACCTCGCAGCCTTCTCATTTAGCTGTCGCTAGCACTGGCTGTTACCTATGCTGTGTGGGTCTGCTTATCATTCTTGCTGGGGTGAGGATCTGTGTTGACTTCCCCGTGACACATCGACGTCAGTGAACTTGTGATCGTGTCATCTGCTGCTGCTCTGAATGCTCTAGCCAGAAAGGATGCTGGTTTGCATATTTAAATGCTGTTTGTTCAGTTGGAAGCCCGGCTGGTCTGCTGCAGCTGTTGTGCTTCAGTTTATGTGCCCTGAGATTTCCATGGATACATCATATTACCAAAAGTATAGGGGACACCCCTCCGAATCATTGAATTCAGGTGTTTCAATCACTTCCAGAGCTACAGGTGTATAAAATTAAGCACTCAGGCATGACAACTACTTCTTCAGACATTTGTGAAAGGATGGGTCACTCTCAGGAGCTCAGTGAATTCAAGTGTGGTACTGTGATAGGATGCCACCAGTGCGATAACTCCATTCATCGCTACTAAATAACTTACAGTCACCTGTTAGTGGTATTAGAACAAAGTGGAAACAATTGGGAACTGGAGCAACTGGCCACGTAAAATCACAGAGGGGGGACGACGCATGCTGAGGCCAACTGTCTGCAGAGTCAATAGCTACAGACTTACAAACTCCGTGTGGCCTTCAGATTAGTTCAAGAACAGTGTGTATAGAACTTGGGGTTTCCATGGCCAAGAAGCTGCATCCAAGCCTTACATCACCAAGTGCAATGCAAAGCGTCAAATGCAGTGTGTAAAGCATGCCACCACTGGACTCAGTGGAGCAGTGGAGACGTGTTTTCTGAAGTGACGGATCACGCTTCTCTGTCTGGCAATCTGATGGACGAGCCTGGGTTTGGCTGTTTGTGGGAGAATGGTACCTGCCTGACTGCATTGTGCCAAGTGTAAAGTTTGGTGGAGTAGGGATTATGGTGTGGGGTTGTTTTTCAGGGGTTGGATTCGGCACCTTAGTTCCCATGAAAGGAACTCTTAATGCTGTGGCATTCCAAGTCATTTTGGACAATTTCATGCTCCCAACTTTGTGGGAACAGTTTGGGGATGGTCCCTTCCTGTTCCAACATGACAAGGTCCATAAGGACATGGATGTTCGAGTCCGGTGTGGAGGAACTTGACTTGCACTGCTCCCTGACCTCAAACCAATAGAACACCTTTGGGACGAATTAGAGTGGAGACTGCGAGCCAGGTCTTCTCGCCCAGCATCAGTGCCTGACCTCACAAATGCTCTCCTGGAAGAATGGTCAAAAATTCCCATAAACACACTCCTAGACCTTGTGGACAGACTTCCCAGAAGAGCTGAAGCTTTTATAGCTGCAAAGGGTGGGTCATATTAAAGCTTATGTATTATGAATGGGATGTCATTAAAGTTCATGTGTGTGTAAAGGCAGGTGTCCCAATACTTTTGGCAATATAGTGTATGGCTGTTAATGCATATATGCTGGAAGCCCTGCTTGTTTTGAGAACTCTCTGCATGTGTTTGAAAGACACTTGTTTTGTAAGCTCTCTCCACTATTAAGAGTGGTTTTGAACGTGTTAAATGTGTGTCTTTGATTAGCTGTGTATTTCAAGGATGCCGGCAGACGAAGGCCTTGTTAAGGACAAAAACATTTTTTAGTACACGGTCGAGAGGAGCGGGCCAAATATTTCACACCCATTTCTTATTGCTGTTAGCCAGAAGTGTGGCCCTCCACCCGGCCAGCTAAATAGCGCCGATCGGCTCGCATGCGAATGCAGTATGTGGGATGTTTCTATTTATTTATTTATTTATTAAAAGGCTGGGCTCGCCTCTGATTTTTAGCGCAAGGCCCAGTACACATGCAGTGTAGGAACCACCAGATGATCCCAAGCAATCCTTATTTACGACCTCTCTGGCAGGCAGACTTGGAAATTACACTGGTGTTTAATGTTAATTTTTCTTTTCCCTGTCAGTAATTTTACTAACATGCAACAGATGAGTCTTGTCCATAGTAAGTTTGTAGATGTATGTGAATGTATTTCTTTGTTTGAAACAGATGCATGTACAGAGCTACCATAGTCCAAAAGTAGGTGTTAAGAAAGTAGTTTGACCAAGGGATAATTCCATAGTGTGGGTTTTTATGCTTTTCACCAGGACTCATGGCAGACTAAGCCACCTTGGGGTGCTTTGCATGGTTGGCTTGAGTCCAACTGGTTTTAATAGTCTCTCTTCTACTTCACCACCTAAGGAGTGTGGGGGTGGGTCTGGAATAGTCCTTTTAACTCAAGAAATATATTCATTTGTTGGGTAAATCATGGGCTGGGTGGGGAGAAAAGCAGAACCCTGCTGTGGTATTGGACTCCTACATGACCTTGGAAGCGCACGCTGCACTCAGGGCTCTTGCCCTGCTGTAGACACCACCTTCACATTGGAACCCTGCTGGTCTGGGGCGAGACTATTATAGTCCTGTAGTGTGAAACGCCGTGGCCTGTGTTGCTAGAGAGCTTCTTGGCCGCCCCTGCGGTCACCTGACCCCAGGTGTGCTTGCCCTCTGTCAACAGGCACCACCTCTCTGCTTCTGTTGTATGTTTTATCTTCTCTGAAGAACGAGACCGGAGCCTTTAAGGGCCTCTGTTCAGGTCCTCCGGCCAGTAACCGCTGGCTTACATTCACGGTTCTGATCACTGGTGTTTTCTGCTCGTGACACTGGCCATACAGCGTTCATTCTTGTGTTTTGTCTAAAGTGTGAGCGGAGTAAGTAGAGGTATACAATGGCCACCTCATTGTTTTTGTTCGTTTAGCCCAGGTAGCTTCATTAGTATTGGTTGTCCATTTAAAATGCCCCTTTTTCTCTTTGCACAGATGCCAGTTATTACGCAGTAGGCTAGTTAACAGGCTGCCTGAAAGTCTTGGTTGGGGAACATGCAAGGTAGATGAACTGACCTTTTATGTCCTGCTCAAACAGACGATTTTCGTGGAATTTCTCAGGATCCCCAGCATGAACCCAAAGCTTAAAGCTCTTGCCTTTTCATTCACATCACAGTCCTGTCAAGCCGGCGTTGGACTTTTACCCCTGCTGCTCTTAATCAGACACCAGCTGTGTCGCTGGAGCACAGCAGTATTTTGGTTTTCTTCTATTCAAACCTCAGACCCGCACACTCAGGCTCGCGCGCACACACACACACACACCCGCATGCACACACACACGCACACGTGTGCACAGAGTTGTATTTCCTGTAGCAGGAATAAAAAAAAAAAAATACCAAACTGGTTTTTGTCCAGCAATAGTAACTGAAAGAGCCAAATGCTCAGCATCCGCTGAGTGGCTGCTTGTGGCATTTCGGTGCTGCTCTTTTTTTAAAACCAACACATGACTCCTTAGACGTGCAGTGATATTGTTTGTGACTTATGTTGTCATGCAGATGCGCCTCATGCTATTAAACTTACCATGCTTTCCTTTTGGCTTTGTGTTGTTTAGTCCATTTGAGTGCACATCAAGTGCAAAAGCTGACCGGGCAGTTCAAAACAAGAAGTCATCAGTGCTTTACTTCAACCAAGATTGAATTAACATTTCTGCTTGTTAATTCAAAATACTGTATTGCAGTCTTGGTCTTGATTCCTTGATAGCAGGCTATTAAACTGCAAATTCTGAAATGTGGTTTTGTGAAACTTGCCAGTGCAAGTAGACTAAGCCTCAGTCATTCCGTCTGGGCCGATTTCAGTCCTACGGAGAATGTTAAACCTGCTTCGTTAACTTAATTGTGGTGGGAGGGGGGGAGTATTTGTTGAAAGAAACATGCACCAGGTGTTACAGCTTCCTCTGTGGTGAGCAGATTACTCTCCAAATCTCAATAACTGACATGGCCAGTCCAGGATGTTCTGCTTTAATAAGCGTCTCCTCTCCTTTGTAGCTAAACCTGTAGGTTTCACTCTAGAAAATTTCCAGCTCTACTTGGCAACATTATCACTCAAAAAATAAGGCTTATGCGAGGAGGAAGGAATAAACGGAGTCTACAGACGAGTGCAGTAGGTGCAGTTCGATTCGGAGTGAATCACCCAGAAGGTCTGATGACTGAGTTGCGGGGAATGCAGTGTTCCGGGGATGGAACAACCTCTAGACTGCTAAGAAGGAAACCGCTGTCCTTGCCAAAGTAACGTATCAGACACTGTTCCCTCGCAGTGCATCTTGAAGCCTTTGTGCTTTGCTGTCATGAAAATTAAGCTCTCACTTCAATGCAAGAAAGTCTATCATTCGGCTGAACTTGTATTTTCTGCTGTCTTGATGTGCGATTCTAACAGTGTGCAGACAGTTTAACGCGCCGGCAATATAGCGGCTCGTGTGATATCTGTGGTAACCCTTGCGCTGCAGAATTTCTCTGCTAAGTCCCGGACCTCGCTGAAGTTTCCATATTTAAGCATATTTTGAGTCAAAGCATCCAAAACCTCAACAGGAATGTAAGATACTTTACGGTACAGTACCGCAGAATTTCCAAAAACAAGCTCAACCTTGGATCACGTAAAGAGAAGTGTGCTTCCCCTTCTTGTGAAGGTCCAGTCCTGTTTGTGGTGCTCTGGATGTTTTCGCCATGCTTTTCCGTGTGTTTGCCATTGGTCTGCTTAAGGGGGGTTAGCTAGTTTGCCCGTCTGGGCTGCAGTGCAGCATGTTTCCGTCAGGGTGGTAATCAGAGGCGCACCACGCATTACTGTGGAGCATGCATTTGAAGGTGGTCTAAGCCACACAGCAGGCAACTGATCTCTCATCTGTAAATATTTTGGAAATGAATGGTTGTGGTGCAGCCCTTGTGTTCTGGATGTTCTTGTCTGCTGTTATTGTGTAGGAAGGGGCTCTTTGCTCCCACGCTCCCTTTAGAGTAATTTAAAACCACGCTCTTGAGTCTTTGAGTGTCAGTCTTGCCAGCAGTCATGGCTTTTTATCAGTGGTGCTCTGCTCAGGGTTAAAGCCCATAATTCTCAGGCCTGTAACCTTTAGCTGTGTCCAAACTGCTGCCTCCCAGTGCATGGCCATGTATATGCTGCAAGCACTGGACTAGAACTTTCCGGGCGTATGAAAGACTGTGCGCCTCTTGGGTAGAGAGCATGACATTGTCTGCATGTGCACATACACGTCAGAGCATGCTTGAGTAAGTCGAGTGTTTCGTAAATGTGTGCTTTTTTTTTTTTTTTTTGTTATTTTAACTCTTCTGTAAGGCAGTTCCCTTGTTTATTTTGCTGGCGTTTTTGAAAGACAGGTGACAGCCCCAGGCAGTGCAGGGCTGTGCTCATTCGTTGAGAAAGTCCCGGCACCCTTAACCTACGACCTTGCTGTCATGTGCAGCGCACTCCTCTGTTTAGTATCAATGTGTCTGAAAACTGTGCAGAATGAACAGAGTAGCTACCCGCGCCCCCTCCCCCCCCCCCCCCCCCACACACACCCACCCCCCCACTGGCGATCCACAGCATAAATCAGTGACCATGTTGTACATACACACAGTGCTGTGCTGAAAGACCCACATCAAAATAAACTGAGACTAAATTAAACAAATGACAGCTGAGTCACATGGATCCCCCCCCCAGCCCATAAAAGTGGACTCTCCCTGGCAGTTGCACCCGCTACAACTTGGCTTGGCTGCGCGCGGTCCGGCCGGATCTCCCCGTACGGGCCGGGCCGGATCATTAGCGCGGGGGCCATCGTTGCGAGGCCGACCTCAGCGCCGCGAGCCCTTTTCATCTCCTGCGCTCTGATTGACGCCTTGTTGGTCCTCTGCATTGTCCCGATACGCCATTGGCGCAAAGCCGTGCTCCCCCCCCCCCCAATCCATCGCCTCCCTTTCCTGTTGCTCAATGCTGATGATAGTGTCTCCTGACCCAGCTGGCATCCTCGTGTCCTGGGCCCTGAATGAACTTGGCACACAGAACTTTCTTCGCCCCCCGATCCTCTCACTCCATTCCTCTTCCTCTCTATTTTCCCTCTTCTCCCACCCCCCCCTGCCCCTCCACCACTCCCCACTCTCTTCTTTTCCGCCCTTGACACAAATGCAGACGATTCACAGAAAATGAGAGATAATGGCCACTGTCCAGTCGGGCCGTGCTAATCAGCGAGCATCGTGGGAAAAGCGCAGGATGAGGGAGGGAAAACAGCCCATTGTCTGAAGGAGATTAAAGTCCCGAAAAGCCCACATTGTCCCTGGAAAGGATAAATCTTCCTGCTGTCACTCAAACCTGAATTAAATTCTCCTTCATTTCTAAAAGGGGCTTATCTCTGCTCAATAGCTTGTTGCGCTACAAGCAGAAGGGAATGTATTTGGTGAACTTTTGTCTCAGACACCTTATAAAAAAATAAATAAGGGATGTGGAAGTAAAGGCAAAGTGTTTGGCCCCCGTCCTGAAAGGGGATGTGCATTTTGGGCCGATTGCTATCATGTTAGCACTAGAAATGCCCCCAAAAGCTGATTGACTGTTGTGACGCTATTGAAGGAGAAGAATATTCCTCCTGCCACACCCACCCTCGCCACGATCCCCCCCCCCCCGCTTTTTCCACATGCCAAGCTACCCTTGGAAGCCGGTTGCCCCCCCCTGGCACGGCTTGAAAACCAGCCGAAGCATCATTTTATCTTCCATCCAGCCCCTCCCGACGTGCCAAATCCTGCTCCCTCACACCAGGACTTGGAAGGGTCCTCCTGTACCCGGCGCATTGAAAACAGTCTGATTTAAGGCAGAAAAAAGTGAAATATACATAAAAGAATCTAAGGTACGGAGTGAACAAGCAAAAACGTGATTTTCAGTCTTTTTGAGAAGTATCTGAATTGGAAGGAAGAGTAGAAAGGCGATATTGATCATTAAAGAAGGTTAAGAAAAAAGCTCCCCCCCCCCCCCCCACACACACACACACACACACACACACACACCCCTCTTTAGCACCCACGCTTCTCTGTCTCAAACAAGATTTTCCGCTTGCTGTTTGGGCTCACCACTGTTGTTGTTTACATCGCCTTTAATGCTCCGCTGTTGCAGCACCCCCCATCTCCTCGAACTCTGCCCCCCCGCCGACGCGCTTGGCTCTCTAACACACAGGCTTACACCTGCTTACAGGATTAAATTAATTAGCACGAAACAGAGACTGGGGGAAAGTGCACAATTAGCACAATGAAGCTACGAGCCCTTTGTTCCCGGACCCTGGCTGTTCTGCTGTAGGCTGGGTGCAGGTTTGTTGTGTGTGCGTGTGTTTTTTTTTTCATTCCCAGGAGGAAGTAAAGAGGCAATGTGGGACAAAAACCCTGACAGATTTGTTTGGGTGTGAATTCAGTGGGAAAAGAAAGCTGATAGAGTCACAGTGCTCTTGGTTGATGGGGAGACGAATCTTGCTTATGCTAAGCACTAGGCTAAGCGCTAATATGGGGTGCTGGGCTCGTTATTTAGGACCATGTTTATCAATGTCCGGTGAGGACATCAGACTCTGAGTTTCTGTTATGAACATTGTTAGCACAGACCAGGCTTTGAGTATCAAAATCAATAGGCCTGACCAGAAACACTGACAATTAATTAGCAAATTAGCGTTTAGCTAACAGGGCTGTGAACTGTTCCTCTGCGCAACCAGTGAGGTTTGTCTTGTCTATTGTGATGTCTGGTTGTTTCAGAGGTGAAGACGACTCCCAGTGAATGGAGGGGTGGAAATGCTAAGCATGCCAGTACAGAAGTTTGCAGGTGTTTGACTACAGTGTCCCTGTTAGCCACCGTGAAGGACATCGACCTTATGGCTGCAGACAATGTTTGTGTTAAGGCCGCTCTGTCCCGACTTTGATTTCCACCCAGTTCATGAAGGCTGCTGAATTCTTATGCACCCCCCCCAAGAGTGAATTGGGGCAGCTTTGTTGGAGAGGGAGATCAAATAGATCAGTGCAGAGGATTGACAACAGGGCCACTTGACCTGTCACCCTCCTAGGATAACCTTCCCGTCTGGGCAGGGGTTGTTTGCACGTCCTGGGATAGGGGGAGATCAGCCCTGTGGACGGCATCCATCAGCAGGAGGAGTGGGAGTGAAGCTTGACAGACCACGGGTTGCTTCTGTGGCCCCCGCTTGCAGACATGATATCTTCCACCTGCCTGTGACTCTGTTCCCTCCCTGTGTGGGGTGCCATGGGGGAATTCCACAGCCCCTGAATGGGGAATCCAATGAGTGGTTAGGAGAGAGCAGAACTACAGGGAATCCTCGGTTTATGCCATCGGCAACCTGATGATGGTGCGGCAGGTCAGTCCGGCGGGAGGGCAGGTCATTCATCAAGCAAAAGAATGGGGAGAGGGCAAGGCGGGTCCAGAAAATCCCTTTTGTATGACGGCGATTAGTTGGGACCCAGAGACGATCGTCCCAAGCAGGGATTCCGGCGCTGCTCCCTGCCGAATTCCTTCTCACCCAGCTGATCGCATTCCCAGCCGGCAAGCTGATTTGATCCTTACCAGTGTCCCGGTGGTGTGCGGCTCCTTCGGTTTGCACAACTATTCCAGCCTAATCCGTGGCTCATGGGATCCCTTTGCCTACTTGTTCTCGGGGCCTCGGTAAGACCTTGGTAAGACCTCAGAAGGACCTCGGTAGTCTGTTAGCCACTGGTTATCCGAAGCGGGAGGGAGGGGGGGAGACTATGGTGTTGTCCCTCTTGTTTGCTTTCCCCCCATATATACCGAAGCACACATCCGCACTCTCCTGTGTGATAGCATGCAGCTGTGCGACTCCCTCTCCAAGTGAGACCTGTTTTGGCCCAGCCACTGCCCGCACAGACGGCGGATTGAGTGGATCTCTTTCCATTTCAGACAGTTTGATGGCTTGGTTTGCCCGTGCGCAGCGAGCAAAAAATGTGGATTAAATTTACATGATCAAACTCAGTACTTTATAAGAAACACTTATTTAACAGCACTGTCATCAAATAATCGGGGTGCATTTAACTTTTTATTTTGAAAACCTGCTGCATATCGAGGTTATATTTGTGGTAAGGGAGTAGGGGGCAGCTTGGTGACACATTTTGCCTCCAGGGAAGCTTCCTGTTAGGAGCGCGTCTCCCACTCTACACACGCATCCCTCCTGGTCCGAGACGGACAGATGTGGTCAAGGCGGTGGAAGCTTAACTTGCCAGGAATGGTTTTCCTCTTTTCAAAAAAAGTGAAAGAATTTGAGTAACAGGACTAGTCACAGAGCCTTGATCCCATCAGGTATTCACGCCATTGTCAGCCGATATAACGGTCGTCTGTCAGGCCCGCGGTCAGAGGCCTAATCTGCTCTTTCTTTGCGCTCTGAAAAGGGCCCAGCGCCACGTCAGGGCGACACGCCGGCCGCCTATTCACCCTCCCCGCGGAACGCAATCATCGGACAACCCTGCAATAACTCACTCTCCGACCGACCCCCTTTGAAAAACAAAACAAAGGTGGCCGCCTCAATGCCGTTAGCCCGGCGAGATAAATCACGCTCTCAAAATTAACTTCCATTGAAAAACAGCGGAGAAGAAAAGGCATCAGCGACCGGGCGGAGCGTTCTGAGGAGCAGCGGCTCGGGGCTTGATAAATGTCAGGGCGGATAATTTGAGGGGCCGTGATTAAGATCTTATCGAGGTAGGAAGTTAATGGAAAAGACTTAATAAAAAATCGGCACGGGGTTCTTCCATGCGTCCGCACATGTGACCGGCTCCATTCTGGACTCCTCTCCCTCGCCCCCACCCCCCCAAGTCCCAAGATCTTACCCCATCAAAGGAGTGACATGTACTGGAGTTGCCAATGGGGGAGGTGGGTGGGTGGATGTACTGCCCAGTTCACAGTGGGGGGAAAGACAATGTGCCACTCTCGGATTTGACATAACCACCAGAGAACGATTTAGGCTGGCCAGGTGATCCCAGGCCCCTCTCCCTCCTTCCTTATCGGGCTAATTGAAGACAAGCTCTTTCATGGACCTCACAATGGATCAGACAAGAAAAGCGTTTCCACGCGAATGACTACGCAGGCTGAGCCGGGTGGGGGGGGGGCAAATTCCGCCGCCATTGATTCCGAAGTCCCCTCATCCCTGAACCGTTCATAAGCCCATTATAAATCCAGTTTCATTTTTCATACTCCATATTAGGAAGGCTTTTTCTTCCATCCTTGTGTAATTTTCCACTGCAGCACTGGAAGTCAATACGTATTTTTTTTTTGCCATCAATTAATCCCGCCCCCCGCCTCCATGACAGACTGGGTTCTCTGTCAGGCTACGTCACCCTTCTCAGCCGTCTCAGGTGTCTTCTTTGGGACAGAGAAGCAGTCGGTCAGTGGCCGCATGAGGTATTTCCTCACCTGTTGTGAGAATGCAGCTGAGAGAGTGGCCTTCTACTCCTTGTGCTTTCGCAATCAGTTGTGCCGAAACCGCCACAGGTTGGCACAAATGCCCAACCCCCCTCCTTCTCCTGTTTTTGCTCCGTCAGCAGCTATTGTAATCATGTGAACCCACTAGTGCCCCCTGTTGGAAGGCAGCACTACCACGAAGGTGTAATTCAAGACACGTCAGTTGATATCACCACTGACCTTTTTTTTATGGGCCATGACTTGCCTGTTTGCCCAGGTGAGCCTGGAAACTGAGTCCCAAAATGTTTAGTCGCACTTTCAGTGGGAAGGGGGGGGGTGTTGAGGAGGGTATTTCTAGGTTAACCATGCTGACTGGCAAAGTCGAGTTATTCGAGTGCGATTCAGCAGCTTTTAAAAGATCAAAAGAAAACATCAAAAGCGGAATTGTTTTTGCTGCACATTCTACGCTCTCGCCCACGGAGGTGACAGTCACCCTTGCCTTTTGTGTCCAGATAGCATGTCCCAAATCCTCCTTGCAATCTGCTGTAGGTTGGCGTTGCTGGTGGGGGCTGGAGACTGGCAGGTACTGCAAATACGAGACCTGCTAAGCAAACATGGGAGGACAGGAGAGGAAGACAAATGACGGGATTGGCGTGGGTGGGCGGGGGGGGGGGGGGGGGGCGAGGAAACACCCCCGGCTTTAGGGTAGGGCAAGGAGTGAGTTGTCTCCGTGAAGAAATATGCCAAGGTACGCAGGTTGGGGATGGATGACACACACTGAGTATCTCTCCTTCCACCATTCTCCATCGTCGTAAATACTGCACGTTGTTCACGATCATGGAGTTCTCGAGCCGGTGAGATTTATGATCAGTATAAAGGGCCGTCTACGGTGGATTCCGGAAGCTTCCGGAGAGCTTGTGGCGGGTGTCTCCAGGCTTGGTACCAGGAGGCCCTCTTGCGCCGGCACTGCACGGCTGCGCCGATGGCCCCCACTCCACGAGTCCTTGACAGGAGAGAATTAATTGGGCACTCTCGGCTCGTTTGTCTTTATTGGGATGCTAATTGGGAAAGAAGCAGGTGTTAATAGAGAGGGGGCCAACGCTCGGGACGGGACACGCAGCGGAGCGGTGTGACAGGGCCCCGCCGGCGAGCCTAACCGCATTTAATTAGACCCTGGCTGAAATGAAACCTCAAATTATTTTTCACCCCCCCATCCACCAAAGGTGAAGTGAATAAAAGGAGGTAGAGTAGTGTGGGGCGGTGGGCATGATTTACTAAAGGAATCTCGTTCCGTGCTCGATTTCACCCCATCTCCAGGCTGGCCAGTGTCCTCGATAAGATTCCCTGACCAGAGGCGGGGCCACAGGGGCACTGGCCCCAGCTGAACACTGATTGGCCGCTCTCACCTGTCAGTCACTGTTTCAAATCATATCAATGGTTAAATGATAAGGTTGAACCCTCTTTAATGGCCCCTCTTAAACCCCACCACCTTAAAAAAATCCCAGAATCACCCCGTGGGCCCAACCCACGGAGGACGTGACACAGCAAGAAGTCATCCTGTCACGTGTCGATTATCAGTGCTACAAACATCACTACTGGCCCATTTCAGTTAGTTTGTCTTCGAGTAGCTTGATCTGTTGACCGGCTGCTGCGAGCCGGTTAACACCGTGTCCGTGTGGCAGGTAGCGCGAGGAGATGGTCTCTGCAGGAACGTGATGCGGCGATCAGCAGCTGAGAGGGGCCCCGCTACCCCGGGAGGCTGAGTGACACCCCCGGCCGTGTCAGCAAGTTTTAATGGAGGACAGATTTAGTCAATTATGAACCGCCAGTGTCTGCACTTACAGCGGCTGCTGACGCACTCGGGGGGGGGGGGGAAGAGTCAGCGGGAACGTCGGCTCAGCGGAAAACGTCAGGCCCCTCCCCTTTCTCACCTGTGGGGGGGGGGGTATGCTGCTCCCCCAGAATGACAAAAGAAACACATAGCATCCCTGGCTAGCCGTGGGTCTTGCCTTGGGACGGGCAGCGTGTTTGGTGTGAACGCACTAGGCACCCCCTCTCACACTGTGGGGGGGGGGGGGGGAATAGGGGCGGAGGGGGGGATCGGCATAACCAGGACCACGTGCCTGCAGTTACTTTTGGTTTCGTTTTCAGGGCTTCCCGGCAAATGAGCAAACACTGCGCAGATGCCCCCCGAATCCACTGCAAAAAACGCGAATGACAAACATGCTCCCCAAGGAAAATGGGGCTGGGGGGGCAGCTCTCACTTTCCCTCATGAACACAAGAACGGTCTGTTGTCCTCACCTGTGAGAAGGACTCGTTAGATTATAGCAGAGATACTTTCTAACTGCTGCCATGATCCCTGTTTGTTTGATGACAGAGGCTTTTGTGTGACCCGACCGAGTGTGTATTTTACTGGGCCTCCCAAACTGCTGTGTGTGTCTTTCTGTGTGTCCGTGTCTCTGTATGTGTGTGTCTGTATGTGTGTGTGACCATGTGACTCCCTGTCTGTGTGTGTGTGTGTGTGTGTGTGTGTATGAGTGTGAGAACAGGCTGCCCTTCTCGGACCTCTGACACGGTGCCTGGCCCCCCAGCTGCGTGAGCTTGTGGCCCCCGACCCACAGTGCCCGGGCAGCCCGTGTCTCGCTGGATTGGGCCGGGAGGCGGGATTGCTGCAGGCGCTGCAGCTCTGGGCTGCAGTGATTAGGGAGCGGCCGGCTCTAATGGCTGCCATGTGTCTGTCGGGGCGGGGGGGGGCTGTTTCGCACCCCGCCCCGCTAGGACCGTGCTTCCTGAAACACTCCTGCGTGACGCTCGGGTGCCTCCCGTGCTCCATTTGCTGTCTGGGAGCGAACGGGAGTCACCGCATGCGGCCCTACACCCGGCAACACAGCAACTGCGGATAGAACTGCGACAGCTACTGCAAAGCTTTTACTGCGACCAAGGGTATAGGAGAACATTTGATAGTGGGGGGACACAACTTACCAATTTAATTTCAAAAGTCCATTTTTGCAGGAGTGGGTGGAGTGAAGAGGAGTTAAATAGGGGGGGTAGTTCCCCAATCCCTACACCCCTAACTGTGACAGTATTATTGTGATGCTTTTACCTCAGACCTTAGGGCCTGCGCCTGCAGTGTCCAAACGGGAAACTAAAAAAACCAAGAAACAATACACGGGACGTCCCGGCGTTCTTTGGCTTTCCCCCACTGCCCAGTTATCTTGAAGCAATATGCTGTTTAAAGACACCCCCAGGGTCACATCAGACAAGAAAAATACCCAAGAGAAAAAGTGTAGGAGGAGTAAAAGATCGTAAAAACACACAGCGGAGCTCAGCCACGATAATTGTTTGTCCGAGAATAGAGGCAATAGTGGTTCGTTCCCCCCTCCCCCGAACAATGTTTCGTTTGAAACAAGAGTGTAATGGAGTGGACTGTAACCTCAGTGACGCGCATATTCCTCCATTTAACATTCCACCACAGAGAAAGTCTCCTTCCGCTGGGACCTGAGCAGTTTGTCAGGCGAGACCCCTTATCTGTCTATTAGTTTAGGGGGTCAAAGAGACTAAACAAAACTCGAGACTGTGGAAAAACAAAAGGCTCGTTTTGCAGGCCTAAAAAAAGCCCCGAAGAACAGCAACGGGGCGGGGAGGCACACCGTGGATATTAGAGAGCCCCCTTCAGGTTTAGAGGGGGCAGTGGTGTGGGTAGGCTCTCACCGGGCTGGGCGGCTCTGCTCGTCTTTCCGGGTTCCGATAGCTTAGCCGAGGATGGCCCACGGACCATGGCCCACTTCTTTCATCATCTCTTTTTTTTTAGTGGGAAACCGCTGGGCTGGAATCCAGGGCAGGGTAGCGACAATCGGGCAGTTGGTCAGACAGCCCCTTAATTTTGACCCGCTTTATATTTGGAACTGGGGCCTCTCAGCTGCTCCTGTTGGCCGTTTCGGCAAAAAAAACGATCAAACGGCTGAAAGAGCTGGTGTGAGGTAACACTCGAGTGGCAGCACTGCTAATGCTTTCCAGTACCTTCCGCCGCATTCCTGCCACGTGTTTAACGGCTCCGGGAGGCCCCACCGCCAGCGAGGTAATTGCGCTTGCCGGTTTTGGCTGATAATTCATTTGTGGAGTGATAATAGACTGCCGATACCTTAATGCTTAAGTGCAATTAGGCAGGGCCAGGGTGCTTGGACGGCTTCGATAGTCAGTCGATAGCTGAGCCCCGCCCCCAACACACACATGCCGTGGAGCTGCCTCTAAGTAAGAACTTCAGGTCGGGGCTATGCCCAACACCCAAGCTTCTTTAGGAGATGAGAAGAGGAGAGGGAGGTGTGAACTCCAGGCTGGTGAAGAACGAGACCTTCGTTTACACAAGGCCTCACGGCATATTTATCGGTCATAGATGTTTCTTCATAAACGTCTCCCGAGGTGACCCCGGGTACAGAACGCCCCGTTCTCCCGCCCCCTCCCCGGATCCTCGGCTGCCCCCGGCGAGTCGTGTGCCAAGCGGGAGTGAAAATCAATCGCGTCGATGAGCAGGGAGCGGGACGGGAACCCGACGCCGGCGAGGCCGCTCATTAAGACGCTAACGCCATGTCGTTTTCCCCCATTAAGCCTCTCAGCTTTTGTTTTTGGGAGCGGCTGGTCCGCCGGGGCTTCTTAGAACAATTAACAGGCTGCTTAATTAGCGAATGGGCTGGAATTGGAGAAGCCCGGGGGGGGGGGGGGGGGGGGGGGGGGCTGATTACCCCTCGATGGGGTTGGGGTGGGCCCCCGCCGGCTTCCCCCCCCCTCGGCGCCCCCCGCCCCC
>JAODKE010000041.1:3743567-3775168 GCA_026779605.1 Mormyrus hasselquistii
CTCTCTGCCTGTCCCCCTCTCTCTGCCTGTCCCCCTCTCTCTGCCTGTCCCCCTCTCTTCTGTGCCCTTGTGTCTGGCCGCCTGTCCCTCTTCCATCTGATGCCACCTGTTATTTTCTACTTCCAGCAAACCCGTCTTGTAATTTGCACAGCCGTGTGTGTGTGTGTTTGTGTTTGTGTGTGTGTGTGTGTGTGTGTGTGTGTGTGTGTGTGTGTGTGTGTGTAAGCCCACACACTAGCACAGCTGCAGTGTGCTGACACGCTTGCCGGCCGTTTTACTCACTCAGGGAGGCTGACATCTCTGAAGCCACAGCAGAATACAGACAGTCTTCTCAGCCTGTGTGCACACAATAGTGAAAGGACCATAATTTCAGCTTTTGTTTGGCCAAAAAGGCTGATTCAGTTAAATTTGGTCCCGGGGATTGGTTGTTTGATTATTGTAGCCATGTGGGCTGGTGTTATGAAACAGCCCCCTCCCCCGGACCAAGTCACACCCTTTCCATCTGAAATTGAGGCCAAACCTTCTCCAAACTGGCTTGTCAAATGAGGATCTCTGAATGGAGATACCCAAAGGGGGCCTTTTCTTACAGATTTCTCTCCCCCCCCCACCCCCATCTCTCTACCATGCAGAGTCCAGCTCAAGGACCCCAAAGACTGTAGCAGACCAGGAGGAAGACGAAGGGCTGCAGTGGAGCTGTACGGCCTGCACCTTTCTGAATCACCCTGCTCTCCACCGCTGTGAACAGTGCGAGTTCCCACGGCACTTCTGAGCCAGGGGGCGCCAGAGGGCCGCGGCCCATTTCCCTACCGCTATCTGCGACTCGCTTAGGAACGGGGATTTCCAGAACATATGGACACTCTGCAAGGATTTATGATTTTTTTTTTTTTTTTTTTTTTCGTAGAATGTGGTCCGCTGAAGGCTTGACTGGATCGTGTTTACAGGTCGTGTTACATAAGGCAGCAGCCCTGATAATACCTCACCTTGGAGTCGACAGTATGTGCAGGGCCCCCTCCTTGCTTTCTGGGGAATCCTCATGCACGGGGGGGCTACTTGCCACCTCTGTACGCAGTATTATGAGTAGTAATTTTGGCGCGATTGCATGTGCGCACGCACACACACACATGTGTGAGCTCTCACTCACTCCTCCAAGGTGTTCATGTTCCTTCGCCTTTTCTTCTGGGACAGAGTACGACCTGGGGAGGGGCTTGGCTACAGCGCTACGTCTGACGGGAAAATAAACCAACACACAGCTCTCCCCCCCCCTTTTTCTTCCCTCTCCCTTTGTTGGACTATTCTGGCTGGTCTCTTCCCAGCGGAAGATGGGAAGAATGTTTTCCCGCCACTGAAATGTTGCCTCGTGTCCCTTCTGCTTCAGATTCCGTTCCTTCGATCCACAGTTAACGGATCAAAGTAAACGGCATGCTTTGTATGTACAGTACGGGTCGGATTAGCAGCCCAGTTTTACTGTACATAGTTTTAGAACGTGCTTTAAACGCGAACCTCCCCACGCTATGAATCACTTGTATTTCCTGTAAGTATAGCATAATAGACTTATTTCTTTTTTTTTTTTTTTTTTCAACCAAATAAGCACGTTGTCCCTTTCTAAGCTTTTTACTTGATATCTGTGAGAAGTGAAGCCTTGCATAACAGAAGAGCAATAATATGAAACTATGCACACTTTCTCTGCTCTGATCTGCTCGTCAGCCCTGTAAATGTTCATTTTCATCCCTCCTGCCCGACTGCGACCTGCGGAGAAGCTGGGGATTTGCCTTGGGGTGCCAAAGACATCAGACTGGTTGGGAGCCTGCAGAACGTCACGAGCCGTCATCTTGTCTGACAACTGGAATGTAGGCTTGACTTTTTTGGGGGGGGGGGGGGGGGATTTTTCACTCCTGTGCCGAGAGACGCCGCGTCCCTTGCAGGACAGTGAACCAGAGATGGGGACAACGTTTGGGGATTGAACTGAGGACTCATTTTTGGAAGGTGGCAGTTTTTAGGGGCTATCGGAAATGGGACGTTTACTATGCCATGTGGATTGACAATTAGAACTTGCCATTTGTAGATTTGTACTTTTTTTTTTTTTTTTTTTTAGTGTTTTTTTAGGGTTTCACAATGTGCCTTTTCCCTTCTGTCTCCAAAGTAACAATACAATGTTAATCAAAGTGAAACGGGATGAGACAAAGGTGAAAGTGTGTATATAACCCCTATTTGTGACCCCCCCCCAGACGTTTCCGTTTGTCCCGTAAAGCTTTGACTTTCATAATGGTTTGATGAGAATGGTCGTTTACCCTTTTTACGAATCCCCCTGCAGAGATCCGTGGAGTCACATCTTGATATGCCAGTGCACATTTTTTTTATTTTATTTTTTTTTTTAAGTTAGAATGGTGATTCTGTAACTCAGCCATACAACTGCGAGATTATATAAAGTTTTTTAAACAGATCTTTCAGTCATGGAAGCTAACTGGCTGGCTGATACCAGAGTTGTCACCGAAGCACTTGCATCAAGCTCTGCTTCCAAAAGAAGCTTTCAGCTTCATTTGCAGCTCGGTGGGGAGATTCAGTTCATTACAATGATTAAATGATTTGGATATCTGAAGTTGTTTTTGAGTTTAGCTGGGAAAACGGTCTTTGTAACAGATAAGTTATTTGTAAAAATAAAAAAAAAAATCTACTCTGAATTGTTCCTGTTTGTACTTTAGTAAGTGGCCCCACCACTTAACATCCAGCAGAGGGCAGTAGAGTTAATGCTGAAAGGGCTGTGCGGCACGAGGAGGAAATAAACACAAAGAGCAAAGCAGCGTTTTTATTTAAGAATAATACTACATGAAAAAAGGAGAGAGGCTAGAAGTGGCTGTGACTGGTTCAAAGCCGGTGGATCAGTGGAACCAATTCGGACACATTCATTGTGTGTGGATAGAGTTGCGTAGCCTGCTTCACAGTGCTTTGGGGGAAGATACTACCAAGCTGAGTTCCCATACTCCTCCTCTGCTCACTGTTGGTGCGTGCACTGGGATCCAGGGAAAAAGCCCCCCAGGGGGCATGCGGCTGAGCGTAACGGCGTGCCGTGTAGCGAGCTGGCTCCCCGTATGAGGGGCAATGGCCCTGGGCGTGCTGATGGTGCTTGAATGCATTGTGGTTATGGCCGGCATGCAGCCAGCGAGCAGACCCATGGTAGCAGCCCTCTGGAAGGTGGCTGTCTCCGCACTGTCTCTGCGAGCTGCAGCAGTGTTTGTTGCTGCACTGGTTCTGCTGCAGGCTCCCGGGGCCCCGGCAGTACAGCTGGGGGAGCTCCTGCCTCTCTGCCTCTTGGACGTACAAGTGAGACACCGACGACTCCAGAGAGCCGAAAGCCTCGTCGCTCTCAAAGCTCTGGCAGGTGGGCGACCTTCGTGAGTGGACTGGGCTGCTCGAATCCCTCCGGCTGTCCAGCTGCTTGGAGGGAGAGAGCCGGCAGGGATGGTCTTCTTGGCAAGTCAGAGTTTTAGTGGGTGGAGGGCTGCTGTAAAAATGGCCGTCGTGTCCATGGTCAGACAAGGAGGTCCTGAAGGGGCGTACGTCTGAGGGGGCTGCCTGACCAGGGGAGCAGGGTCGTGTGTTACCAGGATGGTCCAGCTCCAGAACTGGTTTAGTTTTTGCCCGGAGCTCATCGGCAACCGACAGCTGAGACTGGTTTGAGCGCTCTGGGTGGTAATATTTACATTTGATGCCGTACGTGCACTTTTTACCTGGAGGGAAAGAAAACAGGGTGTCATAACATTCCACGTAACGGATCTTACATCCTTGTTGACAAGTAGTTTTGAGTGAAATCATGGCACTGCATGGTTGGGTGCCGTCACTGAGGACAGGAAGAGGTCCTTAGACCTATTTGGACAGTCCTCAAGCCATCAGTGGTTGCAGCAATTAACAATACCCCTGTTCCCAATGGCATAAAATCAACCAATGGACTAAATTAAGTAAATCCTGGAGGACACCTGTTTGAGTCACGGATGGGTGACCATGAACAGCTGTGTGGAAACATTTGTGATTCTGACAAACAGGAAATAAAGGCAAATCCGTATGGAAGCGTACCGTAGGGGCAGTGCAGCCGTTTGCTCTCAGGGGGCCCTGGAGTCTTTCTCAGGAAGTTGTCCAATGTCGGTCCATTCCTTCCCAAAGGATCGTCAGGAGGCATAAACCTTTAAAAACGAAGACTGGATTTTAGCTAGTATCGTCTTGCGTTACCAACAACAGGATTCCTTTATTTCTTCATGTAAATTGATAATCAAGGTGATGACTTTGTGAATAACAGGATGTTATTTTGAACATACATGTCGTTAGCGAAGGTGTACATCAGCAGCCTCTCCTCGATGAACCTCTTCCACTGCGGCTTCTCGGTCTGCAGGTCGCGGTAGTTGTCATTGGACACGATGACGCCATCACAGTCGAAGGCCAGCTTGATGATGTAGCGGTCGTCGTAGCAGACTACCCGCTTACCATTGATGCAGCGTGATGGTGTGAAAACCAGGATATTTTGCTGTTCCAGCTCATAGAGGATGCGTTGGTCTGCCATGGGACATGGGTGTCAGGTTCGGGAATTACCAGAAAATATAGTGTAACAATGGCGGCCCTACAGGCATGTAAGTGGAAATTTAGCACATGAATGTCAATTCTTTATAACCGCTCCTCGTTTAATGACTGAGTTCCGTTTCAACGACCTAGTTGTTGATAATGTAGCCGTGACCACAACTGTACTTATGATGATTTCAGTCTGTCATTGTTAAATTTTGTACATTTGGCACTTTATTCAAAGGTCTCTCTCACTTTAGTGTACGCTGCTGTCAAGCATACATACTGTAATTTGGTCATATTTGCATACGGTCGGTAACTAAGAGGTGGGTGTGTTATGTTCTTGGTAATTGCAGCTTGTTTGCACCTAAGGTGGTGAGGTAGCTGGTCAGCTTTTTGTTAATGGAAAATCTATTTTATTATACAGCGTTGTCGGTAAGTTTATCATCATCTTCTACCTGTGATGGGAGTGTCTGGTTTGGGCGCCTCCTTCCTCCACAGGGGCACGAAGACGGTGATGTCACGGTGACCCCTATCCCAGAACCACTTCACTGCTAACTGCAGCCCGCGGCAGGAGAACACCTGCTTGTTGCCATGGCTGTAATGAAACAGGGAACCTGATCAGAGGCGCCGCCGTTGTAGGTGCCTTTCGATGCGGTGGATATCTCTCTCTCTCGCTCTCTCTCACACACACACACACACAACCCCCCCACCGTGGGAAACAAGCATTTGCCAAAAAAAAAAAAGTGTAAGCTCTAGGAGGAATCAGAGGTATGCGACAGCACAATTGCAGATACGGAAATTTCAGTGTGACAAGATCTCACACCCCGAGGATGCAACTTTCTTAGGTGCCTGTCCATCTCTCCCTTTCAGGAAGTGATGGCTGACTGACTCAATTCCTCTAAGTCATGTGATTTCATTATCCCTTTTTTTTTTTTTGCTCAGAATGCCTTTGACATTCAACCCAGGGAGCAGTCCTGATTTAAAAACAACGCAGACATGAAAACGAAATCAAGATTTGTGCGTATGATTTGCCCTCAGTACGTGTCTGTGCACAACTACAGCAGGATTTAATTCCAGCTGGAAGTCACGCCTTATTCTGTAGACCAAGTCACTGGTGGGTTTTCGGCAGAGTGAGCGCTGTGGCAGGTGATTGTTTCCCAGTGCAGTCCGAGGCTGTTGATGGATTACAGACCTGAGCAGCCCTGGCAAACGGCTGTTCAGGTCACAAGCAGCAAGAATGATACGCTTGGGGAGGGGGGGGGTTTCCCCTCGGTTGGCTTGCTCCAGCAGGAAGTGGCCCGCCACTTCACATAGAGCGCACCACGCCAGCTCGGCTGCGGGGGCGGGGCACTCACTGCCCGTTTAAATGGAGTGAATAGAGTGTGAACCGACCGAGCACACGGGACAGTTTTAAGAAAAACAACACGGTGCAGTAACCACATAAGGAACAGCATCCAGCTTTGAAGCTGTAAAGGGTTGGTTCCCTTTCTCGGCAAAGTGTTTTGAAAAAGAATAATCTGCAAGAAACCAGCTTCTGTTTCTTGTTCTCTTAGTTTCAGTTGCATCACTGAATTTGAATATTCCACCTCGGCTGAGTGGCTAGCAGCCTTCCTTTGCTACGCTAAGAGAGACTGAAACGTAGTATTTTTTTAATCTTTTTTTTCCTCTCCCCCAAAATGACCTTTTGCACTTCTGGAAGCTACTCCAACTTCTAGGCTGCTAAATATCGGTTGTTTTACAGGTCTGACCCAGAGTTAAGTCAGACATTCTGCAATAAACCCTAGGTGTTGGACAGTCGGAGCTCTGAAGAGTCATAGCGTGGTGCAGGTGTGGATGATTCCGTCTGCAATCCCACAGAGCCTGATTGCTGAGGACAGCCTGGCTCCGGTCTCTGCCCTTACATTCCATAGCAATCATCTCCCTCATTCATCTTGTTTCAAGAAAGTTGACCTAAAAGCATTCCTAAAGGCAGACACCGTCACTCAAAGCTACGGCCGTAGAGCAGCTGCATGGCAGGGAAGCTCGCTAAAAATACTCCCTCCAATTTGTTTGCAACCCTAACATCCCTTTACTGTTACACTGACTTTAATTCTTTTGAAAACACTCCAAAGTGCTCTTATGAGGGGACAGAAGTGCTAAGTGCTGCCTTTGCTGGGCATTGCTGATAATTGCCATGCGAACGTCTGCGTGTCTGCGATCGCCCGCAGTAGCCTGGATGGCTTCAGGAAGGGACGCGGACCCTTACCTCATGGCCACATTGCTACCGTCGATGACGATGGGCCGGAGACTGGTGCTACCGCCTGTATCCTCCTGGTGTGGCTGAGGGGAGCCGCACCCCCTGGGTACCAGCTGGGGGCTGCCGGTGCGGGAGCCAGGGGGCGAGGGGTTGTCGGAGCGGCTGGTCTTCAGCAGCTCCTCCAGGATGTCATTGGTCTGGGCGTCGTGGTGCATGTTCTCCAGCACACGCAGGATGTCACCGTAGGCGTAGCCGAGTTTGAGAAAGCGCTCCACTTTACTCTGCTGTCTGTCCATGGCTCTGCGTCTTCAGCTGTACCTCCCTCGCCTCCTGAGCAGCTTCTGTCACTGGGGGACCCGCCTCGCTGCCCTTTTCTATCTTGTCCACGTGCGCGAGTTTCCACAGCAACAGCCGGCTTCGGAAAAGTTGACGTCGCCGAGAGGGCCGGGCTATGCAGGTGGTGGTTGGCCTTGTAGAGACACTGTAAACACAGGAAGCCCGAGATGGTGTCACTAGGGGTTTTCAGAGGTTTCTGTGCGCGACGATAGTATCAGAGCACTGCAGCCAGTGAACAACACAGCCACACATACACATGCACACTTGCGTCACTGTCACCAAAAGCCCCAGCTTCATGCCGCAAAGACGAAAAGGGGGGGGGGGCTTTTCAAAAGGTCCAATTAGAGCCCCTCTTTCTGACTTATTTTAATAAGCAGTGGTTGTTGCTTGCGTCACTAACACCTGGGTCCATAATTAGCCTGTTACTGCCGCTTGCTTCTGCGTGTGCGTAGCCGGAACAGCATACCAGACTGGCGTTTCGCAAACACAAGCAGTCAGTCTGTGAAGGGTCGAACTGCGCCCCCCCCCCAGGGTTTGTCAACAGTACATGTGCATTTCACTGACTATTTCCCTCAAGGAGGGGGACCGGAAAACCCCACAAATTCCAGTCGTGTTTCAGAGGTGCGATAAATATGAGTGATCGGCCCGAAAGGCTGCTGTACCCTTTTAAATCCCCGTCTCATGATTTTGACTCATCAAGTATATAATTAGGCAAAAATGTCAAGGATGTTTCTTTTTGTAAATACGACCTGTGTGGTATTTTCTCTGCCCCTCCGGTGGTAAACTGTAGCATAGTTCAGCTCTGGTTCGGCTTGGCTGGAGTTCAGGTTTTAACTTTGCGAATTGGCCAAGCACCACAGGCGCGTTTTCAGTCACCAGTCAGACGAGCCGTACGCGTGGAAGCCAAAGCGACAAGAGGGACAGCAGTCACAGAATAACAGACCCTCAAAACGTGGGCGCAACTTAAAATGTCAACAACAGACTGTTTACTCTCCTTCAACCATTCAAGGTTTAAGGTCTTCATGAATTTTGTTTTAGGTTTTCTACTGCAGATATGAAGCGAGATTTGAATATTGAAATACACTTGTCACCTGTCATATCAGTTCCCTGTATAGTTAATGCCTAAAATATTAACTTCTCTGTTTTAAAGTGCGGTGCTAGTACTGAACTGTCTTATGCTCTTCAAAAGAGCTACCAGAAGAATTGTTTAGTATTTTGCTTCAAAAGCCAAAGGACAATTTCACACACGCGTGCAAAGGCAGCACAGGCAAATCTCAGCAGCAGTAGATATTTTTCCCAAAAGGCTAAAAACAGACACTAGTAGCAATAAGTGTGAGTTACAGGAAAAGACCAGCCTATACCATAGTGCATTTCAAGAGCCGCGACAGGGGGACAATTACCCCCATTGCAACCATTGTTATCAAAGTGACATTACAGACAGAAACTCTCCAAACTCCTACAGCCTAAAAGTTGCATGACAAGCCCTCGCGGACGGCAAACGGCGGTGTGACCTTTTGCTGTCGATCGGTGGACATGAATGTCTCCTACTTACAGCGAGCGGGGAGCTGACGGCTGGAGCGTAGGGATGCCTGGATGATCGCGCTACGCGTGAGTGAGCAGCATACCTCGCGCTGAAAGCCTGTGAGTCTCGCTTATTGCCTGAGTCATAGGAGGAAGTCCAGTGAGTACTTAGTCCATTCAAACACGAGGAGTAAGTGAGACAGTTACAGTACGGCTGCATTTCCTTGTTGGGGGGGCCCTTCTGAAGCCTTCAGCCACCATCCTGACAGCCGTCTCCCTCCTGGGGTTCCTCCCTGGGTGACACACGCATTCTCCGCCAACAAAGGATTACCGAATGACAGCGCGGTGACATCTATTCACCCAGCCTGAGGCTAAGCTAAAATTAGAAAGTGATTCTTCAGGCCTCTGTTTACTGGGGCTATTCTCAGCACACAGCACACAATGAGCTGAAGCTAAATGTATACCGACAGCTTTGTCTGAAACACTGGCCTGCGCAGCTCGCGGGGTGGTAGGTCTGGCTGCAGGACTGTTCCCATAATTCCCTAGAGCTCTCCCCTATCACTCTGTCGCCTTTGTGGGGCATGTGCTGCAGGACAAAGATGTGCACATTTACACCAGGTCCACCTGCTTTGCATGTGGGTCTCCGTGCTGTGGCGATGATGTCATCACCAGCCCGCTTATTCAAATCAATCACTGAGGTTAATTGGAGTTACTGAATGGTGTGTGTCCTCTGCAATGGGTTGGCACCCCATGGTGGAATATTTCCTGTTCTGCACCCATAACCTGTGGGATAGGCTCTAAACCCCTTTGGAGCCTGATTAGGAGTTAACAGCAATTAAACAAAATGGATGGATGGTTTTGTCGTGAATTGCATACTTAGATTTTTAACATGGTGGAATTGTCAAAATGTTGAACGACAATACATTTCCCCAGGAAAACATTTTTTGGCATCAGACTCTCCTGGAAGTGAGACAGGCTCAAGCTCGATCCACTATGCATGTAGTACCAGACTGCAGTGCTGGGGCAGCCGGGGACATCCCATAAGTACAAGTTTCCACAAACAGAGCGAGACAAATGGAGGGGAAGCCAAGGCCGACCGCGACACTCCTCTCACGCAGTCTCTCCCCGAACCAAAAGAGATCCCTCCTACACACTTTCCAGTCTGCAGGCTGATATTTACTTAGATAACGCTGTTCTGCGACAATAAGGTTTGAGTCTGGGTACGTCTCTGAAGACTTCCCTGTAATTGACATTTATATAATCATCCCTGGCTGTGGGGGGGGGTGTTACTTACTTTCAATATATAAAGGTTATGCTAATATTGTCCTCTGCCCACTCAGCTACAGGGTTTTCTTGTGCACTAGAATCAGACAAAAAAAATAATCATCTCCATGTTCTTGGATTGATAAATCAGTAACCCCCCAAGATCCTCTTTTTTTCATGTTTTTTCACCAATGACCCGACTGCAGCAGAGAGATCTCGTCGCATTTGAACCTTATTCTGCCGTACAAAGGCGAAACACTGACTGAATATTCTATCAAGAGTTACAACCGAGATTGGGTCTCTTACGCTGTTTTATCTTGTGACAAAATATCTTGGTTTGATTGGTTTTAAAGAAAACGCCATCATTTAGCTACCTATTACACATGTAGGTGGACAGTCAGAATTTGAAGGCCTTACTGCTTTTTGCTTTTGTGAGGAAGTATTAGCAGCAGCTGTCAGATGTTTTTGCACTTTATTGCCCCAAAACTGGAACCTTCATACCAAGGACACGCAGCTTTGTTGATTCTGTACTGAGGGTTGCATCTTAGTCCACATAGAGCCTAAGCGTGTGATCTTGCTTTTGTTTCAAAAAAACAAACTGCTGGAAGGGTACAGGAACCTGCAAAATCCAACACGCACTCGCAATTGTGGTAACCAAATAGAGGAAACTTCTCGTTCAAAAATACTTCCTGTATTGTCTTTGCCTGAAGATGTTTGTAGGCTTCCAGCAAACAGATGATTATGCAGCACACAAAGACACATTCCCCAAGGGTGCCAGAACATACCAGAAGGTGAGACATGTTCTACGGCAGCATTCTGATGCCTTTCCAGAGACCTACAGTATGAGCCAGCGTGTGGCTCAATGGGCTAAGCCTATGTGCCGGTTCCTACCCAGCCTCAGCACGTCTGTGGATCCTTGAGCAAGGCCCTTAACCCCCAGCCCCAACATGTGGTTGCCCTTCGGGGACAGCTCACTCTACAAAGAGCAAGTTGAGGGATGCATAAAGACAATTCCCCCATAGGGATCAATGAAATATCGATTATTATTATCATTATTAACCTCAGGACTCCTGTTGCTGTGGTACTTTTGCCCTCGAAGTGGGCGTCTTCCACACCGAATGTGGAAAAAAGAGCAAACTCTGACCAGACTGCCTATAGTTGGAGTCCTGCCTTTGCCACAGAATCACTCAGTCACAGCAAGAGTTACGTTTTTGTTTCAACACCAAACACCACGGATTTCAGGCTCTTTGCAATTTAATGCCGACAATGTGATTGACACGCTTCTTAATCGCCCCGTCGTTCTCATCTAAGGACCCTCATGCATCTACTGATGAGGCCCGGATTTAAATCACACTAAATGAGCACATCTGCTGCAGTCCTATGATTTTTTTTTTCTTCTACGCCTGCAGGTGAGCGGCAGAGACTCACTAGGCCCCGGGACGCGTGGGTGCAGAGCACTTTGCAAGGTCTCTCCCCTCGCCACACCACAAAGGCCTCGTTTCAGAATCAACAAAAGCTGCCAGAATAACAAGCCTCAAGCCTGCCTCCTTCATGGCCCCGCCCACCTACTGCATCCTCACCTCATGACTTCTATTTGCAGAGCCTGTTTCTCAGAACTTGTCTGTGTCCTAAGGAAACATGAGGGGGCAGCTAGGAGATCACCCTCATCCAGGAAGCTGCATCTCATGGAAACACCCAGCGAATACAATACAGGGAGGCACCCCCACTAGCTGCTGCAGTTGGTGGGATCGTGCCCCCGGATGATGCTTCTTTTGCCATTTGCACAAGTGCAGTGGAAACTTTGTTTTTCACATTTCCCTGCTTTCACTCCTTTGAAACAAACCCACTGTGCAGAAGTCTTACGCAGTCAAAGAAAATGTTTAAAGACATTTATCTGGGTGATAAGTGTATATTTGTTCAGAAAAAAAAATTTGAATACACACAAGTGTACGGGAATTTCTTCTACTCATCAAAGTTACCGGTTGGACGACTGGAACACTGCTTCAGGTCCCAAACCCCTACTCAGAAGCACCCATCATTCATTGTATTCATTAAATTTAATCATCTACACACATTTGTTTAACTTAAGCAATTCAATGAGAGATCGATTAGTCATGAGAGGTGTGTTAGATGTGGGTACATTAGACAGTTGCTGAAAAAAGGTTTTGAAATGGTTAACCTGACACTTTACAGCCATATCAGTTTTACACCAACATAAAGATCATTTAAACATTTTTTTTTGACTGCTTAGGATTTATGCACGGTGCTATATATATGGTTGAGCTCAAAGCCCGGGGTTCGAGTGCAGGGACAGGCATTTATCCCGCACTCCTGGACCACGCTGGGTCAGGGACCTTCTTCATAGACCCAATGCAGTTGTGACTATTCTGCTCCGGATGGGACTCAAACCGGTGGCCTTCCGAACATAATCACAGAGGCCTAACCCACTAAGCCACACCCCCCCCCCCCCACCCCCCCCCCCCCCCATGGTTTACCCCAGGCCTGGCCCAATTTCGTGCCATAAACAGAAATCAGGACCCTAAGCGCTGAACGTTAAGCCTTAAACTCACAGTTGTGTGTCAGACCCCTCATATTTTAAATGGGTGACCCAGCCCACCCAATGAAGTAGTAACATGCTTTCGCAGGTCACACAGCTCTTCCAGATGTTTCCATAAAACATGCTATGAACAACAATAAAACAATAAAATGATGCTATTCGCACACCACTTTCTTTAATCTGCAGCTTGATCATTCCAATCAGATGTTACTATTTGCGATAAGAGGTTATGAAAACGTCACGGCGGGGAGATTAATGAGAGATTCAGGATCTTTGGGCCTCGTGTTCATTAACTGTACAAACAGGCACCAACAATGTCTGTAACCAAACACTGAAGAGCCAAGAACCAAAAGCTGAGAGGAGTAACAGGTGAATGAACCATGGTAGAGAAAAACAAGGAACTAATGACTAGTAAACGATGTTAAACAGTAATTTCAGTAGGTGTTTGCGAAGTGAGTATAGAAACCTTACATCATAATACCGATAAACTGCTTTTAAGATATGGTTTCCACTTCCTGTAGCTGGTAGGACATGCAACTCATCACGAACGCTTTAATGTTATCGGTAACAATCAACAGCATAGATGGGGGACAGCCATGATTAAGCCATGGGTTTAACAACTAAAAAATCGTAAGGAGGGAATTTAATTAAAAGGGCACTGAACCACTCACATGCTAGGAACACTCTTATTACACAAGTCCATGTGATGCAGAATGTTATCCAGCACCAGCGAGACAGTTTCTGTAAATGGACTGCCCTCCGTTCCCAGTCCACTTCATCCACTCATCACTGCCGGCGGCGGTCCTTGTCCCTGGACCCCCTGGGGCTCCTGCTGCGGTCCCGGTACCCGTGGCCCTTGGTTCGGCTCTCCTGCCGGTGCCGGTCCCGGTCCCGGTCCCTGTCCCGGCTGTGCTTGTGCTGCCCGTGTCGTTCCCGATCTCTGGAGCGCGAGCGCTGTCGACCGGCCTTTCGCTCCCGTCTGCCGTCCTCGCTGTCCTGCGCGGTGAGAAAAACAGCCTGTGGGATATTTTTTTTTCTGTCCAGTCGGACGTTCTCTAGCTCCTCCTGCATGGATGTGGAAATTCATAACAAGCTTCCCCATTCCAGCTAAAATCACGAGTAGGCCGACTGCAGGTCTAAAGAGGTCATTTGTCCCCTGTACGTAACAGCTACCAGAAACAAGGTGGTTGGATTCAGTCATCACAGGAGTGAACGTGTCACCGGGAACCCTACATAAGAAATTTACAAACGAGAGGGGGGACCATCCGGCCCATCGAGGGGGAGAACTTAACTAATAGCTCGGAGTTGTTAAAATCTTATCTAGCTCTGATTTAAAGGAACCCAGAGTTTTAGCTCCCACTACATTAGCAGGCCCAGAAATACCGTCAAAAAGGCCTCACAAGTCTAGATAGCACCTAATAACAACTAGATCCTGTTGGAAAGACAATGTATTACAGCCGGCTTCACCCCCCCGCCCCCGATCTTTGGCTCCCCTACACACTCGTATTAGTGTAATCAAGTTCACCAGATCTGCGTCTGTCCCAGTTGGTGCGATTATTTGTCTCAAAATTTCCAGACCTTCTCCCATACAAAGTTCCTGTGAAGTTTGAAGAAGAGCTAAGGAAAGCAAGCTTTTACCGCCACTAATTGATAACAGGCTGGGAACCTGGTTGACGGGTAAGAAAGTCTTATCAAAATGTCGACTTCTCCAGAAGATAAACAGACACAGCCTCATATTTAAGGTGTAAAATCACCCTTAAATTTTCAGCATAAACAACACAGACAACCAACAAAAATACCCACCGGCCAAAGAACCAGATTGACAATCACACCACAATATAGGTCTAGTTTCTCTTCTGCTATTTTGCAATGATCATTACAGAAATAAAACCTCAGCTCAGTCACACTCGTGTGCCTTTTTCCTAGGTACCGCCTCATGCTTCTCAGTTACAGTGAACCTGGTTGCACAATCTACCCTTCCCTCCACATGAAGGAAGCTTAGACAGCTTTCTCAACCTTGGATTTCTTGGACTTTCTGCCGTCCTCCTCATCAGAATGATGACGTTTCTTCTCTTTGTGTTTTTTCCCAGAATGCCGAGGACCTCCCCCATCCTCGTCTTCGTCTGAAAGGAGCTCGTACTTGGAGCTTCAGGCAATGTTGAGGTAAAAGCCAACCGGTGTGCTGCGCTATTCTGGAGTAGAACATTCCTGTATTGTATCACCAGACACCTGGCTCTGACAGGTGCCATCAAAGATGCCGTAAACCCATAACAAGAATATTTCATAAACATACATGTATAACACTACGTCTTGTACAATTTTAGTTTAAAAAAAAAAAGTTATGAATGACCAGCACTCGGAAATCCCTCTCCATCTTTAAAGGCAGAAGGATACTCTTGCATAGCTTTGTGCTTGTCCTTAATAGCTAGTTTCTCTCTGTTCTCCAAGTCTTTTTCATATGCCTTGAAGTCATCTTTTGTGTACTTTCCCCCTAAAAAGAAAGAAATTATTAGAAAGGAAATGTTCACTGGCGGCACTTTGAACTTGGGAAATCAGGAAATATATGGGGGGTGGGTTAACCTTTTCCTTTCCATTTTATCTTGGCAACTGACTGGCTGAAATCAACATGAATTCTTCTATCATCGATGAGCACATTGTCCATCTTAAAATAAGCCTTTTCACAGTCCTCCTCCTGTTGAGGAGAGGGGAAAACATGGAAATTCAACTAATAACAAACTGGAGGACCTAGACGACCACATATACACGTACTGCCTTGGTGTAAAGAAGGATCAGCTCTTACCAGTATGTTAGCAAGTCAAACGTAATACTTTGATCATAACAGCCAGGAAGAAAAATCCCATCGTACCTTTTCAAACTCAATGAAGGCATAACAGAGAGAGTCCCCAGTCTTCCAGTCTCTGATGATCTCACAGCTACACAAACACAAGGGTCACACACACACACACACACACACACACACACACACACACACAATTTAAAAGGGTTTAAAAAGTGAGTGCATGAACCCTCATGAAGAGCCACATCTATACATGTGTCCCCTTCACCCTGGTGGCAGTATTCACCTCTTGATGGAACCAAAGCGAGAGAAGATTATCTCCAGGTCCTCATCTGTGGTCACCGGGTTAAGCTTACACACAAAGAGCACATTCTCTGGAGGCTTCACATCAGCATCAGGCAAGTCACCCACCTGGTACCAGCGGAGACAAGTGAAATTTGATTGTTAACACATGTAAGAACTTTATCTGGGGCGGGATATACGTTACTAAATTAAACCCCAGTACAACTAAAATGCCCCAACAATAAAAAAAAAAAAAAAAACAAATACAGCAGCGAGTAAATAAATACCATGAAATGATTTAATACAGTAAATCCTCGCTAAACCCAACATCATCTGCATAATTAGTGGTTCAATCATGCTTGTATTGAGCAATCAACCACAACGCCCCACATACTGTGGGCATCAGCAAGATCAGCCCAGCCACAGGATGACTTCCTCCTTTCTTTGTGCTTGCGATATCAGGTTACTATGGTAACAGTAGCCTTGCTTCCTCATTGGTTCGTGCTTAGATAACCTGGCCAACTGTACACAGCATCAGCATTGTCTCCAATCATTCCGTGCTTACCATCTCCAGCAGGATAGCCTGAGTCTTGGCCTCTTTCTCCTTCAACAACTCATCCTGCTCATCTACAGTCCTCCCTTCTGTGTCATCTATGTCTTCATCGGCTCCGATTCGGCCACTCTGGCCAGAGAGGATGAGGAGAGGTTCAGTGCCATATGTTAAGCATTTCAAATCTACTACACAGAACCAAACAGCTAGACTATATGTAAGGATGAAATCCTTTACTTCACATTTCTCCGGCTGCAAACTTTAAGCTGTGAGGTTACACAGGCTGCTTGTCTGACGTGGCTCATTATGGAATCACTTACATCTAATTGCTCTTTGGTTGGTTCAGGTGAACGATCTGGAATTTCTAAGTTAGCGGGGTCATCAAAAGGGTCATCGAGAATGACAGTGTGGTTGATTCTGTAAGATGAGAGCAGATGACGCACAGAAACCATCTTATGCCACTATATGACCACACGCATGATACAAAACACTGACACTGAACAAACACGCCGCTGACAATAAATGTACAGTCACTAATTGAGAGGTCAGATGGTAAACGAATAGAGCACTGAATCACTGTTCTATGTACAAGTCTAAATGCAATACAAAAAAAAAAAAGACACTGATGTGACAAAGCTAAGATGTAGACTGAAGGCTAAGTACTCAGTGAGTCCTCTGCATCCATCGGAAAATAGACTAATTTAATTGGAATTACAGAATACAAACCTTAGGAAAGACTACAATGGAATATGCTCCAGAAGCCTAAAGCTTAATTAAGAATATCCAAAATACACTACACTCAGTGTAAACACAACAGCTTCTGTTCACACAAACCTTATATCCTGGAAGGGGATGAAATTCTGATCCACAAAAGCCTCATTTATCTTGTTCAAGATGTCCATTCCTTCAGTCACTTCTCCAAACACGGTGTGAAGCCCATCCAGGTAGTCCAAGTTCTCACCCATTGTGATGAGGAACTAATCAACAGAGGAACTGACAGGTTAATGCCTTTGTGATATATCGTATATCATTAATGACTTCAACGTTTTCACCAGTTACAATATTGTCACTTTTCTTATATAATGTTCCTCTGTATACTATGATGACAATAAAATCAAATTGAATTTATGCCTCTTGTGAGCCGAGTTCAGGCCACCTGAGAACCATGCTGGTCACTGCCATTGTTCACCATAGATACAGTTCCCTTCTTCTTATGTTTGATTCTTGGCACCTTCTCTGCATCGAAAAAACATGCCTGATCCCCATAGAGTTTGCTGAAGAAAAAGGAAAGAATTTCTCCCATTAACCTGCAAGCCATACAGCTGATGTCTGCAAGACGAAGACGTAGATAAACACAGACCTAAAAATAGACTCCCCCCCTCGTCCAGTCCCCGTGGGGTCCCCAGTCTGCATAATGAAGTTTCTCTGGGGGGGGGGGGGGGGGTTGAGATTTGTAAGATTACAAAACACCAGACATGAATAAAAATAATTATATTAGACTTAACATACTGTCTAGTTAAACAGAAAGTTATGAGTTTCATTTCATTTACCTGAACATTGTGGATGAGGCAATAGTTATAGTATTTTATTTTACATAATTTTAAGAAATTCAGGGTAGCTGAAAGGGAAATAAGAAAAAGATAAGAGCAATATATTAAAAGCCACAAAGAAAATTCTTCATAAGGAAGTAATAAAACAAAGAAGGCAGTAATCATAACTAATAGGAGTTGGGAGCATGCTGCTTAGGCGATGTATGAGTACGTTTTTCATGATAGTTCGTGCCAAAAAAAAATCTAATTTCTTATAAATGACAATGGATATTTCACTAGCAGTTTTAATACTGTGTATAATGTACTACCACTGTCGAACTAACGCACTTGTAGAAAAAAACAGCCTTTGCCATACAACCATGCCAGCACATAGTCACCTAGCTATCATAATTACATGGGGGAAAAACAAAAGCGCCTTCTTACTTTTCGGCCTTTCTTCTGTGTACAAGTCAATAACAATATCACCTAACGTCGTTTCAAGTAGCACCGCCATTCTTACGCAAACAGCAAGTGGCGGCTCTTAAAAATGACATCATAAGCACGAGTCCTAAACTCCGTCTTGGGATAAAAATCAATGAAAGGATGCACAGCGCCACCTACCGGGCGGGAGTGTGGCCCTACACTGAATCAATTTCCCCAAACCGTGAGCGCCCGGGAATTCCAGCATTATTTAAATATTTCCATACTGCAGTAAAATCCGAAATACACGTCTGTCGTGGTCTGGGACAACTGGGAAATACCCCAGGTCCGGCTCAGCAAGCGTATTAGTACGAGGAAAACTTGATTCCTGAAAGAGCTTTAGTGAATTATGTGGAAAGGAAAGAAAACATTCATGATTCATGTTTTCCGTATTTTCAAATTATTAGTGTACACGTTTCCTGTGTATTATATTATTCAAACATTTTCCCCAACCCAAATAACGTTACATAATCAATAAATCGGAAAACTGAACTCGCAGATTAAACATCCAGCTGTTGAAACGAGACACAGAAAAGCCATTACTGTTTGCAATGGATACGTATACGCCTAAATGTCTTATAATAGGCATTCCTGAATTAAATCTAAATTTAAAATTATCGGAAAATACGAAGTGCCTGCTAATTATTGAAATTATAGCGTGTTGTTGCTTGTTATTATAAAGTATAAAATAAAGTGAGGTATTGTAACATAAAAAAACTTATACATTTTATATTGGAATGAAAACTGACTATGGGGTTATATTAATATTTCAAGACATGCTTTGTACAATGGGCATTAATGCGTTATTAATGTGCCCATTATTAGAGTGAAAGCATGGAGACTTGGCCGCCGCATCCAGACGCCCATTTCCTTCAGCACCCAGAAGGCGTCAGTCGGGATGTAAACAGTCCGATAGCGGCAAGATGGCGGCGCGGTGCCTGTCGCTGTGCGCTTGCTCCTTACTGCTCACTTTGTTCGGGCCGGCCGACGCGGCCTCAAGACAGCTGGACAAGGTCAGTAATCGGCTCCTCCGAAGCCCGCGGCCGCGCGTCCCAGGTGCGGGCGCAGGTCAGCGCCCGCCATTCAGCGCTGACATGCCGTAGACGGGCGCAGCTCGCCGCCTGGGCGGATGGCGGAGACGGGCAGGTGGTGCCATTGCTGGGAAGCCCGGAGTTGCTCAATTTCCCACTTATCAGCCAGCTCGTAATAACATGCTCGCCGAGACGCTGGCTACCGAGGAAAATGACCATGCATTATAAAATCAGGAAATCAGTAAAACCTGATCGTTATTTGACATCAGCCATCTTATTAAATCTGTTGTATCTAAAATAATCTCTTTTATAGCTAAAGGTACAGTAACAGGAATATGGACGGCGGACTGGCATCGTATAATTATGCCTGGATTATAGTAACCCAGATTAGAGAGTAGGCTCATGATGTACATAGGAAGGGTACTGAAGGTTAGGTATTTAAAACGTCTCTATACGGGTGATGACAGCTGGGAAGCGGAATAGGCTGGTGGTTCGGCATCTCCTAACCCGAGAGTTGCTGTACTTCGCGTAAATGGCAGATGTTGTTTGGTGGACTCGCTGGTTAACATAACATAATTAATCCAAACAGGGAATGGATGCCGCTGAACACATGGAGCACACGGACTGTGTCAGGCGGTTCATTTGCTATTAAATTATGCAGTATAATGGCCAAGTTGGTTTTTGAATGTGGTGGCGCCATGCATTGTGATTGCAGCTTGTCAGAGACAGCCACGCTCCTGTGTCTGCAGAACAGTGTGATGAGAGAGGTTAGAGCATAATGGCTAGAATCGGTAAATTTAATAGGAAAGCCCTAAAGCTCAAATAGATTGCAGGTTCGAATCCTTGACCGGCAAGGCACCACTGAGGAACCCTGAGCAAGGTACCGCCCCCAAGCCCTGCTCCTCAAGTGAATTCGCTGCCCCCTGCTATGTCACATATGGGTTAAATGCAGAGAACACATTTAGTTGTTGTGCGCTGTGTTGTGTGAACAAAGACAATTAATCCATCAATCCATCCATTTTCCAACCTGCTCAATCCTATTGGGTCGCGGGGGGTCCGGAGCCTATCCCGGAAGCAACTGGCACGAGGCAGGGAACAACCCTGGACAGGGGGCCAGCCCATCGCAGGGCACACTCACACACCAGTCACGCACACATGCACTCCTAGGGGCAATTTACCAACTCCAATTAGCCTCAGCATGTCTATGGACTGTGGGGGGGAAACCGGAGTACCCGGAGGAAACCCCATGACGACATGGGGAGAACATGCTAACTCCACACACATGTAACCCAGGCGGAGACTTGAACCCAGGCCCCAGAGGTGTGAGGCGACAGCGCTAGCCACTGCACCACCATGCCGCCCCCAGACAATTAATCACTGCTCAGTACAAAATAAGGGGCAAAATGGCTTCTCTGAAGCTGTTCTGAAGCAGAAGTGAGGCTCTGTGGGTTAGGACTTTGTGCATGTGATCAAATGGTTGTTGGTTCAAATCCCATACCTAGCAGGGTGGTTTTACTGTTGGGCCCCTGACAAAGGCTCCGGATGCTCCAGGAATTGCTGGAACCTGCTGCCTCATTTGCGCATCGCTTTGGATAAAAGTTTTCGCTAAAAAAATATAATCTAATTAATGTCTTATCTGCTTGTAACTATGTATACTTAATAAAGTAAAATATTATGCTCCGTATAAGGGACGTTTAAGTTAAATCATGACATTTAAATGTGTCAGAGACAGACGTGTGAATCTGGTGTCTATAAGACTCCATCCCTGGCTGCTAAGAAAAACATGTGGGAAAACGGTTTTCTCCTCCATTAAAAATACCCTCTTGTCCATTTTTATCACATAGGAAAACATCCTTATCAATGTGACAGCTGTGGGAGATTCAGGACAGGAGACACACCGACTCCAGGTACGTCATGTCAGTTCAGTCATCGTCCATTTTGGAACTCCTGGTATATTGTAGAGAATCATTTTTAATTTTAAGTCTTACAGAGTTTGTGGAGGTAGGCGGGATCTTTATATTGTACATGTATTTTTTTGTGTGTGAACAACTTTGTTTATTTTATTTATTTCCAGATAAATTTTAACATATCTGTGGTCGGAGATCAAATACTTGTTAATGACATTCCCGTGAAGTTGTCAGGAGTGACAAGGCTTACATGTCAAGCATTGCTCTGTGAGTATTGCTGCATTTGTCTTCAAAATACTGCTTGATTATTTTTGTTTATTTATTGGGGCTTAAACTTCAGTGAAGCTGATATGCATTATGGCGTTTTCCATCACTACTGTGTTCCAGAGGTATCACTCCTTGTGTCCTGTCTTGGTTCTAGTGAACAGCAGTAGTGAGAACAGCAGCAGGTACGCGCCTGGCGTCTTCGTGACGGCGGTCACCCGCGTACTGGTACGCCAGTGGCCGCTGGAGAGTGATTCCCGGGTGGAGCTGCTGGTCTTCAATGAAGAAGTAATTGAGGTGGAGGGAAAAAAGGTAAAATGACTTTGTGCCCCCTCCCCCTTTGAAGAGCAGTGACACGGGCGTGGCATGAAATGCAGTGACAGTGAAGAACGGGGGATTCCTGTTAGCCGGGCGAGTGAGGTTGTCTTGAGGGAGCATCACGTTCTTTTCTCAGGTCCAACAGCCAGACATGCATGAGGTCAATATTCTGATGAACAAGAACTTCCAGAAGCTCAGACAGTCGACGTATTCGTACCCACTGCCGGAGAGCATGCTCTTCAGTATTCCCAGGGAGAGCGACGTCGTCGTCACAGACCCTAATGCCCCAGGAAAAGGTACGCTGTTTATCTTTGCTTTGGCAGTACACTGCTAGACTACTTATGACATGATTAGTAGAGCTTCTGTCAATAACCTGAAGTTTTTTTTCCTTTTTTCTTTTGGATAATTGATGAAGTGGGTTGAGTATATATTGAAGTTTTATATGAATTGTATTGTATTATTTATGCATTTATTGTTACATCTATCGCATTTGCCTGTTGTCAACACCGTGGAGGACTATCACAGACTAATTTTCATTGTACCATCGCGCAATGAGAATAAAGGATTCTAATTATAAATAATCAGTACAATAAATGAACAAAGTTTTTGATAAAATTGGTTTTAGTATTCCTTGGCACAGTTTTATTATTTTGGCATGTAGGGTGATTAATAATCCGTAAATTAAAATAAATATAAAGTAAGTTGAATACGCTGTAAAATAGAGTAAACAAACTGCCTTTTTATCGTATCAGAATGTCTTTAAAGACCCAGAGATTATTACTTACAATCACCTCGTTCACTGACTACATAAAGACTTTTGGGAAATATTGAATTTCGGTCAATAAATTACTCAAATCAGGGGATTGAATCCTAGTAAAAAAAATTAATGTGTTTTTCTTTTTCCTGATAGAAAATCCACTCCTACCAGAACTAAGTTATACAAAGATGTTTTTTGGCGGGGGTTGGTCAGGATGTTAAAAAAATGTAAATAGAGTGCTATTGTATCACTGTTCCTCACTGCGACACCCCCCCGCCTCTGCATATTGATCTGCATGCTGATGTCCACTTGTACATTGTCACTGTTTTCTCAGTGGGGGACCAAGACATCCTGCACACCACAAGCCATTACCCCCTCAAACAAGCCGAGACCACCCAGGAAGAGGTGGCGGCCCCTGGCAAGCTTCCTGAGACGCCCCTGCGCATGGACCTCGCCCCCTGGAACGAGGAAGACACAACAGCGGAGGAAGACCGCCTCCCAGACAAGCTGCTTCCCGAAACACCGCTCCGATCGGAGTCTCTGTCCTCGTACAATGTGAGGCGGCGATCCGGACAGACCCCGGTGGGATCGTTTGCCCCTCTCGTCTTATCGACGTGCCCTAAAACCCCTTGTGCTCCACAGGCTTTGTGTCGGTGGGTAGAGGACCTGAGGGACAAGCTGAGACAGTTCTGGGCAGAGTCGCTACCCATCTTCTTTCTGGTCATGTGGGTCGTGGTGGTGGGGGTCGCCGGGTCAGCAGTCATCATAAAGATGCTAGATATAGTCTTCCCTTCCTGTGACCACAAGTAAGTCATTTGATAGTGCATCTGAGAGGAAGAAACTTTTTTTTTTATACCAACTGAGAAAGTCTTTGCTTTTAGGAAAATGCGATGGGAGGCTATTTGACTTTTAGTGTCTTCCCCGCAGAGGAATCCTGACGCTAAGTCCCGTGATTCTGGTGCCAAAGGAGGACGAGCAGTGCTTGCTGGAGAACTGCAAGGTGGAGGTACAAGAGGAGAAGCAACCTTGAGGAAGGGCTTGGGAATGACGTCACCAGGCACCACCATCATCGGTTCACGGCAATCTTATGGTCATGAGACCCAAGTTCCTTTCCAGAGGAGTATTTTTCCTCAAGAAAATTAAAGTTATATATATTCCTTTGTATCTTTTCCATCTCAGAAAAAGATTTGCATTTTAGGGCACCAGATTGTATCTGTATGTAATACAATGATTCTGTAACATCTCCATGCCTCCCTGAGACCTTTAATTTTCATTTTAAAGGACAGTATATTTGTTTGTTTTGCTTGGTCAATGTTGATTTGAAGTGACTCCGTACAAGGTAATCCTGTATACGTCAAGGCCACTACCTTTTGGATTTCAGTTTGGATTCAGAAAATGGATGGATATTCACTAGCTATTAAGAGTATTTCGGATGTTTTTTTGCACACGTTAAGGCCCCACACTGTAATACTGCTGGGAGGGCTGCCCAAGGCATGAAATAGTAAGAGATTAACACTAACAAAGCTTCGGTAATCGTCCAATCAATACACACCCAGATGAATGTGGTCCTAGTGCCCACCAGTGTTTCTTCCCCAGCACTTTGTCCATAAAACAGGTCAAGGTTCCAGTCCTTGCACTTATAATGGATTCGCTAATGGGACCGGCTGTGAGGAGCAATGTAATTGTGAGACACCCGCCACTGAAATCGTTACATCCACCATTAAGTCTTGCTAGGGTGCCCACGTTTAAATGTATGTAGGTGGGGGGGGGGGGGGTTTGGGGGCATGGCCGTCCCTCTGGAATGATGGGATTCTGAGAGATTCCGCTGCATTAATCGCGACAGGGAAGCGAAGTTTGCAGCTGTCGGGGCCTCGATCGCGGCACCTCTCCTGGTTTGCGTGCAGTGTGACATTTTCAGACTGTTTTAGATTCTCCCCCCCCCCCCCCTCCACTGTTCATTGCTGAAAACCTCGTTAAATAAAACATGTTTCTCTAACACCTCTGAGGGTGTGTTTCGGTTTACTGGGAATGTTCTAGGGTTCACGGCCAACAGCAAGTGAGTTACAGTGCATGTTCCCGTCCTGGCAAAATTAAAAAGGAAACATCCTTGTCAAACAGCCACACTACAGACTGTCCAATCCCTCAGTAGTCAAAGGGATATATTCAGTAGGATTGATGCTGACAAACCTTATTGCTGTTTGGTAAATACAAACACAGTGGGTGAACGATAAATGAAAACATTGTACGGGTCACAATGCACAGTCAGGATACCAAGAATACAACAGGAGTCCCACATTTGAATGGGGCATCATTGTTCTAAAAGGAATATCATGCCTGTTTAATGGACGGAAACTTGCTGACTAGTGTTGGATTCACCCAGGCGATACAGAGTGGGACGGCTATGAAAACGCCCCACATTCCGGCGCGCGGCCCTTCACAATGGGGGCCCCCCGGCGTCCTGAGTGGCCCCACCCGGCAGGAAGGGAACAACACACCGTGGGATCCAGCAGAACATGCAGAGCGACAACACAGAATGACCCCAGGATCATAGCCAGAGACGCCACTCCCACACCATCTCCAGCTACAACGGTTTCCTTTTCTCCTTTCTAAGCCGGAGTGAGGCTTGGGCGGCGACTTGGCTTGCTGCCACGCGTGCCGCTGAACTCCCTACACGATGCACCTCAGGAGCCTGGTTCTGGTTCGGCAGGAGCCACAAAGAAGTGGTTAGTGACTCATGGACAAAGTCCTGCTGCGGTCTCCCTTCCTCTCAGTGAACAGCATCCATGTACTGAAGACAGACTAATATTTACTTTTAAATAGCTTTATTAAATGTAAAAGTTGTCACGCTATGATGATTCCCTCTTGGACACCCACCTGTGGTATCTGAACTACGTAGTGATTCACATACAGGCCATCTGGTCATCTATAAAAATCAGGTGTATATATACATATATAAAAATCCATCTGATAGTAGAAATCCTTGAAAGGCATCACTGCATAAAGTAAAACCCTGATATACGACAAAGTGGGCACTTTGGTAATAGGGATAGTATAGTCAAGGGTTAGAAAGCACAGCACAGCACAAAACCCTCCGACAAGAGAAGGCAGGAGTGCTCCTCAATACAGTGTGTTGACACGCACCCTGATCGCTCTGTGCGGCTTCAAACTTGCGGTAGAGTTCAATCAAGGAGCTTGTGTTTCATACGAGTAGTCAGATACCATCTACGATGAGCGGGGCCAAGCTCACTGAACGCGTTATCAAAGTACTAACGGAAAAATAAAAACAAATCTATCCAACTGCCAGAATGTCCACATTTTAACTGGTGTCCACTGGTCCCTCCGGCCATTATTCTTTGGTCCTTCAGGAAAGGGGCGGGGGGGGGAAATTGGAGAAATCCGGCCCCCTCACCCCAACTCTCCCTCAACAGGAGCCAAACTCGGAAATCCACCTCTCATACTTCTCCAGGTCGGAGGCGGACACCGATTTGGACACCTTCTTCAGCGCCGACTCGAAGTCCTCCATGGTGGTAGGCATGTGCATCTCGTCCCGTGAAATGTTGCGTATCTCCTCTGGTGTGAGGCCCTCGATGCGCCGCCGCATGGCCATGAGAGAGGCGTCCCTGCGGCAGACAGAGAAGGTCTCAGCAGCATGCCCAGTCTATCCCAGCACGCCCAGTCTATGGCTACAGCCAATCAATGAGGGCAGAAAGGTTTACACGAAAAATACATTGTAGTGGCGCATGGATATGGAGATTTTGAGGAATACAGATATTTTGTCTAGTATCACCGACACTGATAACCAGATAACCGGAGGCACTTGTAAAGTGCTGATAAGCAGAATAATGTTACAGCATTTTTTGTGTCTATGAAAAATGAAAGATTGATCCTCTGGCAAGCTTTAAAAATTAATTAAAAAACATATTAGGGGCCAGAATGTTGCGAACGCTAAGAGTTCACATCCTGTATTTTACAAGATTGTCCCATATTGTAACGTTCAATTTGAACAAATACAGGATACAGTTTGTCCTGTGTATTTAGACCACATGACCGATCACCCCCCCTCCCCCCCAAATATCACGCACCTCATACATTTTTTATTCCTTAATTGTGATTCTTATCAACCAAACATTCTTTGTTTTTTTATGAGAAAGAAAAAAAAAAAAATTACCTTCAGACCATGTTTACACGACTAACACTGAGTGCCGTAAAAGCGTCTAGCCCCCCCCTCCGAGAGAAGGCTCACCTGCAGACATTAGTGATGTCTGCTCCGGAGTACCCCTCCATCTTCTCCCCGATCTTTGCCAGATCCACATCGCTTGCCAGTTCCAGCTCCTTCAGGTTAATTCTCAGCAGCTCCACTCTGCCCTTGGCTGGACAAGTAGGGCATTGCAGTCAGTGAGAAACAAAAATAAGATCTGATACAAAGATATACCCGTCGCAGGTCCGACCCCGGAGAGCGCAGGCCTGGCAGGTACCTGAGGGCAGCGGGATATAGATCCTTTTCTCCAAGCGCCTCCTCAGAGCCTCGTCTATGTCCCAGGGGAAGTTGGTCGCTGCCAAAACCATCACCATCTTAGAAGGGTCCTCGTTCTCCGATGCCCCACCAACCCCTGTGTAAAGGTACCAAAGAAGTTCAGACGTTTCCCTCCATCTGAAGTGCAATAACCTGGTCAGTTTTACATAAAAAAAAGCTGGACCTAGCACAGAATCCCCTGCTACAGGACACCAAAATGTTTCATGTCTGGTAGGGCTAATTTACAATGCATTAATGTTAATAGTAATGTGAATGATTTGCTAACAAAACAACTACGATGGCGTCCTCATTACGCCGTGACCCTCCTGTCACCAGCTAATTACCGTCCATCTGGATGAGCAGCTCGGCCTTCACCCTCCTGCTGGCTTCGTGTTCCTCAGACGTCCCCCTGCGGCTGCACATGGAGTCTATCTCGTCGATGAATATGGTGGTGGGCGCATAGAATCGGGCCTGTCAATGCAGGCGACAATCGGATCAGAGGCGACTCAAAGCGGGGAAGTTCGAGGAGAGCGAACGCCACTTCCTGGTTTAGGGCACGGGGTCCGAGACGACGCACCATTTCAAAGAGCAGCCTGACCAGTTTTTCAGACTCCCCTCTGTACTTCGAGGTGAGCGTGGATGAGGACACATTGAAGAAGGTGGTTCTGCATTCTGTTGCGACGGCTTTGGCCAGCAGTGTCTTTCCCGTGCCTGGCGGGCCAACCATAAGTACTCCCTGTGAAAGAACAAGAAAAAAAAAAAAATAGATAATTTTACATACATGTAACCAAATGAACATTAAACCCCAACCCATTCTCCTTATGAACACTTTAATAATTTAATTAATTGAGCATAATACCTTCCAGGGGCGCCGAATTCCCTTGAAGAACTCGGGCATCCACATGGGCAGTACGACGGCCTCCTTCAGCAGCTTCTTTGCTTCCTCCAAGTCGGCAATGTCGTCCCTACATCATCGGAAAAGTACACTTTACCAAACCGCCAGAACAGCTGCGCCGAGAACGTGCTCGTGTGCACGGTGGGTCTCCACGCACCACTTCACGTTGGGGTTCTGTGATATAATGTCCCGTTCCAAGGCTTCCACCAGGTCTTTGTCGTATCCGGTCCCGTCAAACCTCTTGGCCTCGGTCTCGGAGACGTCAGCCTTGCTCTGAAATACGACGGAACGAAGGACGTCCAAGGACTCGACTCAAGGGTCAGCTGACTGATAGCAGGTTGACAGACTCGTGTAAATGCCACATTACGTGGACAAAATAAATGAGGAACATTTGAGGGCCATCCGGACTCTTTCCTGTCTCCCTCCGCACAGATTTGGACTTTACACTAATTTTGCTGTCCATCAGCACTTGGTAACAGTGACAATAATGGCAATAAAGTGACAGACACTCATTGTTCAACATTGAGCATCTCTGATATTTACTTTAACAAACTGCGACTCTGCCGCTTACGTCACTTCCCATTCTAAACATCCCATCATTGTTTACTTTTACATTGTGTGTCAATGCGTCTCTCTCTGCACTATGCAAATATGGGGCACCGCAGTCCTGGAGAGCTTATCTTACTTCACTGTATCCTGTGTTACTGTACATGGATGGCGTGACAAAGCCTCATTTGACTTGACCCTCCAGGGTCTTATCAGTTCTTTTTGCATAAATACATCTAACTGGCTTTATTTGGGTTCCTTCATGGTAGCTTCCAGAGACTGCTGAGCAATGGATAGTTATCAGGGAATGAGAAAACGGCAGGAAAATAGCCACAGAGCCAACGCTTAAATAAAGGCACAGCAGGCCCCGTCGGCACTTTACCCGCTCTTCCTTCGGCTTGCCTGTGACCTCCTTCTTGTCTTTGCCCTTCTGGGGCCTGGCGCGTTCCCCGTTGGGCCCCCGCGGTGACTGCCGGTGGGGGCCCCGAGCCGCCACGCTCAGACGATTGTTCAGCGGTTTACCCTCCCTGTAGGGCACCGGCGGCCGCCTCGCTGGACAGGGTGACGACCTTTGCGACGGCGGGTTGAAAGAGCAGGCGTGACTCACAAACACCGGGGTTCGACCCACTTAAAAAGGGACGGAAAGAAAGCTAACAGGCCGAGTGCAGCCAGCTTGTGGGCTAATCTGCTTCATATGATTCAATCTGAAGCTACTGGCGCCACACAAGTAACTTATTCTTCTCAGTGGCTTATTCACCTCTCAATCTGATTTGGACATCGGACATATTCAAGACTTGCAATGTCCTCCAGCACCCACAAGGAAACGGATTTCTCTGCAAGTGACGCCAGATTGTAACATGGTGTGTATCCTTTTGGATAATAGTTAAGGAACAAGACCACACATAAAAACAGTCCTCTCCTGGCTTCATATATTACAAATATTAACATATATGGTGCTGTCTTTGGTCATATATTGTAACAATTTAATTTCTGCCCCTGTATACTCTTTTTTTTTTTTAATATATATATATATATATATATCAAAAAGATAGTGGCTTTAGTGGCCCATAGTGATTTTGATTCAGTGTGACCGGGCACCAACAGTAAGTGGCGTACCTGCGTTCCACCTGTACTGGCCAAATGTCTTCATCCTGGCTGCTTGGTTTGGAAGGAGTGGTGTCCAGCTGAAAGCTCTCCAACGTTCTCATGATCTCTCGGACGTGCCTGTTTTCTTCACCGATTTCCTGCCAAATCTTTGCGGGTGACGAGAAATGACATACAGGTTACACATAAATACTAAAAGGTTTCCCATAAGAGAGAAACCCCACTGGGGACGTTCTGCATATCAGGCATCAGGCGCCCATTGTCTGTACAAGCCATCAAGTCAGCTTCTCCGCAGAGATCGCTTTCAAAGAGTGCATGTGCAATCACGCAGCAGCTGAAACGTGCGATCGTCTGCGTTTACCTGTTGCCATTTTTGTTGCAAACTTGTGTCCCGGACAGAGAAGAGGTACTTCTTTATCTGCTCAAGGACTCCCTGGTAGCAGACCATAGCAGAACTATAGTTGCCAAGCAAGGCGTATTCACGGGCAAGTTTAACATTCTCACTTATTTCCAGGAGGCTCATTCTGGGGAGACAGTATGATTATGTTAGATAGCTGCATGTTAGGGACCGCAGCAGCGTGCATATCCATGTTTAAGAAGGTTAATTTAACTGGCTTTCTTAATGTCCACCATGGGAATAGACATGCATACATCCCAGATAACCATCCTATTCACTTCTTAGCTTTTAACCCAGAAATATTTAGGAACAAATTATAATTGTGAGCTTTGACACTACAGGTGTCCGTCAACTTGCGGCCTATTGAACAAAATCTGATCGCATTTACATCCAAGGACCATACTAAATAATATACACTGAGGGGGAGACGACGTTTACCGCAGTGTCTCCTAACCTTTTTTGTAGCAGGACACACCTTCAATAAGGCTGGCTTAGTGTAACAGGTGCAGAACGGGCAGAGCTCCCAGTCATATAATGACCCACTGTACATATGTAACTCATAATACGGCATGCATACAGTAATGTGCACGTGACAGATTGCTAAATTAAGCAGATGATACAGATACGGTACCTGATCTGTGGTATCCTGTTGCATAAAAACGTACTGCACGATAAAGTATTATGCTGCGGCCCTTTGTGTTACACTGCAATTTTATATTATCTGCTGTACTGTGTGTATATTACAGTAATTAATTTAATATCTTGCCCTAAAACTACCGAGGTACGACCAAATTGCTCCCAAATGAGGACGCAAGCCGACAGAAACCAGCGAACCAAATGAACATATGAAGTCCAGGGGAAAAAAAAGTAGTAACATGACGCACATCAGCCGTGGGATGTGCATCTTAACAGTTTACAAGCAAAAGAAAATTTGTAAAGATCCAATGAAGCCTAGTTTACGTAGATGGCTACAGCAAATGGGTGTAGCGCCCCCAGGAGGCGAACTGAGGAAGCCTGTCCCTGACCACGGATCATGACAAAGCAGCCCGGCTTAACCGTGGCATTAAAGCTACTAAAGTGACTCCCTAAAACGAAATTAAAGCGAGGCCTCCACCTGCATAGAAACACTCACCACCCACACTTCATAAAATAAATACATTTACCTGGCACGCGTAGTTACCCACCCATTAAATGCCTTTCCACCCGGTCATAACCCTACACGTTAACGGAGACGGACCGAAAATGACACATATTAGAAAAGGCTACTGTCTGCGTCAATTAACCAGTAACCCGAGCCGTACCATAAGCTACGTGTAACAAGCACAAGCTGAGCCGGCTTAAGTATCTTCAAAGTTACACACTGTTAAACAAAGTTAAACAAACTTGACTTTTAACTGTAGCGTTTTAAGATTTATATTCGAATACACCAGTAGTCACTGGTAGGTGTTGTTGGGAAACGGGTGGAAACGCACAGCGAACGTGCAGCGCCTTAGCGCAGCTTAGCAGACAGGCTAACTAGCCGCCGCGCTGCTCACCTGTTGCGGAGCCGAAGCGGGACACGGAGCAGCATTCGGGGCGGACGCGGCGCCGCAGCTAGCCCGCTTAGCACGCCGGCTATTTCCGCCGCGACCGGGCGAAGAAACGCTTGTTAAAAGTTTAGTATTTTTTTTTCCTCCTTTCTCCTGCTTTAGGGAGGAGCAGACAGGGAAGGGAAAAGCGGGCAGCGCCCGCCTCTGGAAGTTTGAAGTAAAGCGAGGCGTCATTTCCTGG
>JAODKE010000041.1:3775268-3788473 GCA_026779605.1 Mormyrus hasselquistii
AGGAGCAGACAGGGAAGGGAAAAGCGGGCAGCGCCCGCCTCTGGAAGTTTGAAGTAAAGCGAGGCGTCATTTCCTGGGTGGATGACGGCGGGGCGGAGGGTCGAGGCGGCCGGCAGGCACGCGGTCTCTCGACATACGACGGGGTGCTGCTGATTGCAAATCAAATATAAAAACATATGGGAATAAAAATTGCTCAGTGCTGCAGTTTCCTATAAGCTACTGCACGCCTCTTTACGTAGGTGATGTTCTTCGAATGCACTACGTTATACCATTGCATGCTCTAAGTTTTAACATAAAAATTTCTCCCAGTCATATTTTAACACTGTAAACAAGAGGCACTTTTTAAAATAATGCGTAAAATATATTTTAAATATTAATGAAACCGTTGTATGACTAAAAACATTTTTTGAACATTTGAAGATCTCATGATTACAGCTGGAAAGAACGGTTAATTTGATAACTGGTTAATCATGTGATCGGGCGATCAATTAATGGGTTAGATGGGAAAAAATCCCCAGTTGGGACTGAATATGTATGTATGCATCTGTCCGTATACCTGTCTAAAACACTTAAGTCTTTAAAAACACTGAGAGGTATTTTCAAGTCATACGTTACAGTGGAGAGAATATAAGGGTGAAGCAGCACACAGAATTCACCATTAAGTAGAAACCTCAGTTAAAGGTTCACGGTTTGGGGCGGTTTCAGCACAGCGCGGAAACAATTTGTTTTGAAACTGATTATTGTTAAAAGTGCAAACACAATCAAGAAGAGTTACAAACCAAACATAAGGCAATATGTCTAACGAAGTATCTAACAAAACTTGATTTGTTGATTTGCACACCAAAAGTACAGTATGTGAAATTACTCAAAAATATGACTGCATCACAACAATTATAATGACCCTAATCACATGTCATTTACTACACAGTATAGTCGCATATCTGCAGTGAGCAAATACTCTGTTATGTCATTTGATGCAGCTAATTTTAGGTTTACATCGGAATAATTGCCGTAAGTTGTCTTGCGTGAGCATGATGGTCCGAAATCGTGTGTCACGCCATATATATGAGAGCTGGCAACTCTGCAAAATGCAACGGGGAGACTAACTATAGAGGCCGTTTCTGTCTCAAATGAGTTTGCATCTTGGATGCGTTTCCAGCAACAACACCGCTGACACAGTTAATTAGGCCTTATTACACCTCTCTAGTGTATAGACGTAATTTACTGGGAAACCAAAATGTTTCCAAACTGCTGATTTAAATGAAGTGGGAGTGTGTCTGGGTTGTTCAGTATTAATAGGGTGACCAGATAATCCGTGCCAGGTAGGACACTCTGAGCTAGGACAGGAATTGTAAATTATCATTTCAATTAAAAGGACCTGGATTTCACTTGAGTTCTCGCTGTGTGCTAATTCGTCAGTCTCCTATAATCGTGCATCTGTCACTAATGTGAAACAGCTGTTTCAGTCAAGGAAACAAACCAGTCAAAGCACAAGAAGAGTTGAACTACTTGGCAGAGCACAGGAGCCTTAGAGTTTTAAAGTAGTTTGTAAAACCCGAAGTAGAAGAAGTATTAACCTTAACCAAAACCTGGTCACAGTTAGCAGAATGATTTCCGTGTTGAACATTTACCTATGGATTTGAAGTTTCCTTCGTGTCAAGAAAAGCATTCATTCATTTCATTGTACTGAACGGAAAGTGACGTAACCGATCTACACACGACGAATACATGTGGGCCTACCGTTTTCTGTTTGGTAGATACTGCAGCATACTGACTTCTTTGACGACGCAAGATTAAAGCGATTCCACACTTCCTATGCTTTTGGTCCTAGGCCGACTCCCCCGCTATATTTAGCTTGCCAACTATTGTTACGCATTGACGTTAACGTTAGTAGGTGGTGACGTCATTAAGGGTGATTTATGCAGCTACCCGCAAAAATGCACCTGATCTATGATGAATTCTGAGAAAAAAAAAGAATTTTAACTTTTAATTACCGATTGTCACGAACGTTATCGATTAGTTGCAGCCATAGTTATGATTCAAACATAATTCATCTGTGCGCAAAACGTGCCTTCTGTAGGATACAAAAAAATGAAACTTTTTTTTGTGCTTGACGTTATTTTTATTCAACAGTCATCTCCCTCCACCCCGTTCCCAAGAACAAATTACATAAGATAAGCACATTTGGATGTCGTGTTAACAAGATTACAGCAAAGGTAGTGCTTTTCCTAACCTCCAGAACTACATTCATTTCTCCTCCAGGTGCAGAAATTTAGACCTAAACATACTCTTTGTAAACCTAAGGGGTGAGACAAAGGCTACCGCAAGTGTCCTCTTCGATCCGAATGAACGAAAAGGTATCGCCAAAGGTCGTGTCACGCGTAGCTGTCCCTGGCGTCCCTGCTTTCCTCCACAATGTGAATTCTTTACAAACTCCTGGCAAGATCAGGAGTCGCTTACAGTCCACAGTTTCATGCTTTGGTTGAAGCAAAGATGAGGCCATCTGTTCCACGGGGAACGTGTAGGGACACAGTAATCCCCACTTCTGGGTTAGTGTTACGATTGTGTTGAATGGACGAGGAGAAGGGAGAAAAAGGCAAGAACAGCAAACAAATTCTCGGATGACAGCCGACCAAAAGGCCTGTCGGAGATGTACCACTGACATAAGACAGGGAAGAATTATTCACATCGAATTTATACAGTATAATTTATAAATACATTTATATGTATAAATTAGGGAAAAATAAACTATTACGATCCACTAAATCTTTCCGCAACTAGTGTTCTCATTAAACAATTGGCAGTCTGTGTTTTTGTCGTATTTGGTAAAAGAAAGCAGATCAAAGGCACTCAAATGCATGCTGAATCATTCCATGCCCTGAAACTGGTATTTCCCCTTGCATATAAATTAAGACATTTGCAATCAAATTTTAACCAAAGGATCCGTAGTGTAATGCTCATCATATGCTAATCATCAATTCATAACTTTAAATAAATTACGGCTTAAAAAGGGGGCTTAGTTTTCTGGGGAAAAATATTTTCAAATAAAAAGCACCCAGACATCTTTTTCCTCTTCAGGCCACCCAGTTAAGGCATACACTGTACACCCTTCAATAATAAATACAACAGGGTGGTCAGAGGCTCACTCCTCAGCAGCATCCGAGGCCATTACACTAAACTCTCCCTGACAGCGTGTCGCCGACCAGATAGCCCATACTTACTTACGGGTAGATTTTCCTTCTAGATTATAAAAAGAAACAGCAGACTCCCAAGGGGACAGACCCCAGCCTTTAGACACACCACGCAGGTGGCCCTATACAAACACCAAGTCGCGACCCTGCGCCCCATGGGGGCGTCCTTCCTGGTTGGGCACCTCCTGTATCGCGGCTTCATCATCCAAGTCATCGGCATCATAGTTCTCGTACTCGATGGGCCTTGGGGAGCTGTAAGGGTGGCCGTTGTCGTCGAAGAAGCGCCGGAAGGTGAACTCGTAGAAGGCGTGTTCGGGGTGCTTGCCGTTCTTGTACCAGCCATTGAGAGTGTCGTTGCGGTTGCCCTCGCTGTCGTCGTCGCTGCTCCACAGCTTCTCCGGATCCACCGGGTCGAAGTTGGATGTGTCAGTGCAGTGTGTGATCTTGGGGATGTAGGGCGCTGGCTGGCGCTGCTGCCGCAGGTCCGTGGAGAAGTCGATGGTCCTGAAGAAGGCATGCGCCTTGATCTCCTCGGCGCCGTTCCTCCCCTGCCGGTCCTCGTGGCCCCGGCACAGCTTGATGATGAGGTCGGACGCCTCGGGGCTAAGTGTTGCTTGGGGGGGTATATGCAGTGTAGTCTGCCAGTTGATCACCTGAGATTAGATCAGCGGATCAGTGGTTAGTCACTATGATTTAAGGATAAACGGGAGTCAGTTAAGTAGCTAACCAACTGATAAATCGACGCCTGTGGGCAAAGCATTTGACCCAAATTGCTTCAGTATGTCGCCCTGTAAAAATGTTATGCATCCCTTAAACAAGGTAGCAAAGCTGTTTATATTCTGGCCACGGTTACCTTGATCTGCGTTTCCAGGGGAGTCGATGCTAAGAAAGGGGGCTGTCCAACCAGCATCTCATAGAGGATGACACCCACACTCCACCAATCGCAGAGCTGGGTGTAACCTAGAGCAGAGAGAATGCCATCACTGACAGGCCGAGACAAACTAATCACTGTCACAAAAACATTCACTTTTAAAAAGAATTCCGCTACCTCACTAACCAAAGCACCATCGAGCAATGGCTTAACATACGGCGACTCGGCGCTACCTGTGCGAAGCAAAACCTCAGGCGCGATGTAGTTGGGTGTGCCAACCAGGGAGTGCGCCAGACAGCGCTGGTGCTGCCGTGCTGCCCGGCGCTCCAAAGGTTTCATTCTGTCGATGCAGCGGCAGTTGGTCGGGTCCTCCCACTCCTTGCTGAAGTCCATGCTGTCCTGTCGGACGTGATCCCCTGGACCAAGGGGGGAAGTGTGAGAGGCTGCCGTAATGGAGGGTGCATTTCCCGAATAGTTCAACTTTGAGAAGGGTCAAACAGTACTCCATGACATATCCCCAAGCTCCATACACTAAGGATGTAAATATAAACAGTTTTAAAAGAATAAAGAAACCACTGAAGTGGATTTTGTTCTTCTATTGCCATCACCCAGAAAGACAGCCTGACCTGGACATTGGATGAACAAGTCTTTTCAATAGTAACAGTAATACCTAGATTTCTGCATGTAGTCATCTGACCTTTGGACTCAATCCCTTGGAAAGGGAACAACCTCTTTATTATCTCTCCTGTAATCACCATGGTTTCCCTACTCTACCCAGGAAACGGTATACATAAAGCATTGTGCCAGGCAAAAGTGAAGGTCAAAATGATGACTGATACATGAAAATTCACTGCTGGTTAAGACTGATATCTTATTTTGTTTATCACTGGTGTTACACAGCTATGAGTTCTTCGGTCTTGTTATAAAATAAAACACGCTCTTCTCAACGACAAAAAAGGGGAGAACGCTGAAAAATCAAAAGTGATGGGGATTTCTGAAGCGGTGAGCTGGTATGGCTTGATGTTTTTTTCTGGTGCTCACCGCTCTGGTAGTACTTCGAGTCGTGCGTCCAGCGAAAGCCAGTGCAGAGGCCGAAGTCGGTGAGCTTGATGTGGCCGTCGCGGTCTATGAGGATGTTGTCGGGCTTGATGTCGCGGTGGATGAAGCCCATCTTGTGGACGCTCTCCACGGCGCAGGTGAGCTCGGCGGTGTAGAAACGGGCCAGCTCCTCGTCAAAGATGCCCCGCCGGATCAGGAGACTCATCATGTCCCCTCCGGGGATGTAGTCCATGACGAAGTACAGGTTGTCCTTGTCCTGGAAGGAGTAATAGAGGCGTACCACCCAGTCGTTGTCGGCCTCCGCCAAGATGTCGCGCTCGGCCTTGACGTGGGCCACCTGGTTCCTCAGCAGCACATCCTTCTTGCGCAGTGTCTTCATGGCGTACAGAGCAGCCGTGTCCACCTTGCGGGCCAGGCAGACTTCCCCGAAGGCACCGACGCCCAGCGTCTTGATCTTAACAAACATGGACTTGTCCATCTTGGCGCGCTTAAGGCGGATGTAGTTGGACTCCTTCTGGAAGAGCATCATACGCATCTGCTCCTGGGCCTCTCCTGACAGGCCGACCTGGAAGTGACACACAGACACGCAGATGATTGTACCTCTGACTCTGCAGGGATGTTCCATTGACTCACTTCAAAGCAAAAAAAAAAAAACACTCGATGCATCCACAGAAAATTCACAGATAAAGTGAATAAAAAAAAAAACATAATTTAATTTTACATTTCTAAAGAGAATAAAATGGAACATGAAACATCAGAACTGCTTGAAATGTCTTTTTGTGGGCATAACTTTTCATAATTTGTCCCCACAACACACAGACAAACTCTAGGTGACAGTCTCCCACATTCCACAGACATTCCGGTGAAATGCAGTGAATGACTTCACGCCACCCACAAACAAGTCATGACAGAAACGCGGTCAGGCCTGATGTGAGGCATCTGAATGCGAACGCCACTAGACCAGTCCGGGTACTCAGGTTGTCAAACTTGAAACCACGCATTCATGGCATACTGGTGACGCCGTTGCCGACGGAGTTAAACAAGCGCACAGGAGCATACCATGCACTACAGCGGAGGGTGGGTAAGGGGCTGTTTCGTGCACTTCGTTTTGAAAACAAGCTTGGCTTACGTGGTCAACCGGACCGTGAAGCAAATTCAGCTCAGATAGCTCCGGATACCATTACCGTCTAAATCAGCTGTTAATGAGCCAAGATGGAAGAGCAGCAGCGTTGACAGAGGGGAGGGAAAAAAAAGAGAAAGACAGGCTCAGAGATGAAATTCCTTTTACAGTCTATCCCCCTGAAAAAAAAAAAAAAAGTATACAGACAGAAACAGGGCAATTTGTAGAGTACAGAACTGCAGTGGGGAACCAGGAAAGATCCTGCGATGAGACGACAACATAAAGAGCAGGTGGCAGAGCTGCGGGCGCATGCCGAACGTGCAGGACTCACCCTCTGCATCTCGCTCTCCAGTTGCTTCTTGCGGTGGATCCTTTGGTGGTGGTTCTTCAGAATATTCTCCACATGTTGCTCCATAAAGAACTTGAAAGCCTTCGGCGAGTACATGGGGACACGTGCCTCCCCGCGCCGCTCCTCGTCCCGCTTGTTGCGGCGCACCGGCACGGGTGACGTGGTGATCTGCTTCTTCTCCCGTTCGCTCGCAGCTACGACCTCGCCGCTGTCGGCCCTGTCCCCGCAGCCGCCAGCCTCCTCGTCCGTCTGCTTCTCCCTCGCAGAGGGGGCCTTAGTGGCCGACTCATAGGCAGGGCAGGGCGTGGAGGTGGGAGCCTGCTGCAGGAGGTACCTTGGATATGGGGGTGGGGGCCCCTGGTAACTTGGCACCTCTGCCACTGGGGCGGCGCTCTCTTGGTAGGGTGTAGGGGGACCCGGCTGCTGCAGCCTGGAGGGGTGGGTAGGGGCCACAGCAGTCTGCAGTTCCGGCTTGGGTACCCGCATGCTTTTGACGGGCTGCAGAATGGGAGCCTGGGTGACAGCGGTGACCGTGGTGGCCGAAGGCTGAGAGCCGGCCAGGTGGCGGCTGTTGAAGGAGTTGGAGCGGACGGGGACACCGTGCTGCCAGGAGGGAGGGGCCTCGTGGCTGCTGGTTCCGCCGCCCAGGGGTGCTTGAGGCAGCGGGGGCCATGATGAGGGCAGGCCCTGGGCGCCGACTCCGTATAGCTCCAGATTGTGGCCATTCCTGGCAGACGCGAGAGCACCGGGAGCCAAGTTCCCGCCGTTGACATAGGTGGGGGAGGGTGCAGGTCCGGCGGCCTGTACCTGAGAGGGCGTGGGACTCTGCCCGTTTCCCTGGCCCATGGGGTATGGGGGGGGCGGCACCTGCCGGCCAGAGCTGCTCATCAGCACGTTCTGATGGGTCTGGTACTCCGGCTGCCCGGAGCCATTCTGCGGCCAGGCAGTGGAGGGGAAGCTGAATTTGTTCCCCCCCGAGTTCTGCAGCATGATGGCTGGGCGGCCTACGGGACCCGGGCTCAACCCCCTCTGGTTCTGGCCCCCGGGCGTGGGGTAGCTCTCGGGCCAGCCGCTCTGCGGGACGGGCGAGATGCGGGGAACCAGGTATTCCAAGTTCCCGGAGAAACGCTTGTTAGAGGAACTGGCCTCCCAGGAGGGGGGTGGAGGCGTGGTGCCTCTGTTCGGGGGAGGCGTCACACTGCGAACCTGGGGGGGCAGGGATGGATTTACACGCTGGCCATTGCCAGGGTGACCCGGCGCAAAAGCTGGGGGCTGACGGCCTGAAATGTCCCCCTGTGGTGCCGGACTCTCAGCGGGGTACATCACCCCATCCACCATGAGAGGGCCGGGTCTCTGAGGGATCAGAGACTCTTTTGAACCCTTCCAGCTCTGCTTCCGGTTAACCTGCTGCTGCATGTGAGCCGCAGCTGAACAAAACACAAGAGACAAGTATATCACTAAGCAATAAAGGCCACCACTGTAAATTAGAGGTTAGAAAATGAGGACAAACACACACATACTTATTTAAAACGAGCCTACATGTAAGGGCCATACAGAGGCAAGAGGGAAAAACAGTCCCCTAAAAACGAGACTATACCAAGATGTCACCAAGATGGCGCACTTCCACTGTGCGTGTCAGAGTACTGGCTAGAGGCACTGTCTTCCCAGGAGGGCAAGGCTGCCACGTGTGGAACCTACCAGGAACCTTCATGCCGGCGTTGACAGGACGGGAAGCAGCTGCCACCATCTGCTCCCTCCAGGGGTCCTGGTAGCTCATCTTGCTGATGTACTCGATAGCTGCCTCAACACTGCGATTGCCGGTCTGCTTCAGGGCCCAGACCACCATATCCTGCACAGGAGCGTGAAACGTTACCGGAGAGAACAGGGACCCACGCCGACATCAGCAAGGTCACTGAACGATCCCAACACTGATGATGAGACCACTGCCCACTAATGATTAACCATGTGAATCGTTGCCAATTCGTATTTTCATTTTTGAACTTTAAATTCACTTTCCCCATTCTGTTTCGGAAGGTGAAAAGAATCTTCGGTAGTTGGCCTTTGTTCTGATGAGGGAAATCAGTTGGGATTTACTTAGTCCTCGACTGCTTGCACCTGTGATATGCACAAAGCATGCTATTGCTATTTAGCTGCTTTGCCCCTAGTTAAACACACCAATACAAGTAATGTAACTGTAACAGGAGGAGTCAGCAAGGCCGCATCTTCTTGGCACATGAACACGGGTCCTAACAAAGTTTTCATCCATCAAAAATCTGGGATAAAGATTATTCAAAAGCAGTTACTTAACTATTGAATAATGCCATAAACTTAAAGACATAAACTTCATCACTGTAGTCATAAACATCCCCAGCATGTGAGAATGACACTCTGAGCATAGTGACAATTCCAAAAGCAGTCATTCCACATACCATACTTTTCATATCAATTTCACTTTGGGGATAAAAACAAGGTGTGATCGCAGCTAAAGCATCTCCTCTTTTCCCCATAGCCAATAGCAATTTAGCCAGTTAAAATAATACCACAACATTTTACCTAAATATTTCTGAGATGTCAGGCATCAACACACAAAAAAATGTAACACTAAAAAAAGAAATGCAAGCAGACTTAATTCTGTCCTTTCTCCATGTTGCATACCAGCCATCATTCTGAAACATAACTGACATTTCCATGCTGAAGTCATTGTTTACGTAATCAGTTTGGAGAAACATGGAATTTTTAGAGTAAGTGGATCATCTCTGACTGATAAACTATAATTAGCAAAAAAAAAAAACCCTAACTGCTTGAAAAGCTAAACCACCAAAGGCTTCACCTCCTCGAATCCTGCTGTCACCAGCTCCACCAGCATCTGCCTGTTGACTTCAGTGCCCGAGATAGAGGAGCTCGGCTCGTTGGCAAACGGTAACAAAGATTTGCGAATCTCCTGCAGGGCCTTGTGGTAGGAGCTTCTGTGGTTGTTCCCACGCCCCTGCTGCCGGGGGTCTTCCGGCACGACCTTTCCGGTGCAGAGCTCCACCTTGGCCGCATCAGAGGGTCGCGAGAGGTTCCTCAGACTCTCGCGGATCTCCTGCAGCATCTGCTGGCTGCTGCCGCTGTAGTTGGTCGCGGGGAAGGTCTTGGGTCGCATCTGCCGGTATCTTTCGGACTTCTCCCCTCTCTTCATGTAAGAACATGTATGTGGGGGCAGGCAAGACTGAAGGGGGGGGTCCGTGCACTCAGCAGCCGGGCCGTGGCTGGGATGAGGAGGAGGAATGCTCAAGCTCAAAAAGTCTCTCTCTTCACATCGGAGTGTCGGAGGGTAAGCCTATAATCTGAGTGCACAAAAGGACACATAAAAACACTTTAACGTTTATTTTTAAGTTATTCAACATGAATCCATATGTAACTTATTACTCTTATAAACAGAATTAACTGGGCCATTCATCAACTAATATTTGGGGACCGGTATGACTAGGACATACACGTTAAATACTGACAGCTTTTACAAGGTTTTTATCAGTTCGAAACCATTATGCTTTTTTTGGATGCATGTCTATGCAGTAACCGTTTTTATGCGAAATCAATATTTAATATTAACGATAAGATGTTTCCAGTGTAGTTTAACAACGTCTTTAAAATGTTAACATTTCACAGACCAGTACGGAAATATGCTTCATCTTTTCACCCAAACTGGAGATTCAGGGTCTTAAAGATTTTTTTTAATAAGACGTCAAGAAATTAGGGTGCATTTTGTCACTTTTTAATTAACACAATTCCGATATGACAGCTGCTAGACGGAATTGTTAAACGCAGACGGCGAGAGCAGCACCGTTTCCGAGCGACATCTGTCCATGAAAGACCGACTCAGGTTCGCACATCAAGGCTGTAACGTTAGCTAGCATCGACGGCTAGCGAAGGTAATATCCGCTACATGTGACAGCGCTGATAAAACAAACGACTTTAAAAGCCCAAAATACGCCATCGAATTAAACATTCAGTAAAGTGTTTTATAAAGAACAAAAACACAACAGCGCTTTGATCAGGTTTATGTCTGGATAAAGGGCACTAGCCAGCAAGGACTGCGCCGAGCTTCTCCATTTTGTCCCCGGCCTCCGCCGTCTTAAACTTTGCGAGCTTCACAGCTGCGGCTCTCCGACGCCCCGATGCGGGCTCCGGATTCCCCTCAGTGTCGCTGACCGGGACAAGTCACGGGTAGCTGGTGCCTGGTTTCGTCCCACTGCCCGACGTTGATGCTCAGTAACTCTCCTCAGGGTATCTAAGCGGCCGCGCACCGCCTCCTCCCCCCACCCGAGCCCGGAGGTACCTATAACGCAGGGCCGAGGCGGCGCGGCCTGCGGCCCCCCCCAGCCACCTCCAGCGCCGGCTGCCCGGCGGAAGGCTCACAAAGAACTCACCGCGGCTCGGCTTCCCGTCTCATTTCTGTCAGTCGGTGGGGGGCTCCGGGTTAATTCTGCCGGACGACGAGCTTTATTTTACCGGGGGGAGTTTTCTTCGTCTCCCGCAGGCTTCGTTGCTAATCTGAGTAGCGCTCGCGTACTCGGCTGAGGTCGCTGTAGGTTGGCGTTAGAGGAAGCCAGGCGGGCAGGCTCGCGGGAGGCACGCCAGCGACACGGGCGCCCTGATTGGTTACTTCCCTTAAGCCCTCGGTCTCCCGGGAACATTTCAACCGCTCAGCTGACAGACGCGTCGTCCACCGCGGACATGAGAAATATGAAAAATATGTGAATCGTTCTCGTCGATGGGATAAAGTGGTATGTAGTCACTACACGCCAGTATTACGGGCATTGTCAAACTACGGTGATACCGCCTTTTAAATTGCACGGCTTCCAACAAGTTCAGCCTTTAGGTGTTTTACAAAGTAGGGTACATTTTTTCACAAGTACAACCACAGGAGCTCATCAGACAGAATACTGAATTCCAGTGCATTCAGTGTAGGCATGTGAAAAGGGTAATGCTATCCATCTGGTCAACTCTAGCAGCAGATGAATATTGACAGTGTACATATTTATGAATGTTTTGATTATCGTTTTTTTTTTCCTAAACATGTGTTGTACAGCAGTTCACTAGGCACTTGTATAGTTTACATCACAGAATTATTACCCTTTATAAATTTTCCTTGGCACTCATAAATACCAAATGTCTTCACCACCGTTTTGTGCTGTCTGCTTAAGATGATCAACGATGAGCAATCAGTAATATTTTCTATTCAATATATCTTTTTCTTTAAATTCATATAATAATAATAATAATAATATGAACAGCCTGCATCTGTGTTAATGTCTAGGTTCGCAAATTATTTAAACTTAAGTTTAACACAAAATGCTAAATTTTGTCGTCAGCGTCACCTATTTTCAGTCATTTGGATAAGTGAGCCATTTGGGCGGTTTGGGTATACAGCTGTAAGACGAAAAAGCCTGAATTTGTTCCAAGTGACACTTCATCAAGTGTGAAATTAACATTTAATGTAAAATGCTGGTGTAAAAGCAAGTGTGAAATGTACAGAACCCTTTAAGGGCAAGCAGAAATTTGATCAGCATTTAAAGTTATTGGGTTTATTCTGAGCCTTTGGATCTTGATACCCAAGCCTCACTTTTGGCAAAACTGCAATACAAGCTGTTATCTTATGACAAGTAATATTAAATTTGTATGCAAAATGACATTTGTACAATACTCAAGAGTTCAAAAGATGCAAAATATCTACAATAACCAAAATAGTTTAATGAATGGAAAGGTTTAAAGATCGAGTTGAAATGTCCACTGCAGTTTATTGCAACAACTTGCGATGGGCTCCACATTAGACTGGGACCCGTTTGTTCACATAAATGGCCTCTCCGTCTGTTCCACACACAAGACACTGGCCAAGCACATCCAGACTGTTCACAGGCAGAGTCTGGGTGGGCAGCATGTGTGTGGCTTCCAGTCGCACCTTACTGGAATCTCCCCCAAGCCAAGAACTGGTTATCGACTGGTTTCCTCCTGCAGGCACAACTGTGCTGCGAGACATGATGCTCGTGTTTCGTCCACCTTGGTCGAGGAAATATGAGTCACAAATCATTTCAAGGCTGTTTCAGGGAACGACGTCTACATGAATACCAACTGACACAAGAGGTTACCCACTGAATTCTCTCTCCTCACAACCTACCTTGTAAAAATGATGGCGTTTCAGAATTAGTGGAGTTTTCCCAGTGCAATAGGGAACCATCTTCTGAGCATGTAAACAAGTGGTCTGGGTTTGATGGGTGAAAATGCACTTCCCACACTAGATGGAACAAAAAAGGAATATTTTCAAAAAACTGGCAAGACACTCTCAGCAGTTTGGAGATATTTTTCCCCCCCCCCAACTTCAGTGATGCAACAGAGGTAAGCAGGGCCTCACTTTCAGCAGAATGCGCTTTCATCAGCGAGAACGGCCTGCTGTCTTGTCTTACATCCCAGATACACAGCATTCCATCCTGCCCCCCTGTGGCCACAATGTGCTGCTGGTTGGGGTGTCTATCCACGCAGTGCAGAGGAACTCTATCCCCAGTTCTACGGGACAAAAAAAAAAAAAAAAAAAAAAAAAAGCCCAAAATGAATTAATATTAACTTCTAAAAGTG
>JAODKE010000041.1:3835132-3851518 GCA_026779605.1 Mormyrus hasselquistii
GTCGCTGTGTACGGCATTATTTTCCTACAATATGCTTACAGATGGTTCGTGGCACCAGTCACAGCTCCAGCAAGCAAACTGGCTACACTGGCAGCAGAGCCAGTGAATCAGGAGCAGCACCATATTAACCCCTACCCTAAGCTTCAGAAGGCAGAGCCTTCTGCTGGACTGAGAGACTTGGAAATGTAGATGAGCAGGAAGCAGTCACACACACGCACAGACACACACACACACACACACACACACACACACAGACAGACACACACACAGACAAACCCCAGGAGCATGCCGGGCTGAATTTTTCTGTAAATTGTGAATGAAACTGTAGAGATAAACAAGTCCAATGTGACACACAGTCTTATCTAAGGTTCCTCTTCTACTCGGACATAGAACAAATTCTGAAGATAAAGACGGTGACAGTGAGAGTGAGGGGGACGATTTCTGTGATAGACGGCATTGCGTGTACTTACAGTGTTTTTCTGGCAAATGATTTCCTGAAAGGGAAGGAAGCAGAGGCTTAGAAAACGTCCACCTGAAAGTGAGCAGTGAGTCACGGCATGAAGGGAAACTTAGCAGACTTTTATCAGGCTTTGCGTGACTTTGGCACTGGAATGACTCTGAGTGTCACTAGCGCCAGAGTGACCGTGAGCTGCTTCTCTGCAGCGCCGGAGACAGCATCACAGAAGCCGTTTTTGGAAAACCAAGCCCGTGCGGCGGGGCGAACGGGAAAGGAGAGTGCAGAGCAAAGGGGCCTTTTACGACCAATCGGAGTGGATGTTATAAAGGAGTCAAAGTTCGAGATAAGCGAGGAATAACAGGAACATCCCTGGAAAACCCCCACACCAAAGAATTGGTGAAGTACGAATAAAGCCCCCCTCCCCCCCAGAGTGTGCATGCATGCGTGTATGTGCTGCTCTTGTACACCGGGGGCTCCCCTTGAGGCTCTGAATTATTCATTTAGAGGAAAAGAGAGAGAGAAAAATAAACCAGATGAGATAAAGGTCAACATGTTTACGTGACCTCACCTGCAGGTGCGCAGGGTCACGGGAAGAACGCGCCCATCCCGGCACCAGAAAGCAGCTCCTCCCCCACACCACCTCCCCCCCCCCCCAGAACATACCTGCAGGGACTGCAGCGAGTCAGAGTTGGAGTCACAGTACAGGATGATGTTGTTGACCATGCTGAAGCTTTCCCTGACACCCAGGTGGTAGAAGAGCGACGGCTGTCGGAACGCGTCGGTCATCTCCACCACAGCGATGTCTGCGGGGGTCCGGGGTCCCAGCAGGAGGGGGGTGAGGGAGACTGCCGTTAGGCTCGAAGCAGCACGGCAGGAACAAAAATCACGACCCTTACGGCTCTCTGCTATCAATTAGCAGCCAAAACGCCATATTAAGCTGTTTGTTTTCTTCAGCAAAGGTCACGCTATGCACCTGAAATTCATTCTAACCTTAGGGAAAGCAATTCAGGCTAGTTGTGTTACTTAACTGGGGAATTACTGTGATCCAGTTCCCTTTAATTATTTACATGAAGAAAGATAATATTAATCATCTGGGGTGGCTGGTATCCCTGAAATGGGCCAGGCCGAAAGAAAAAAAAAAAAACACAGAAGCTGAAAGACCCCCCCCCCCACGGGCACCATTTATACGAAAGTGACGCGCGGAGCATTTCAGAGCAGCAGAAGTCGGGAGGAACAGAGGAGGCGAACTTGTTTGGCAGGATGACATTCAAAGGGCCAGTCCCTCACCGGTGGCGGCCCCTCCCCCCGAGAGCCTCATGCAAATGGGACCAGGAAATGGCTTTTGCTTGCGCTACAGGCTGCTTCTGCTCTGTGTGTGTGTGTGTGTGTGTTTTTTTTTTTTTTTCCCCAGGGTTCTGGGTAAAATTCTTCCCTGCCAAGCCCTTTTACACGAGGGCACGTGCATTAAACGTTGAGGCTCCCTCGCCACCTTTCCCGGCGTCACAGAACCGGGAGCCACAAAGCGCTGCTGTGTGTTGGTCTGGGAGGGGGGGGAGGGGGGGCGAAGGGGGGCAGAAACCACAGCAATGATAAGATGGGGTGGAGTTTCACTGAAAGGCTCCTGGCGCCGTGTTTTTTTTTTTCTAGTAATGGTCGGCTTTGGAGAACCTTGATTCCTCACCAGCGCCGCCCCGCTTTGCTAAAGGTGCCTGTGGGGCAGGAAGGAGATGTGGAAACTGACCCCTGCGGTCTGGCAGCTTCCTGGACGGGACGGCTTGTGGCCGCAGCCCTCAGGGCCACCCCCCCCCCCGGCCCCGAAAAATGCATGTGACACTCCCTCTGGAAGGTAACTCACAAAATAGGGACGGGTGAAACTAACCAAGGCAAATATTTGCTTTAGTGGGGCACAGCCGGCCAGCTCGTGGAACGTGAGAAGAACTAAGAGCTGAAGGACGTCACCTTAGATACCGTGAAAGATACCTGAGGCTCACAGCCCAAATTACAGCAGAGAGAGAGAGAGAGAGAGAGAGAGAGAGAGAGAGAGAGAGAGAGAGAGAGAGAGAGAGAGATACTCAGCCATGCAGGACAGATACGGCTGGCATAGTCAACCAGACATGATACAACAAGACGTCATTTACGGAAAAAATAAACACGCACAGTTCATTTAAAAGCATATTAAACCACTAAGTCAATTATTGGCCCTGCAGTAATTGTGTGATGTCATTCCTAATTACAGTGTAAGTAATTTCACGGCAATTGCTTGGAGAAATCACAGAAAACACTTGTGTGTGAATGACTCCTTCTGAAGGGAGGCCTCACTATAAAAAGGGGTCCATTAGACACGGCCGCATTTAACAAAAACCATCTGGCTTTTGGGACAAAACCACTACACCGACTGGGATGAATGCTGCAGGGGGACATATGAACTGGGATCAAACGTACCACTAACAGCAATGGTGCGTTGGAGTGTGGCGTGGTCTAGATGCTGGACAGCCAAACAGCTGAACAGCCTGTCAGATGGAAACCGCTGGATGACCGGCTGCCCGAGCGTCAGGAGAAGCTCCCAGGTTCCATGTCTACAGCTTTGGGCTCAGGGCAAAGGTCCTTATGCACTGGAGCCAAAAAACTCATCGTTCACGGGGCAGGAAACTTTCTGGTGAGATCAATATGTTGAAGACGTGGTACTTGTTAAAACTGTGACCAAGATAAGTAGATAGATAGTAGATGGATAGGTAGGTGGGTGGATGGATGGATGATGGATTGATGGATGGATGGAGTAGTACTGGTTAATGACAACAGGAACGCCGTTGGTCTTCAAATTTAGTTAAATGATCTGGCAATCCTTCAGTAAGCTGTGAGCAAACATCTGGATGAAGGGTTTAGGGTTTGGCTTGTGTGGGAGCTGAAAATGCAGGAGGGGGCAAGTCTGAGAAATTTGATGCTGCAAATGTGAGAAATGATCTTGTGGAGAAAGGATCTCCTGTAGAAGAACATCTACTGAGAAAAGAAAAAAAAAGTCAAGCTTGGGGACAGAAGACAGGTTCAGATGAATAGATGGATGGTCTGGGGGACTTTGGAGAGACTTTGGAGATGCTGTGCTTGGCCACAAAGACGTTCCTTTCAACCCAATAGCAGAAACAGACCACTGGCATCTTGAACCCTACACGCATGAAGAACGTGGAGCAGAACCGACCCAGATGGCAACAATCCTAACTTCTGAGGCTGGTGATCTCCATTCACCGCCGTTTCAACAGAACGCCACTCCGGAATCAGGGCCGGCTTGGAAAGACTCAAGGCTCGAGTCTGAAAGATTAAAATTTCCCTCGTCCTTTTACGGGGAAGCTTCCATCACACCGTTGCAGTGGTGGAATAATGCAATTTGATCAGATGCTTTTTTTGGACCCGACACACAGCTGTTATGCTTCTTATGCCGCAAGAACATGGCAAGCTTTCCCTCAGAAGCAGCCAGGCACCAGCAGTCGGGCTCCTGCAGGGATCTGCAGCGGTGGGGCCAATTCAGGCACAATGCAGCATCCCACCATCTGCTGCAGAGGTCTCTACAGCAGCCTAAACATCTCACTTTCACTTTGAAACCACCTCCGCCAGGACTGACCCCCACTTCCTCTGCAAAACCTCAAAGTAACACGACGCCGCACACATGTGCAAAAGAATTTTTTGTTTGACTTTCTTTGTTTTTGTTTACAAATAAGTTTAATAAATCGATGAATAAATTCAGCTAGTGTTCCTCCTGTTCCCAAGTGACCTCACTGCTATGCTCAACATAACGTCCATAGTTGTGCGCGTACTGCTGCACTTCCCATTATCGCAGGAGAATGTTAGGAATTTTGGCACTGATGCGTCAATGAAGGAACATTTCTTCCCAAATGAGGAGGTGGGGGGGGGGTGGGGGCGCAGTCTTGCCATTCCAGTCCTGTATGGAATACTCCTTCCAAGGTGGTGGTGCGTACAGCGTTTGTAACATCCAAAAACCCAGTTTAGCATCTCCTCTCAAGAAACTCCCGTTTAACAACCTTAACATGATCACAACGCTTCATTTAATGTGCACTCAGTGTGACTCAGACCAGAGGCAGTTAGGAGACGGACGCGACGGGGTGCCGGTCGCGATGTCACAGGCCGGGCTGTACAAGGTGTGCATGTGTCGTTATTATACAAGACACAGGACCAGGGAGCCCTCGGCCTGGCGACAGGCACAGCACACGCCTCTGGTGCGTGTTAATAGGACACAGACCTGTGAAAAGATAACGGAACGTGTGAGTTTGTCGCTTCCTAGGAACACAAAAAGAAAAAAAAAAAGGAGGGGAGCTCATTAATAATTTCAAAGAAACTTCTGTCTAAGATAAAGGAAATCAGAACCATTTATACAGAGAGGCCGTAAATGTCACCGAAGTGTTACAGTGCTGGAGCTGCCCGATTTAGCCGGGGCGATTCCGCGACGCGCAGACAGCGGCGACGAGCGCCGGCTGCTGAAAATGCGCTCGCAGAAAAAGGCATGCGCTGCAAAACAATGAGCCCCACACACCCGACCCTGCAAATGCCTTTTTACGTTTGCAGTTTTTATTTATTCTTTTTTTTTTCTTTCATTGAACATGCCATCCAAGAAGACAATACAGAACTTTAGAAAAACATTACAGGAAATGGAACAATGAAGGGAGTTTCGTCAGACCTACGTGGGGGAACATGTGATTTTTTTTCTTCCCCCTATTAAATAGTTACAAAAGACATTCAGGGGCAATTGTAAGCCAGCAAAAAAAAAAAAACACAGAGTTCCTGGAACATCCCTACTTTCTGAGTAAACTTGTTTACAGTCTACAGGCTCCGTGACACACAACCCCTGTAACTGACGTACACATTCCGCTGAACTTTCCTTAGGTCTGTCAAGGCGGCCAAAAGTTACTCTGGTGCACTTTAAATAGAACCACTAGAATCCCCGTTTCTCCTCCTGCCCTGAAGGGAGCACGGACAAACAAGCAGGTACGAAAATATCTGGGAGAATCCGAGAAGCTTGTACTGCCAGCAAAGGAGCGAACACGCACTCTTGCGCGACTCCCAGCTGACGCACACGTCTTATCTTGTGGAAAGCCGTTCGGTGAGGCTGGCAGCTGGTTCCGGGCGTGTCAAGAACACGGATCTCTGAATTATTTTTCCAAATTAGAGTGTTTGGGGAATTGCTGATAGCAGAGGTGAAGGCTGCTGCCTCTGATCACGGGCTGCCATCATAGCGAGGGCTCAGCGCCTGTCACTGACGTTCCGGCAAGGCCTCCAAACGTCACCACAAGCTGATAAGGGTGCCCCACGGGATTCCTCCCCCAACCCACACCTAACCCCCAACAGCACAACAGGAACCACAACGGACCATGGCAGGCTTTTAGCGTTAGCGACAAAACACGAAACTCGCCGAGGTCACACCCCCAAACATGTGATGTCATCTCAAAGTCCCCTCACCTTTAAGGAACAACTGAAGTCAATAGTGCAGCATGTGTCATATGACAGATATGAGCAAAAATATAGCACCCTCAACAGAAGACAAAAAAAAAAAAAGAATTGCAGGATCTCAGGAGGATCTAGAGCAGAAATCAAACACTCACGCTTTTAACAGCACTCCTTAGATTTTGATTTCTATGCAGAACCACTAAAAAAGGAAGTGATCCGAGTAGTGCACAATAACGAATTGTCTTTCAGAGTGCAATTTTTGTTATAATACAGTTGGCAGGACTTATTGCATCATTTCCTGTCCGGCAGCATCCTGAACTCAATGGCTCCCACGCTGTGATACTCGACGTGGACCGTCTGGTAGGAAACTCAGGGCTGACTGTAGGTGACGAGGAGCCGGATTGGGAAATGCTGCCCTCCACGCTTTACCTGGGAGGCATCGCTGGCATTACCGTCTAATGAATGAGAGGAACCGACAGAACAAGGCAAAATGGACAAATGAAACGCCTAGGAGACTCAATGCTTGTTCTTGTGAACTGAAGCGCTACTCCAACACCGTGGCAAGTCAATTGTTGAAATTGTTGAAAGACATTCCCAGTGAATTGCAACAATGTACCGGGAGGGTAACTTTTTTCACTAGGACTCCTCCCCCCCCCCCAACCCAAGGCACATACCGTCATCACTAGGTAGCTTGCCAGATTTTGAAAGAGTAACTCTCATTGTAAAAAAAGGTTGGGAACATTGTTGTAACACTATCTGTGATTGTAAAAAATAAAATTATGTTTTTTTTTTTTCCTCCACTATTCTCTGACGTCTGGGGACCTTAAAACACAGATTAAGGTCCCTAAGCTTTGATCTTACCCATCTTTTAACTACATAGATGTAATCATGGGTACTGTTACTTGTCCTTAGTTTCGGGAAAATGATACTATGTTTTTTTTTTTTTTTTTTAGACACAAAGGAGGAGCTACTTCCCCGGCTGCAGATGTTTTGTTGTTTAAATCCTCGTGCTTCACTGCGAGATTTCTTTCAGCAAGAGCTCATGTTGCAGACTTATAAAACTGGTTCTTCTGTGAAGCTTTTCTGCTTTTAAACTAGACCCACAGAGGTTTCTGGGAAATGGTGCCTGGTTCACGTGCAAATTATGTGTGTTACGGGCAAGAAGGGGAACGTAAGTGCTGACAAAAAAAAACAATCACGCTGTGATAACAAGCACCTGTGACCCCCTGTCTATGTAGCGTGACTCTTTCAACAACAACATCCAAATGGAAAAAAATACAAACACCACTGTATTTAAACAGTCTTGGCGTCACACTGCGATATACGGGGTCCGTAACTTTATGAATATGAAGACGCACAAAAACATGAATTTCTGCACTAACAGAAATTCTGAGTCATGGAATAAATTGTACATTTTTCAACTAATGGAGCCGCAAAAGCAGCCTGTGTATGAAAGACTGGACTCAGGATACGGGATCCGAAAAGCTTAGCACAGGTACGGGATCCGAAAAGCTTAGCACAGGTACGGGATCCGAAAAGCTTAGCACAGGTACGGGATCCGAAAAGGAGCGAGAAGGAACTGCTGGATAAAAATCCCTAAGGGAAGAAAATTTGAGGGACCAGTGCTTGGTCATGAACACCAGATGAGTCACAGGTCTCAACCTTTATCCGCAAAGTGACTCTGCACGAAAATCTGCTGCTGAGTTTCCATAGTCAGGGTATGCAGGATGCAAATTCAAAATCAAAAGCTAAAATTATCACAGGATGGGTAGGTATAAGCTGGGTGGTTGTACTGAAACGATTTCTCAAAATTAGCAAAATAAAAGAATAACCATTGGAACCAGTGTATGAGAAAAGCAGATAAGGGGAAATTAATCAATAACACAAAATCAATAACCCCACCCCAGAATACACTGTTAATGTAGCAGTGCGACTTGCAATGTATAAAATATTACTTATAATGCTTATAACAGCGGTTCATATACACAATCAAATCAGTTTTAAGCCGTTGAATAAATATTAATAAGTCAATCATCATTCTTATGTGTGGTTTTAGGCACAGCCTTAGTCGTAATCAACTTTAGAATAAATCTCTGGTTATATAACAGGTACAGCAGGGCGCTCTCCATGTGCGCATCCCTGGCCGCTGACACTCCAAACTCACGCCGTGACCCTCCCCCCCTAAAGCTTTGGTCAGCAGGCTGGTCTGAGATTTTCAACGCCAGACAAGTCTGCACACACATTTTCATGTAGGTAAGCGTTTTATTACATTATAAATAGTTTGAAAGGTTCGCAAACTACCCCAACGCTTTTGATGGAGCTCATTGTAGGTTTTTAATGGAATAATACATATTGAAAACGTGAGTGTCACGCCGGATCCCCCGGACCCCGATGCCCACCTGCGTTGTAAAAGCGATCCAGCACCGCCGTCTCCCCGAAGTCCAGCTTTCCGAAGTGCACGATCTCCAGCCGGCTCCCCGCGGCCTCACACGCCTCTTGCAGGCACTGCAGGGCCATGCTCTCGGCGCTGTGACCCGGAATGCTCTCCCCGTTTATCACGTACGCCACCGTCACCGACCTGTTCCTGCTCTTGCCCGTGGTCAGCAGCCCGCCGCCGTCCATGGGGCAGCTGACGCCAGCAGAGCCGATGCAGCCTCCGGCCACGGGGTCCTGCCAGAAGGTCCCGGCCGCTGGAACGGAGCTGACGGCGCCAGCGTTGCCCTCTCCACGGTGGCAAGTGGGACCCCCGCGGCTGTCCTCCGCCTCGGGGAGAGGGCCGAGAGAGGGAACCACAAGGGAAATCCCCTCCGCATCTTGGCTCATCTTCAGAGTTGACCGCCTCTCGGCTCGCGTCGTCTGGAAGTATCGTGCGCGTCTCTCATCGGCAGCTACCTCGTCCTCATCAGCACTGCCATGCATGCAACACGGTGCATTTCCATAACACAGCCGAAGGCATCCCCATGACACGGGGGTAACTGCTCATGCATTGCTGTCAAGCTGCTTTCACTGCGCGACCTCGATATTACCAAAGGCGATCATGCACGCCAGATCAACAGCGGAAGAGCGCGATTAATAGATTTCCGTAAGATCCGATTTCCTCAGATCTATACGAGATCAAAATCAGCCAGCGCCGGGCGACACTGACGCCTGACACGGACATGCATTTAAAACACGGCAGCTTTTTAAAAACCGGATTAACGTGCAGTTAGTAACTTTTAGAAAAGGGAAAAGAAAAACAAAGTATTTACCGTCTCGTCCCCATATTTGCTGCATCTGCTGTCGACGTGTTCGCACACTTAGAAAAGTTGACCACGATCGCAGGTTTCAGTTTCCGTGAATGCACCCCCCCAAGGCGGAGGCCATCGGCCCCGATCAGACGCGCCGCTCCCGAACCCAACGCCCAACCACGCGAATCGTCGGCTGCTACTGCGCTCTGATCGCAGCTTCTGCTCTCCTCCGCTTATCTTTCCCACACAGACTCACGCACACTAGGCGGTACCACAATGCACCCAGTCCGGGATAAAGCGGCGTCCGCCCCCTTAAAGGCGCAGCGCGCCGCGGTGCCGCTCAATGGCCTGACATCCAACTACCACCCGTGAGCCATCCTTTCACCAGAGATGTCGACCTGCAGGGAAAATCCAATTGGAGTCATTAAATATTACGGGCATCACTAGCTGGCGGTGCGTCACTTCAGTGTCTCCACAACACCTTTAATTCACTACATTCTAAGCAAAAAATGTGTCGTGTCGAATTTCTGATTCACATGTTTACGGAAATAACACAAGTTCAATTCTTATAAAGTATAACAATGGAGAAAAATGCAATCTATGTCAAATATTTTGTTTTTTTTTTTACGAGCGTCAGTCCCGAGCCCTGCACCTCCTTCAAGTTCAAGTGCAACTAATATATTTTTGCCACTACTGACATCTAGCGGTGTCATGATGCAATTTCCTCGTCCTGTTTCTGCGCTGTTTGATGCATGATGTGTGCGAAACCTGCATATCCGTCCAGCGCAAGGTGGTGGGGGAGCTGGAGCCTAAGCCCGTCAGATCAGAGCACGAGGCCAGGGTACAAATTGGAACGGATGTCTGACATTCACAGGACACACACGCATGCACTCTCACACCGAGTCATTTAGAAAGGCGGTGGAGTTTAAGTTTCCTTTTGTACCCAGATGGGATTAAATTCTCCAAGCCTACAGGCACGACACAACAGTGCTGTCAAAAGCGCTTAGTTTAAAATCAAAATAAATTACCACATCCTTATGTCAAGTACACATTCTCTCAAAACTTCAATCCCTCATTTCAGACAAATGATTTCATAATGTGCTTAAGTTAAACTAATACTCAGACCTGTCTCAAAATTAAATGACGATTCTTATTCCAATAGCATTGCACATACATTTAAATTTGGATTCAGGAAATACCAGAATTTCTGGTGATGTGGTTCAGGTAAGAACCTCTAATGACTGGATCAAGGGATTTAGAGAATATAGAGTAAAGGGTGATTGTTCAACAGTCCTTTGTTGACCATGTGAACAGCTCTGAGAAACTATCTGTTTAAATTGTGGTTGCCTGTGCTTTCGATAAATCTGTTTCTGGAACAGGCAGTGCCCTGTTTGGGAGGGATCAACACACTTTTCTACTCTATCATTGGTCTGGGTTCTTGATGGAGGACATATTGAGGTTGACTCCGCAGAGTTGGTTACATGCGGCACTTTTCCCCTCGGAGCAGGATGGAAGACGAGATGCTCTCTGCAGTGGTTTTTAAAGGACTGTTCCACGGCAGGCTGGATGACAGCAGAATTGCCTAGACCTCATTGCGGTTGTGATGTTCCTGTCCCATTTTAGGGAGCTGCAGACAGAGGATTTTAGAGACCTCAGACTTCATGGCTGCACTATCAATTTTACCAATAGGTAAAAATCAATTAATTTTATCAATAGGTCCTTTATGCCTAAGAAATTACAAGCATTGTTTAAATGTTTATTAACAGAATATACAGTCAGGGGACAATTTATTACTTTAGGTAATCAGCTTTAACACCAGTTGGGAACACCTTTTGTCTGCAGAACTACAAGTTTGACGAGGCTGTAACGTTTAGAGATGCTTTCTTGCCCACCTTGCTGTACTGAGCTGTTATTTTTCTGCTCCTCGCCTGTCTTTTCATGAGTTTGCAAATTCTCATCTGAACTCCCTCATTAACAGGTGTTTTTAGGCACATAGATCTGCTCCACACAGAATCTCCCCCCCCCCCCCATTTGTTTATTGCACCCTATTCTACAACTCTACACACGGTAGACTGAGATGCTGGCACGAACCATCACAACACGTTTAAAATTGACGAGATCGCACATCTTACGTGTTGTACCGATTAGCTCCGCAGTACATAAACCTTTTGATCCTGTCTGCATGCTCTGTGCATTCTGCTGTTAATCCCATTATTCACGGTTTTTAAGGCTATTTTTGTTCATTCACAGATGATCCTACAGAAGTGGCCGCTGAATGTACAAATCTTCTGCAATAAAACGCAGGTAGAAAAAACTGATAGGGAGATTGAAGTGTGACCTCTTGTGGTAAATATTATGTATTGCATGCCACTTATAGTGGATGCCCCGAGAATCCTTCAAATTATCCACAGGAGCACCAGAGGGCAATATGGGATAAGATTCAAATCGATACAGTATATTTTAAAAGTAAATTTGATTAATCATAATATCGAATGTCATTTTTCATGTCTTACCAGTGTCACAGTGGTGTCCATGTGGAAAACTAACAAAATCACAAATTTCTGACTTTTAACGGAGAACTCAAGAACATATAACCAGGCAGCACAGAGAATTCCAAAGGCGATCTCCGACTCCTTTAATTAAAGAGCAACCAGGGCATATGAAGCCGGATATACTGTAAGCTCACAGCTCACTAACAGTCTTGAAGCTCAAAAGCAGCATATATGCAGGCACATCTGCAGATGCAGACCATCATCTTAGGAGCACAAAAAGCAGACGTTTCAGAGGAAGGGAAGATCGGCAAACCGAGTAACTTCATCGGCATTCTCCTAAACACTCAGCTAAAGGGCTTTAATGACTGACTGATGAAACAGTCTGAAGAGCCCAGCAAGCTGAAATACGTGCCTAAACAAATAGATAATTGTGAACAGGTGTTCATGGGGCGATGTCCCCAGAAGCCTAAAGCTCCTGCCTGCTCACTGGTGCCATCTGGTGGCCTCGTCTGCACCTTGTCCAGGACATGAAAGGAAGGGTTTGTATTCATATACACATAACATTTTCATACTGCAAATACAGTATACAGGGTGTGAGGTATGTGCAATCCATGTAATGCATAATACATTTTATGATACTGCTTCTGTATAAAGAAATATTATAGGCATTTTAAGGCAACATTCTTTGTCTGTCACTGCCACACACAGTATGGAAAATAGAGTGACTGTGTATGCAGTCCTTAGTGGTAATAGTAGGTGTATGAACATGGTAGTTTACTTTTCATCACATTGTAAACGTGTTTATTTGGCACTGTGAGCTTAAATCAGCAACATGAGTCACACCTGTTTTTGAGATAAGGGTGTTTTCCAAATGAGGCAAATTCAAAGAGGATTTGACCAGTGGAGGAGAGTCAGGGAGACCCTTGTGCAGAGTGCGGGAGGCCTGACAGTTATTTTGGTGGTTTCAGCTACCCATAATGCCCATAGGCAGGGCTAAGTGAGCAGGAAGTACCGTGGTACCGTGCAGATCGACGCTAAGCAGCAGTAATGACACGTTCATCCAGTCGTGCAGCTGAAATTCACCTAGCAGTTTATTTTTCCCGAAGGCTTTGCTGCCATTTTCTGATACCTTTAAAACTTTAAACCTTGTAATAAAGTACAAAATTAGTAACAAGAGTGACACACCATCTTTGTATAAAAATATAATAATTTTATTTGAAACTACAAAAATGAAAACATGTAACGTTTTGGTCACACTTCTCAATAAAATATTACACAAAACTGTCATTAAGAACAGTTACCTCAGCAAAAAAGCAATAAAAATATAACAACTAACAATAAACATATCAAAGCCAGAAGACAGACAAATGCTTTTACCTTAAATTAACTTAGTTAACTGTACAAAAATATGTACAATATTTACAGCATTTTTATCATAAAGGAATGAAGCTATAAATCATCCAGTCTCTTTTGTTTCTGACAAAATACTGATTTCTTTCCAATTACCTAAATCAGTCAGTCAAAGTCTAGCATCTGTTTCCTTCAGTGCTGTAGCAAAACCCTCGAAGCACGTTTGCCTTGTACCTTGTCTCAGGCAATGTCTGTTCGGTCAGCGGAAGCTGCAACTACAGTCTGTTGTCGTCAACATCATAACAGAAACTATCCCCCAGCAGGCGGGGGGGAAGTGAGCTCTGAATAACGAGAGCACATTCAACGGGCGTGCTGGTGGGTACGGCATTTACGCTTCTCTTTGCGGTTAAAATCTTCACCCTCCGCATTGCAAGTGCTCTGAGTCTCAAAGCCAGACAGGTCTGTCGTCTTGCCACCAAGAGGAAGAAACCTAGCACCTACCAGCTTGTGACAGCACAGGGTCGTCACTGCGTAAAACTATAGTGCAGTATTGTCACAGAGGCTGCAGCACAGCCCCCCGTCGATATTCTGTAAGGCCACTAGCCCCACACCTCAGTCTATACACTTTTACACATGCTTCTTTATATAATCGTATAGTTTTGTGTCTTCATAAAAATAGACAATGCATATTAAAAGGAACATACCAAGTAACAAACAAGTATTGTGCTGCAAATGAGATGGTTATCTGTCAGATTCAAGTGAACAGATGTTGTTCTTTCGTCTGTTTCCCCGGAGAGGGGGCACTTTCACGCCATGTCACCCAGCATTTTCTTGTAGTACGTGGACGCGAAGACGTCGTTCTCGCTGGGGCAGTTGTAGTGGCACGCGCACGTCTTGATGAACATCATCTGCTTCTTCATGACCTGCCCGTCGGGGCACTTGAACTCCATGGGCAGGGTGGTGGTCCGGTGGGGGGTGCAGCAGCGGCCGTCCGTGCACACGCCGCAGAACTTGGGCAGGTAGGACTTGGTGGTGGTGCAGCCGGAGAGCTCGAACTTCATGGGCTTGGAGACCCTGGGGGTCCGGATGCACTTCTTTCCTTTCTGTGGAAAACCAAGACAGAGTCTGGTTGGTCACAAAGCCACTAATGCTGAACCTCTCCATGCACCGATACCTGCTGGTCATCTAAAGCCCGATCGTGATGCTAACCCTGATGCTGTGCTCCAGGTGTGACTCGCAGGGGCGGACCATGCACAGTCGGGACTGCTTCTCCAGCCGGCACTCGCGGTTGTCGTTGGTGACCCGGGTGGAGATGCCCAGGCCACAGGACTTAGAGCAGGCGCTCCACTCGGTGGTCTGGACCAAGCAGTTATCCCGCATCAGAGAAGGGTCAGGCCCATAGGTCTCTTCTTCTCTGTAGGCTATGGGAAAGAATGAGGTTTGGGGTTATGGTGATGGATCGAGACCTTCACTGGCGTTTAATGATGCGCAGACTCGTCGAGCCCAACGGACCAACAGGAAGGAAGCCACACTCACCGGCAAGAGCAGAGCCCACGAAGGTCTGCTGGTGTGGAGCATCGCACACCCATTCCTCACAGCACTTCCCGGGGACCTTGACCCGCCGGGGCACGGGGCAGTCAGGGCTGGGCAGGCGCACGTCGATGCTGCAGAGGGGGACGCAGCCTATGGCGCCATCCAGGCAGGTGCACTGGTATTTACAGCTGCTCTGGAAGGACTCGCCGCTCCTGTACACCATTCCTCCAAACAGGCAGGTGACGCCTTCTTTAGCTGCAGTGGACAGGAGCGAGATTGACGGGTCACATTTCTGCGGCTGGCACCAAATGACAAGAGGCAGAAACACAGCGGGTCCCAGCCTCTTACCTGTGCAGACACCGATGCGGCGGTTAACCGGCGAGCCGAAGTCGCAGAACAGCCCCTTGTGGGGGTCGCAGATGTCCCGCTCCGTACAGAGTTCGCCCAGCTGCTTGGCGCACACTCTGCAGCAGCCGCAGGCATCCGGCACCAGGCTAACCCCAGGGGCACACTGGGGTGGGACGACGGGGCAGTTGCACTGGCCGCTGCACTCCTGGGCTGAGGCCTGAGGGGTGCAAACAGAGGTGATCAGCACGGACCTCCAGGCAGTGAGCGAGGACATGACAAGCCGGCGTCTTTTACAGCAAAAGGATAACGAGGCCAGAGGTGCTAATGGCACCAAGCTCTCAGGTATCACAGCCCAGTGAGGGTGAGAAGCGGTAACACAGACGTTCAGTGCTTATCGTTAGTATGATCTAAAGTAGGCGACTTACCCAGCAGAAGAACATCAGGCACAGCAGAGCGCTGCTCTTCAGCGTGTTCATTCCTGCAGACATGACTGATCTGCTCAGCTGCGCTCTCAACAAAGCTGAAACAAACGGAAAACCTTCCGAAAAGTCCTACGAATCTCTCCCGGATCTTGTCGCAGCAGAGTCTCGGAGCGTGGTCCGATCGAGGCGATCCCGTTGTAAGGTTCTGTCCAGGCTTTGGTCAAAGCTAGAGTTTAGCTTCAGTGGTTCAGCTGCGGTTGCTGTTGCTCTCTGGAGGAGTGTTGAGTGTTGTTCTGTGTCGGGAGCTGGGAGCCCTCCTGTATTTATACAGGCTGGGCTGCGGTGACGTGCTACTGGCTCAATGGAGTCCTGGACAAACATGGACATTCTTGGCATTTTTTCCTAGTTTCCTGCCCCCACCAGCCCCCCCGGACTCACACCTCCTGACATCCCACATTCCTCCCGTCTGAAACCAAGCGCTGGCATGTATCAAAATAAAAGTGCAGTCTCAACATAAACCGTTTCCTGGAATGTTTATCTGTGCCAGTGGGGATGTTGTGGATGTACGTAATGCTACAGTAAAAGCTTCCCTTCTCAGCTTTTCAGCTCAGGGCTGCAAGCCTTTGTCCTCAGTGTAAATATCACCTTTCATAATAAAAGTTTTGGAACCGAAAAGTTGTGTACCGAGTTGTGGAACCGTTTCAGAATTGAGAATAAAAATAAAATTGTTTAATATACTTTTGTGCTTCTTAATCTACTACTTCCTCTTGTATCCCACTGTAAAGGGGTGAGTAAGTAATAATAATGTTCGCTTCCTGACGTACGGGGCTCTGCTCTTGGGTTACTGAGCCACACAATAGATGTTCAGTTCTTCGGTCGCCCTCGCTAGCCACCGCGCGTTTTTTTTTTTCGTAGCCGTGTGCTTTCACCTCGCAAATGAGGTTTAGTCTAGGGCCGGCAGGCGCAGGTGTGCCGCATTCCAGGGGCCGTATCCTATTTTGCACTGCTGAGCAGACCCTTGGCTTGCAGGAAAGCGGCTAGACTCTGGGTTTGTGTATTTTTTTAATGTTTTTTTTTTTTTTTTTTTTTTTTTTTTTTCCAGGGAC
>JAODKE010000041.1:3851618-3863297 GCA_026779605.1 Mormyrus hasselquistii
GCTTTCCAGGGGCCGTATCCTATTTTGCACTGCTGAGCAGACCCTTGGCTTGCGGGAAAGCGGCTAGCCTCTGGGTTTGTGTATTTTTTTAATGTTTTTTTTTTTTTTTTTTTTTCACAGGAACTCCAGACTCTCCTCCCGGCTCCCTTATGAAAGGCGGACCCGCCGCATGCCAGCCACCGAATCGGAAATGAAAAACTCCCCGAGAAAGCTCGGAGTAGCAGGAATGTGCGATCTGCGCCAGCAGACATACTCACACTACATGCGTACGGACTGAGAGGAAGTCGGCCTTATAAGGGAATGTTCACTTTCAGACGCTGCCTCGGCCGCTTGCCTGTGCTCCCCCCTCCGGCAGACGTACAGTAGGAGTGACCCCACCTTGCACTGTCTGAAAGCCGTCGCGCTGATGTTCCTGGATGCTAATGTGCCCCATCCGTCAACGCTGGTTCATTTGGGGTGAAGCCAGTCACCACCTCAGTGCACCCTTTGTTCTCGTTCTAGAACAAATAATGGCGGCCAAACGGAACATATTCATCTGCTGCACGACAGGCAAACTGACACACCGACGGGGATCGATAAGATAAGATCAGATTATATGGAGAAATAACACCCACCAACAAACATTCAAGCACGACAATCCTTCTTTTGCCATTTGCACAAGTATGAGTACAGGTATGTCGAGATGCTTCTTTTTGCCGTCCCCATCTTCCTCCCCATAGCTTGGGGGGGGGGGGTCACTGCACAGGGCCAGCTAACATACAGCACCCCTTCAGCTGGGGGTTCAGGGCCTTGCTCAAGGGCGGGCAGACTCTCGAGTGTCACGCCAAGGCTGAAGCTCAGGCCAGTGATCTTCTGATCACAGACGGAGAGCCACTTACCTCCCTCTATCACTACGAATAAGTGACAGTAAAGGGTATGGAGGCGTTGGATGTGCTGCCGACGGTGCGTCAGGGGCATGTCGAACATCAACATCCCACTGCCAGCGCGTCTGCAGTTATCTCGTCCCGCCATGCCTGCCGGCGACCTGCCTTTCCCGAGAATTTCCCCAGTCAGTGGAGCATAGGTAAATTCTTTCGGCTCTGCTAAGCTTTAATGTCATGCCCTCTGATTTTCCATGCTGTCTGGCTGCGTTACGGCAGCTATTTCAAACCCGCTGCCCCAGATGGGGCTCCTACTGCATTACACCTGTTTCAGCTTCTCGTCAGCGCCTCTGCTTAGGCGTCTCAGTCATCAGCCCCGGGCCTCTCTGGGGCCTCAAGCCATCGGGTCGGATCGTAGCTAGTTTTAGAAAAATCACCTATTGCGTTAGCTATGCAGACGGTATTATTGGAGTGACAATTTACAAAGAAAGGTCAAAGGTCAGCCCGCGAGGAAGTGGAGAGGATTCCATATTTGGTGTAAATAAAGCCATGCCAGTTATAATTGGGCAAAGACAGCCGTGTGACCAAGCGGGTGGGCACAGGGGTTAGGGAGGGTGGGTAATTTAGTGTACCCTGGGTAAAAATAACAAAGACGCATTAGAAAAAAGAGACTGCCGAACGGTAATCTTCTCTGCTCCATCTCAATTCTCCTCAGGCTGGTATTTAGGTGACTTGAATTACAGGCATTCTACCAGAACATTCTTGCTCCGAATCCATAATCTTTAGTGAATCCAAAGAAAACAGCATAAAGCCAATTCATCCATCTTGACTGCCCCAGCATTTTTTTCCGGTAATTTGAATGATGATGAACAGCATGTGGTTTGTGAAACATTATCGTCAGTTAGACTAAAGTTTAATTTGTTGTCTTTATCTTTAAGTGTCATTACTGATGTTTAACATGGTTTATATTTTGTGACCAAAGTACAACTTTGATTAACTTTGATGCTTCCCTGCAGTCTGCAGCAACAAGGTTATTATTAACAGGAGAATCGCCTTTTGCTGTTGTACATAATAACGGCACATTAAATATTCCATTGTGTGGCACTAAGACAAGCAAAAAGTGTCCAATATATTAGAACTATGAGATCAGCCCAGTATCAAGCCGCCTTTGCCAGAACTCCTTCAGCCAGCTTTTGAGGTAATCGGTTTGCTTAGCTCGCTCAAAAAATTCTCGAAAAAAAAAAAAACACCCATTTTCTTTCAGGTACTGTTAACCTAACCAGGCTTTTCCCAAAAGCGTAAATCACTTTAAGTGGCCAGAGGCCATGTCAAAAATCTCGGATGAGCCTTACCCACCTCTGGTTTTAACGGTAGAATATTCCAGTGATTAAAATGCTGGAAGCAAGGTCTTCCTGGCAATAAACGAACTGGCGAGACGAATTTGGGAAGGAGACACGGGCGTGGGTGAATACCTTGACTTCCTTGTGTGGCGATGGCTTACGTCACGCGGTCGGAGCGGCACAACGAGGGATGCCCTTCTGGTACGCGCTTTTTTGCAATGTATGTTTTCCTAGCAGCGTTCCTGTGGGATCTGTTACAACATTCGTCATGGGATTCACCTCCCTCAGTGGACTGGAGAAGATGACTCATGTGTCTCCCATCAGGGTGAATACAAGTCCTGTCTCCGTGCCTGGTGACGGCAGCGAGTGGGACATCGTCACAGGCTCCCACTTTCTAAGTTATGGGTTTGGTTGTTCTACACAACATCTTCTTGTTTCTCTCAGTACATAAACAGTCACCTTCCAACAGGGTAATGGAAGTGTGAAGGACACCACTAGAGGTTTTGGGCACTATGAGAGCATATTGGGCACCCAGTCCAGATATATTCAATTATGTTCCAAATTATTTGTGCACTTGCATGTCCGTACCTTCCACTGAGAGCCCCTAGGTCGAGTCCTCAATAACCACCGTCCATTGCGGGGCACACCTAGGATGGGCTAACGCTTTCCCCCTCGGCATTTTAAAAATCCTGCCATCAGCCCTGGGCCCCTGTCTCTCAGGGGCCCTTGGAATCATTCAACCCCCCTTTGCAAAACCCTTGGTGCTATTTAAGCACAGCACCATAAATTTTGTGTAATTCCCTAAACATACTACATTCAGGTAATACAAAACTTTTTTTTGTAGGAATAAAAAAAGGTTGTCAAAAAAACTGAAACGTATTTAATCACGAAAAAAAGTAAATTGCGCTCTAATTTAGAAGGTAAGTATATATATATATTTATATATAATTATTTTCAGCCTTAAAGCAAAAGAGCAAGACTTTCTCCTCATAAACATTCTAAAATGATCATTTGACTCTTTTGTGGTGGATTTCAGTTGTATCCATTCCTCTCTTTCCATTCAGGGCTGCTTAACATTGAACATGTGGAAATGCTTTAAAAATTTGCTAATTATGAGAGATGCTATTTAGACTCTTTGAAGTTCCTGGCTTGACTTAAAACTTCATGGTCCAGTCGCAAAGTTTTGGGCTGTATTTCAACCACAGCACACAGAAATAAACTGATACGTTTTCACTTAAAAATGGGGAACAGAAAATTGGTTCAGAGAAGTATGGACTGGGAGACTGTTCATGTGATGTTGAGTATTCATAAAACTGTATTCATAAGAGTGTGAATTTAAAGTCGAGATAGTGGAACCCAGACATCTATAAAAAAACAAAACAAAACAAAACAAAATAATATTGTAAACAAAGATATCCAGCAAGAACTGCAATGTCCTGGCAGAACATTGGCTTGGGTCTGCAAAACCACTCTTTTCCTGAACGGAATTCCATGTGTGTTCTTGCTGAATTCTGAACTCTATGTTCATTTTGGAGTCCAGAGAAATGGTTTTGGACAGCGGTGCCACAGCAGAGTACAGTATTCCAAATATAGGCCTTGGAGAGTTAGCGCTTTACCAGACAACCTGGCTGAGTTTTCCTTTTCGCTTTCCTTAGGGATCACGGCAGCATTCCTCAGAAAGATGGGCATTATTTTCACGTCTCCCGGAGAGCCTCGTGTTTGCAGTAACTTGGCTGAGACTCATTACGTTTTCAATGGCACTGTTCTTAAATCTCTCCGCGGCTCTTTTGTTTAAGACGCAGAAGGAGAGAGCTATGGAAGGTGATGGTGTGGACCCACGGTGACCGGTTATCGTCATTCTGAAGAATGTTTTCCTTGTACTGTAACAGCCCGTAGTGGTTAATCCCGCCCGTGTGGCCTGACTGGCCACATTACCATCTAGAATAGGCCCATTCAAATTCCCTGGTGGGCCATCGCAGTGTGGACCGGTGCAGTTCAGGCATCTTAAGCGGCCTTCTGGTCAAGCTTGTGACAAGACACATTCCTGCTTGATTTCCCAGCATGTCCCTCCATCTCCTTGATCTCAGAGTTAAAGCTCTGCACAAACCCTCGAGAAGTGGGCATGTTTATCATAGGTATAAGCATATTGCTGCTCAGTTGAAGTGTTTCTGCTTTGGCATTAGGAGATATGGAGATATGGAGATATGTTGCTATGTGTCCTTTCATGCATCTTCTAACCGCGGCTCCCGGTCAGGGTCACTGGGGGTCTGGGATCCGCCAGAGGTAGCACAAGGTACACGGTTGCAGTGCACCCTGGATCATCTTTGAAGCACAAATTCAGGGCTGCAATCTAAAACGAGTTGTTGCTACTGAGGGAACGTTGATATGCCAGAACTGTTGAGTCTAATGATCGTTTTTTTGGCCACATTAAAGAATTGCTCGGAATTTAATTGTCGATCATACATCAGCGACAGCATCACATGATTAGTTTTTATTATCCCAAAAGGATTTTTTCCCTCTGATCAGATTGCACTTTTCAGAAACACACAATGAGATGCATGGACGACCTCCTAGGCACTGAAAAGCTCTCATTCATGGGACCAGAGCTCACTGGCTCCCAGGCGCCAAGACAAGCAGCAGTGGAATGCCCTCATCATCCTCTCCATGGCAACCGGCAAGAGTTCAAGGGAACAAACAGTACCTGGATCTTATAGAAACAGCACAACTGTTTCCTGTTGAAGTGCAAGCTGTTGTGGATTTGTGGACGGGTGCCGACATCATAGGGCGCTTGTCCACTGCACCGAGTACCATATTTTTGGTACTGCAAGAAAGTCCCAAGAATAGGATACTTTGATTTTCCACTGGCATAAAAACTGGTACCAGCACTGAATGACATCATAACAGGAGGCGGGTATTTTGTACTGAATTTGAGAAATTACTGCCGGACGATATGTGATATTAATACCAACATCGCATATAATGCACATGCAATTCTCACATTGTTAGTAAGATAGATTAAAATCAGCCTGACTTATATTTCAGTAGCAGGCTATTTGCATAAGTACCAAAAAAGTACAGTGCAGAGGAGTACTCAGGATTCACATGTGAATTGAGTACTGAATTGAAATACTCAATTTGCATAAATCGAGCCGCGTGACTCTGCAGCTGCCCTGAGGTCCTGCTTACGGGAGGAGAAACACCATCGTCAGTTCCTGCTGTGTTTCTGGCAGCTGTCGTGTTCATCTTTGTTGTCCCTGTATCAGCATCCAGGCTGAGGAGGCCGGGTTTCCATTCAAACCCTTGGAAGACGGCAGTGCAGAGAAACAGAGAAACTGCGCCCCGAACCTCTAAGTGCATTTTAACATTTCTTCCGTTGGTTATGTTAACCAAATTCGCATTTGATGGCTTTCAGTCCCCTCGATGTTTTTACTTCCCTAAAAGGAAAAGCTGCAGCTCGTGTGATGTAAAGAAATGAATAGTGTTGTGTAAATCTTCTATTTACACGAGCCATCTAGAAGAATGGGCCAAATATACCGGAGAGGAATACGAATGAAATCATGAATATAATTTATTTCCCTGCAGTGTCAGTTTGCCTTGTTCCAAGTGAGGACTGCTGTGAATTTTCAGAGCAAGGTTCATGCTAAAGATGTTAGCATTAGCACCTAACCAGACATACAAACCGCAGCGGTTTAGCGAGATGGATGGATGAATAGACGGAAGCACAGATGGATAAATGGCTGCATAATCTTTAATTAGAATGGTGCAGCTCGATCCCAGAAACTGGCAAGTGTTTTCATATGACTTGGTTCCATCTGAAATTGAAATCTTATAAATCGTATCATATTAGCATGTTATAACTGGGTAAATGGAAAGCTTATAAAACCACAGAGGGGACTGGCTTTGCACGGGCCCACCTTGTCCCACGACACCACAAGACTAAAATCCTTTATTCCAATCTAAAGCTGCAATCTAATGGCTGTCTCTGAAAGCATTCATGTCTAAGTACGTCCGTATGAGAACAGGGTTTGGGCCACATAAGTAACTGGTGGCAACGGTGCAGGCTTCATTTTCGTTAATTTGTTTTGCTGGTTCTTGAGTAGCGAGTAAAGCCATATATCTACACGGCAATTATACGTCTTTCAGGATTATGCGTGGACAGGCTACGCTTAGCATGTTTAATGGGAATGTTAGTTTCTCTCTTGCCTGGCATGAAGTCACATTCTTCTCCTAATTTGTTTCCTGTAAAACAATTTCAGTGTTGTGATTGGTACCGGTCAAAACGGCTTTGGTTGTTTCATTGGCCGCCAACAAAAATGTTACCTAAACTCATAGACAAACCTCCAAGCTGTGACTTAACTGTTTTCCTTTTTTTCAGGCAGGTGCTGTGTCGCTCGATCGGCATGCGCACCATCCAAGGTCTGCTCTGTTTCTTCCCTGAACTTCAAATAAAGCCGGAATATTATTTTTTCATTTGAATTTTAAAAGCCGAACATTGTATGCATTCAGTAAATACATGTGGTTTTTCACCTTTCCTGTATGGTTTTCAAAGGGCTTTCAGGTGCGTCCTTTCATTAACAGGGTGGAGTCCAGTGGGCTTTCACACTTAAAAGGACGCGTGGACACTGGCTTCTTTGTCCGGCTAAATATTTTCAGAATGTTTCATGTGCTCGGCGTTTGATGTAATGTTTGTATTAGTACGGCCGTTTTTAAATAAACCCCAACCCCGCTTCCCACCCATGTCGCGGGCCGCTTAACGGCTCGAACGAAACTGATCGCTCGCATCCTGTACACGACGCTCGCGCCCAAGCAGGACCCGGTAAAGCGTGAGCTAGAAATAAAGACCCTGCAGCAGGATTTGGCTCTGCAGCCTTCGGAGAGAAACACGAAGAAGAGAAGGTGCTAATTCATTAGCTGGCGAGTCAGACAAGTGCTGTTTGTTTATTTGATGAAAAGGGTCATTATGTCGCGCAAAACAAATCGGACAGCTTCATTGTATTTTCACTGACGGTTGAATTTTCATCCGAGGGAGCGCTCATCTCTTCCATGATATGACCTAAACGGTAGCGCTAGACGTGCTCCGCTAACTCAATCGACCTTGCTGCACATTTGTTGGCCGTAGGTTGTCTGTTCTTAAGAAACTGCCGTACGATTGATTGGAATCGCTTTCATCTAAGTGATGGATGCTATCGTGCGATGCTGCTTGTCGACAGTCGATTGAAGTCTCTCATTTACTTATTGTTTAAATTTCATATGATGATGTGTCGATATATCATCTAGCCCCACCCTAGGGGAACCAGCCCCCCCTTCCAGCCCCCTAAGCAGCCAGGCCTTAATGCTGTGGTCCTTTTGGCACGCAACCAACAACTGTAGGTCTTCTGTGGGGGAGGTGAGTGGAAAATAGCACTAGTGCTACGATACGTCGTGTCTGTCTGGAAAGTGGAGGCTGTCATACCCATAAACCTGCCCCCCCCCCGCGTAACCCCCCCGACATATAAAGACGAGGTGGCTGAGGGAAATTTCATTGAAGAACTCTCCAATAAAAAGCCCCCCTCTGACAGCTGGGGCCTCCAACAGGGTTGAGGCCTTTAGATTGGAGATAGCAAGAACGGAACCCCCCCCCCGGTACTCCAAGAGTAAGACGTCATCGTGGGTTGGGAGTTTCTTGACAAAAAGTGTATTTATAATTGGTTTCATCTGGCCAAAGCAGATATAGAAGAAATCTCCCAGCAGGCATTGTCATGAGTGGATATTTATGGGGGTCTGTCGCTATCCACCAGTCTTAGTTGTGTTATGTATGGAGTTCTGGAGTATAATTTGCACCCGACTCAGTGCTGAAAATGAGACAGTTGAACATAGTGTATCAGCGACAGACGCGCGCCAGAAACATCATAAGAAACATCATTCACATTATTTTTTCTTTAATAAATGACAGCCAGCAATACAATAAAAGCATTTGAAGTTACAAAGTCACACGATGTGACACTTATACGTACATATTGACTCAGGACTGGTTCTGGTAGAGTAATTACTGTAGCTTGAATAATTAGCTTGAAATAAATGCATAATGCGAACACAGGTCGTTTTAATTAGACAAATGTTATAGCGGGATATGATATTTAATTATTAAATTAAAATAGTGACCGCAGCATGAAAAAACATAATGTGTGTGTTTTTTATAGTAACTATGTTTTTTTGGGTGATTTTAGTGTCACACACGATGGGGAATTTACCCATAAACAACTGCACACGTGCCTTCGGCGCTGGGGAGATGATTAGCCGTCGCTAATCAGTAAGCGCTGCTCAACGCCCGTGCACTTTGCCGGGAGCCCAACGTGAACCTGCACAGGAACATCTTAAGGGTGCCACCGTGCATTATGTCGCACGTCATGCGAGACAAAGAAAACCGCCTTTGTTGACCTGTCTCTCCTTCAAGCACGTGCAGCGGAACATCAGACGGAGCCACATCAGGACCAGATGAAGTGCCCGGTCTCAGCCCGGTGCTGAGGGACCTGCCATCTACATCAGAAGAGGCTTACATTTCGAAAACAGGCGGGGCCGGCCTCTGTCTCCCCTACACATCTGTTTCCCTTTGATTTTCCGACCGCTAATCTGTTCCCCAGCTCACTTACGCTGAGTCAGTATTCGTCTGTGAAAAAGAGACGTGACAGAGGGCAGAAAAAAAAACACATCAGCATCTGAAATGCAGACAAACCGAAGCTGCAAATCTATACTGTATATCTATACTGTATATCTTCAGGGTGTTGCTGGGAAAGTCTTCATTCAAAAGCTGTTCTGCGGTCATAAGGCCTTGGCTGACCAGAGGCTGTTCTGGGGCTAATGGCAACGGCGCTGTGAATGTGCAGCACCGGGAAATACGGGCCCAGCCTTTTATTTTGCTCCATAATTCTTATATATGAAAACCTTTCTCTTTTTTCCGTCGTAAGCTTGGTTTTTCCATAACGGCACAGTGCATACGTCTGTTGGACAAAACGCTATTTTGACTGTGTTCCCTTTGTCAAGGATCTTAAAACCCCCTTTAAAAAGTTTATTTGATAATTACATATTTGTTTTATGACCGTTTTTTATTCCGCCACTAGAGATTATTATGGGCTATGGAAAGTCAATTTGCATTTTTTGGGGGAAAATACATAAACTGCCCTAAGAACTTTCAGTTAACGAAAATGAAAAATTAGCAGCTCATTTAACAAAGCACTAGATGTTAAACTTGAAAAATGTCTATCTTAAGTGATATATCAAACACCCTTCAGAGTTATTGCTGGGAATATGGCATGTCGTAGCTCCAATGTTGTTAAAATTGGGGGGTGGCTTAGTGGAGCTGTACAGTTCAGTACAGGTTGTACCTCAGCATATTTTATGGATTTTGTTTTTTTTTTATTTTGCACATTCTTACAAATGGCGCTTTGAGCCGTTCATTGGGAAGGACGTACCTTTGTCTCCCTTCATGAGTGGCTATGAAACGCTGATAATTCCGGCTTCCTTTTCAAAAAGATTTTACCGCTAGTGTTCATAAGCTTCCAGCTAGCAGTGTTTCTCTATGCTGAGCTGAAAATCAATCCTTTAGCGGAGGTGATGGTTTTGGGGCCAGCCTCACCCCCCCCGGCAAACCTGAAGGATGGTTGACGGTGAAAAAAGGCTAATTTGCCCCCCCTTCAGAAGATGCTGCCAGGCACGTAACCATGTAGTAAATTTATGGGTCTGAAACCCCCCCAAGATTTGTTTACTCTCAACCAAAGATGTAGCCAGACAGTACAATAGCGAATCCGAACCCCCCCTGAAATTCCTTTCTGGCTGCGGGGGTGGCTGCTGTCCGTCTTGGCCTGGCTTCCACCTGCTGGCTAGACGCATGCGGTTGTGTGTCTGTGATGCTCTGGCCTGGCCTCTCATGGATTTCTCATGTGATTCCCATGCAGGTTTGTGCCCTGGGAGTTACTCCTGCATCTCGGGATCCTGTATTGGGACATGCATGGAAAAATGTGCACATTCCTTTAGGTGTTTTTTCATCCGTGATGAGTTAATGCACCGGAATGTCCGGCTCCCCCTGTTGTCAATGGAGGAAAACACACCCATGATTTTGTTATTATAAACTGTAGGTCAAAGTGAGAAAAAGAGAGGTCTTGTGCCCTGTATAGGATGCCAGTCTGCTACGGGGCACATGGCTGGGGACGCCCTGTATGGGATGCCAGTCTGCCATGGGGCACATGGCTGGGGACGCCCTGTATGGGATGCCAGTTCATTGCAGGTCACACACTAACACCCTGCGTAGTGATTTTAGCCAGCTAGTCTAACTTCATGTCTTTGGGCTGAGGACAGAAGTTGAGAATCCAGATGAAACCCAAATGACAGAGGGAAAATATGTAGGACCCAAGCACATGCCCTCAGAGCGATTGGCACCAGTGTCACCTAACCTGGTGCCTCAAATCTTAAAAGTTGTGAATGATTATTTTTGTTTTTTTATGTGTAAATTTTACACAAGAAATTTACAAATGAGAGGAGGCCATTCAGCCCATCAAGCTTGTTTGGGGAGAACTTAACTAATAGCTCAGAGTTGTTAAAATATCATCTAGCTCTGATTTAAAGGAACCCAGGGTTTTAGCTTGTGCTACACTAACAGGAAGATTATTCCATACTCTAACTACACGCTGTGTAAAGAAGTGCTTTCTCAAATTCATTTTAATATGTTCTCCCGCTAATTTCCACTTATGGCCACAAGTTCTAGTATTTAAACTAATGTTGAAGTAGCCACAACCTCTGAGTATATTATATACAATAAAAATGGGTCAATAGGTTCAATGCTATGCACTGAAGTGAAAACCGATTTTCCACTCGGGCCTTTGAAGTGAATGATTTACTGATTTTTTTTTCACCTGGATTAATACCTAGTCAGTCAGAAATGAAACTTGAATGGAATTTTCAACCACTGTTTACACTCAGTTCTCAATTTATATGAAATCTTTTCTTGGAAAAAGATTCCAGAACTCATAAAACTGAATAATACATTTTCCCAGCTTCATATAAACAAAGATCTGTTCTAATACTTAACATATTTTCATGTAAGTACATTTTCTAAATAAACTATATTTTTTATTTCCCTGTATGGCCATACACTTTTTCAAAGAGCATAACAGCTAAAATCTAAATGTTGATAACTGTTAATCATACAGCCAAGCTTAAAATACTTTATTTGATTAACGGACCAACAGGTGAAGTAACTTCCAGTCAGCAACGATTCCCATCCCTGTCGCCTCCAAGCAGACCCGTCAAACTACAAGAAGGTGCTGCTCTCCAGCATATATAAACCTTTAGAGGAAGCTTGTAAAAGTTCAGTAGTGTTTATACACAAATGACAAGAAAGATGTCAAGCAGTTAAAGAGATCTTCAATGATCCATCCATCCATCCATCCATCCATCCATCTATTTTCCAACTACGTATCCAGTACAGGGCCTGGAGTCTATTAGAA
>JAODKE010000041.1:3877575-3889505 GCA_026779605.1 Mormyrus hasselquistii
TCCACAACAAATAGTGAGGTGGCCTCAGGTAGCTCAAGTAACCCAAGGGCCCCTGTCCGTGTGTCACTGGGTCTGGGGTCAGCATCCTCCGTGGAATGGCCTGTTTTTATGAGCCATGCCAAATGTAAGCAATCCCTTGTTATTCAGCAGTTTTTAAAATGATGAAATGAAGCCCAGCCTCCCACCGTGGCGCCTTGCGGCATTATCACTTATTTTAAGAGCCAGTCAGTCTGGAAGAGCTCGCTGCCTCCATGCAGCCACATTTAGAAATTCTACTTTATTACACTGACAGCTTCATTGTCAACATGTTAGCTTGATAAATGTTTCAGTTTCAAGTGTTGATAAAAAGCTCTTTGCACATAAAAGACGGTGGATCTGCTGGACCAGTCCAGGAACACATTGTCGCCAATGATTCTTCTCTGCAAATGTTTAAGATTCCAGATCATCTGTTTATAACATGCTTCAATTGAATATGAATGTGTTTATAACACGATTCAATTAAATATGGATGTGTTTTTTTTGGGCCAAACACCCAGCCACCCTCAATTTTCTTGGCACCCTTTCCCTCATGAAATCGTGCAGTGCTTGTCCAAAATAGGATGATTCAACATTGGTTTGGGGGTTGCGCTGTTGAGTGCTGTTTGCCAGGGATCAACAGTGTCTTCTGCACCAGTAGGACGGACATTCCCAGCGTTGTTCCTGGGATTTACTGCACTGCCATCTGGAGAGTGTACCAAGGGTCATTCTCGGTGGGCAAATGTGAGAAAAACAAGCTCTGAGGAAGACGTTACCAGTGGTTGAAGACCCCTCAGTTCTCTTTGGGACAAACTTTTGTGTGTGGCTGCTCTGATTCATTCATTTGGCACAAGGTGAAGGGAATGTTGAACGTAGATGATTGGAGGACGCTATTGAGTTGGCCAACTGATCGAGAAGATCTTTATTTTTTTCTAAAATGACAGTGCAGGAACGTATAATTTAGAAGATAACACAGACAGGGGCATAGTAACCACGGAGTACGTGTACCCCAAAATATTTGTTCCCGCCTGTGATTGATTGGCACCCCATCCTGGATTATTCCCTGCCTTGTGGTCATAGCTTCTAGGATAGGCTCTGGAACCCCACAACCTAGCATAGATCAAGCAGGTATAGAAAGTGTTAAGGTATTAAGATGTATGCCCCTGCCAATCTCAAATTCTCCTCTACGTCTTTGAACAAAGACGCACACTGCCATTCAGTTTCAGTTATTTCGCCTTATATGCTATTCACCAAGGTGCTGAAAACATCAGTGAAGAGTACTGGAGACATATTGGCAATAGAAAGCTAAAATCTGTTTTTAAGGATATGCAGCTGTATCATAACCAGTTAAAAGGATTTCATGTAGACATTTTATCATAAGTGCGTCTTTTATCATGACTGTATGTTTGTTCGAACTGTGTTTTTGGCCCCGAATCACTTTGTAAAGATATTTTAAATACTGGTCTCCTCCATTCTAGAGAAAGACACGATTACCTCATGCAATTTTGCAGTAAGTCTTCATCGCCTGTCCCACATTTTGGCTGATGTCATTGTTATTGTTCATTATTTGCTATCATCTGGCTGTCTCTGTCTGCAGTATTGTCCATGATGATAAGTCACAGCACTAGCGTAAAAGTATGGTAGGTCTGTGGCATGTCAAAAAGGCTGAACATCTAAGCTGAACTTCCTGTCAACTCTTTGTTTCTGAAGCGACTGGCCTCCCTCGGATCGTCCTGCCAGACGTTAGGCAAAGTGACAAACCGACGAGAGCAAGATGTTGATGATCTTCTCGAGGGCAGCTGAGGAATTAGCAGTTAGCCACGGCATGGAAACAGCCACACTTTACAAGTATATCAAAGAGGCTGCAGGCGGCATTGGGGTGGGGTATAGAGGGCACGTGGTCGAAGGTTCAATTCGCTCTAGTACCATTAATCAAGACATTCCTTAAATCTCTACAGAAAAATTCCAAGTTCTTCCAACCAGGCCTGGAGTGGCCAGTCAGGAGATTTGGCAGGATTCCCTACGGGTCGCTTAGCTGTTGTGCCTGTCAACTAAAACCAGTTCGAAACAAAACAATTTTAGAAATTTTAAATTCTACATTTCAGAATGATATCCAGTGAGTTCTCACTCTCTCTCACTCTCTGTTCTTATGTTCTCTCTCTCTTTCTCTCTCAGTCACACACAGACACACACACTCACACACACACTTGGAACGTCTGGATGGGATCCCTAGCTTCCAGTTCCAGCCGTGGGCCACCCTGCCCTCCATAGACCATGACTACTCGCAAATAAGCAGCACATGGGTCAGTGTGATCGCTTGTCATTTAGAACAGAGTGAGTGCAGTGCGTAGCTACGGAGTCGCCACACTTAATTAGCTAATGCTGATCAATGGAAATTTCTTAAATGATGAATATTGGAAAAAAAAGCTATGTAGGCGGAGATAAAAAAGTCAGACAGCTTGAACAATTCACTATGTGATTTATTATGTATTGTCTTATTGGGATAATAAGAGTTAAGCTGTGGCTTCATTTATCAAAGTTACCTCTGGGTCCTGGGTTCAGGTCTCTGCCAGGGTTCCATGTGTGTGAAGTTGGCATGTTCTCTCTGTCGAATCCTGGGGATTCCTCCAGATACTCTGGTCCCCCATCACACACACTCAGTCCAAAAACACGCTGAGGTTAATTGGACTTACCAAATTGTCCCTAAGTGTGTGTGAGTACACCCTGGTACCCTGTCCTGGGTTGTTCCCTGGGTTGACCCCCCCCCCCCCCCGGGCCTATGGTTACAGAAAATGATGGATAGTTACGGCTCCACGTCGTATTGCTTTTATAGGTTGAACACAGCTATTCACATCCACCACAAACAGAGTGACACCCAGTAGTGGCCGGTTCCGCTCCTGAAAGCTTACTGTGCTGGCACACCAGTGCTGGTATATGATCTCGCTGGCGGTGAGACCAGCGTTAAGCTGGTAATGAGCTTAAGGTGTCCGAGATTTCCGGCTAGCCGGACCCACGGGTCTTCAATGCCCAGGAAAACAAGCGCAGCTTCTCAAACTATTAATCACATTGGCCTCCTGTGCTTTGAATGCGTATCATTGTTCTGCGTGTGTCAAAAAAATAAAAAACAGAACATAAGAACATAAGAAATTTACAAACGAGACGGGGGGGGGGGGGGGCATTTAGTGATTTCACCAGGCTGAAAACTATGAAAAACTTTCACTTAAAAGTTGGCAACCACCAAATTCCCCAAAAAATGAAAAGAGCCCTTCAGCTTCAAATAAAACTTGCTGCATTGACTGTTAAATGATCTCCCAGCTCGGTAATGGTGAAGGTGGGACCCCGTTTCAAAATCTACGCACACAATTTACTGGAAGTATGGCTCTAAAAAGCCAAATTGTACTTCATCAGTAGTATTTCACTTGATACTGATGTCTGCAGCTCTTGACGTTAGAACATTCAAGTCACTGCTCCAAAACATCAGGCATCTTGCAAGCAGAAATAATGGTTTGGCACATTACTTTACGATCTGCATGTCACCGGTAATTTTTCAAAAATTATGGGATATTCTGCTTCTGCATGACTTATAACATCCACAGGGAACACCTATGTAGCCTAAAACTCCAGAAAACGCCAGAGCTGTTTCTAAATTACTTTCCGAAATCATCTTCGGATCCCGACTTGCAGTGAAATCTGTTCGCGCGATACTGGCAAACTGCAGACAAGTTTTAATGGAAGCAATGTAAAACACAAACAACCCAGCTAACTTTAAGAAAGTTAAGTCTATGACTGTATATTTGTACATACACAAACACTGATACAAATGTTTGACATGTAAACAATTATCCATATGTCAACTACACACACACACACACACACACTTGCAATAACATTCAACTCCTCTGCACAAACAAACATCTGAGATGTATCGCAGATTTATGTAGAAGATAAATAAGTTTTGCACGGTCAAGAAAAAAATGTGGAGAGAATTCCAGAAAGCTCCATCAAGCCGTGTGACTCCTCAGAGGTTACAAAGAGATCCTGTGTTAGGGCGAATGTGAAAAGTAGGGAAAACCTGCATTCCAGGCGACATAAGAAGCCCTCTCTCCTCTCAGCCAGGGCGGGAGGGGGGGGGAGGTTGGTGTTTTTGTAAGCTACTTTCGAATGTTTGTGCAATTGCTTTGACCTCTTCATTAAAAATACTGCTCCGTGTTTGAGCTATATCCTCCGCAAGGTTAGCCAAAACCGGTTTGAAAAGAGAAACATTTTAAGGTGATAAACATACCTGTCCTAAATATTTTTGGACTTTGGGCTTAAGAGGAGGCAACGCAGGACAAAGCGTTTATTTTTTTATTTGTTTATACTGGTGGTAGAGGGGGGGGTGTCCCACCGGTATATTCTCGGAGTGCACCTTCAGTTTACATACTGCACTTGTTATTGTCTCCGCGGCGAGGCTAGCGGAAATGGGCTTTTCTGCAGACCCCAGCGAGACGAGCGTGACAAAAGTAGTCGGAGCGTGTGAACAAACACGGGCTGGTGGGGATATCGGAAGGCGACGCTTTGACAGGTGCTCCTGTCACGTCTGACGTAAACAGGGTGCATCTTACTGTCTTTTCCCGTCCTGTCAGGCCCGATACTCTGTATCCATGATCCAGCTACCAGCCCTCCAGTCTGTCACTATACCTGCGAGATCAAGAAGGCTAATCAAATATCACTGCAAAATAAACATTTCAGATGAAGCACTGCTTAATTAAGTGTCAGAATGATGGGTTTAAGTGTCCTGCCCCACTAAGAAAATCCCTGTGGATTAATAAGATTGGATTTATGTTTTATTAAATTTTGCAAAAGGAACCTGTGAATGGAGACTAAGGGGTAGAGACTGACACTAATATTAATTACAGGGAGAGGGACTGTTAAGGCAGACCGAACAGGATTTACTCCTGCTGACTGTGATTTTTGTGTAGTCTGTCTACCCAAATACACCAAATCCCCAGACCACCTTAAAAAATTGGAATTTACAACTGCTTTGGGCCACGCCGTTACAATGTGAGTCCCCTCATTTACTCTGTTTGAATAATAAACTGTCTAAAAAACGTGTTTTATGTCCCCCTTACCGAAATTCCTTCGGGGAAGCTGACGGAAATAACATTAAAGACCAGCTTTATGTGGTTTGACTATTTAAAAGCGGTTAATGTGGAATCTCTGGATGGGACCCGTAGCTTCCAATTACAACCCCGGCTTACCCTCCCCCATCTTAGAGCACTGTACAATTTCAACAACAAATACTGTCTGTTGCTACAGTAACAGGTCATAGTCATTCTCTCCTGTATTGTTTGATTAAATCGGTTTAGAAGCATTTGGCAAAGTGGGTGCCAGTTGTCTGTTTGGGTCTTTGCTCGATTGTGTTTTTATTCTTTTTGTTTCGCCCCTCTGGCTTCCACAGTGGCATTTTTGTGGTCTAAACCACATCCAACCTTCACTGCGGGATGTGAACATAGGAAGACTGAATGGGATTTACTCTCTGGGGGGTTTAGCAAGATATATGTCCGAAACTAACCTTTGAAATGAAGCCACACACCAAAAATCGGTATCAGTTTACTGGACGTTAATAGTAATAGCTAAATATTTGGGGCCTCATGAAAGCATATTATATTGGGGACCCAATCCAAAGTTTTAAGGGCCACATTCACTCAGGGGCCCTTGGACTCGTCCTAACCTTCCCCCACGTTACGCCACTCCCGATTAAGGGTCTATTGACATTTTCATTCACGAGGCATGAAGCAAACAGTGTAACATAAGTGGTCTTCCGTTCAGTACCGATTGGCCACCGCACTAGCTAGCTCAGGGCCTTGTGCGTAGTTAACAGTGGGAGAAGAAATGTTTCACATTTTTTAACGGACGGTTGTGGAATGCCGGCGACCTCGCCCCCCTTTTTCAGTTGATTCCTGATGCGGAAGATGCTTGGGAGTCATCTGACATCCCACGGTTGAGAGTCTTGGGGATGAGTTGAAGATTTAACCATATTTCACCACAGCTTAACTGACCAACCTTGACAGGACCCACTGTAGAGATCTTTAGGGAATATAATAAACAAATGATAATGCTGATAGACTTGTGGGAAGAGAGACCTAATAATTCTGCTAGTTTAAATCTGCTTTGGGTTTATTTCCTGTAAATATCTGACATGTATACTGATATCTGTGGAGAGCAAACCAAGCAGTCCCTGTTTACAAGGTCTGCAATTTGTCCTGTTCCCTGAAAAACTTGGGACTTTTGTTTACGTGTGAAATACAGGATGTAGGTTGGCATGAAAACATATCTTCAAAACTTGCAGTCTGGTCCTTTGAAATACGACAGCCAACCTCGTATGTGTCCAGCTGAGCTCCCGTTCAGGTTGTACATACACAAGCTAACCATTTCCTACATTGAATAATTCCTTAGAAAATTATAACATACATTTGATGGCTTTGACATTTTTCATTCCAAGATTTGTGGGTAGTACTTAAGTGCTGCGTTTGTGGGAAATTATAAAAACTGGTTATTTTATATAATGCACATAGACAGACAATGAATTCTATTTATGTTCCAAGTGCTTACCATATGCAGGGTTGGCGTGGGGGGATGGGGGGGGGGCGCGTGGAATTGGAGCCTATTCCAGGCCCCTACTGGGATGCCAGCCCATTACTGGGCACCTACACACCCCACAGGTGATTTAGTGACACCAATTAACCTAACTACATGTCTTGGAATCGTGGGAGGAAACCCCATACATGCTCCCAGCACACGGCAGACGGGGCTGCATTGGTTGTTTTCCTCGCCGGGGATTTTCTCAGCGGGCTGATGAGTATGTAGGATTTCCTCCCCATGATCAGCACATTTAATCTCAGGACACCCCAAAGTCCAGGGCTGATTTTTTAATTCCAGTCCAGCGGTGAAAGCAGATGCAGGATCTATGGACACTGGTTCCACCTCCACCCTTTCTCCGCCTGTCTCTAGCCCGAATGATGATGATGCATGAGGATCGATAACTCCTTCCCAAAGGCAGACGACACGCACCAGAGCTTTAAATCTGCCTCCTTGGCCTGAATAACAATGCTGTCTATCACTACTTCCTGATTAACCGGGTGATTAAGCATTGGGTCACGGTGGTGATAAAAGGTCATCAAAATGAGTGAGGGAATAGCACCGATCAAGGAAATGGTTCTCTGTGGTTATATCCTTGTGAGCACCACCACCAGTTGGGGAGGGATGGGAGGCAAGTGATCAAAGCCTGTGTGGCTGTGACTGGAAGGCTGCTGGTTTGAGTCTGCATTCAGCAGGATAGTCATGTCTGGGGGTCCTTAAGCGAGACCCTTGACCCCCAGCTCCATGGGCGCCGCTGCAGGTGGGCCGCCCTTCGCTGCCAAGCTCACTCTCACTTACACGTGTGTCATGGAGAGCAAGATGGGTAGACAGGAAGTGAATTTTCCCCGTGGCGATCAATAAAGCGTCACCATTATTAATCTGTCAACAAAAGCTAATACGTTTTGCAGAATTAGCCTGCATGGCAAGGAAGCTTGAAAGCGCTACACGAGGCACAAAAATCGCAACCAAACATTTATGCTTTGGAAAACTAATGCGCATTACCTAATCCATGCCATGTCTATGGTCGAGCTACAGTAACCAGCCCTGCAGTCAGGAAAACTTGATAGAGCAGAAAGAAAAATGGAGAACTAGCTGATTTGTGTGGGAACCACATGATAATGGAGTTGATCCAAAGCTCAGAAATAAAAGCAACATGAATGTTCTTGTGTCAAATCAAATTTTGACAGAAAATCACACCTCTGATGATCTGTGGGAAGCCTCAGGGAACAAAAGCGATGGTTGAAAAGTAAAGGCTGAGACTGAAAGAGCAAAACAGCTAAGAAGAACCAGGCCTGCTTGCAAAATCGGAGCGGACCAGCACACGGGATTTGTAGCTGTAATCATGGTCCAATTAATGTCAATCTACCAAATGCTGAGTTGATTTTTAAGCGTTTTCCCTTCAGTGTAATTACATTTTTCACCCTTTTTCTGAAAAATTATAGTTTGTTAAATATCAGTCTAAAAATATACATGGTGCAAGGTTCTGGAAACGTTTTCAAGGTAGTGGGAAGACATAAGGTCAAAGAACATGGGAGAAACACAAACGCTGTCATCTTAGCTGCTTCAAAAATCTTCGTAATCCATCCTAATTTCAGTGGTTAACCTCGATAAGTCGGCCCGCCGGACCAACGATAATATTGACTGGCTTTTGCATCAGTATCATGCCTGTTGCGACTCCCAAGGCCACGGAATCAGTCAGCCAATGATAAACACAGCTCCTGACTTACAGTAAGCATGCCGTCGAACCCCAAAGCAAGCAAATGACTTCAAAGCTGGGGCTGAGTTCCACTGCAAAAAAACGGCATTTCTAAACTTCTGGCATTAAGTCATAAATGACTGAGAACAGTTGAAAAATAGCAAAATATTTTATAATGAATGGCGTTTTCAGTCGAAGCTGGCAAGGGGTCTGCAAGCAGAGAGAGATCTCATCTTTATTTATAATGTTTTTCAAATATTCCTCTTCCTAGCAGTAACCACAGAATACACTTTCATGGTGAATATGGGATTCCTCCCATGCATAGATGGTACAGCATGAACACCATACTCCATCCAAAGTAAAGCTCGCATTCCACTGAGGTTTCAGTAAAAATGCTAGGATGTGCTGTATGCGTCTTTTTTTCTTGACGGGCCCACAGATATTCACAGGAGTCACTGTATTGGATGGAGTCGGACTGTTTCTTCACAGAGCTGCAGGTTTTAGCATCCTGCCATTTCCCCTCAGTCACGAAAAGGTAAAGAGAGCAACTCATTTCCCATAAGCCCAAGCAGATCCTGAAAACACTGCCAGCGAAACGTTCTGTCTAGACACCTAACAGAGGCTTGACGAATATTGATAATGATACTGTTTCTGTCAGGTTATATTAAATGAAGCCGATTTGGCTTTTATGAGCTATTCTGTACTCCACTGAAATGGGCTTGTTTCTATTATGATGGTTCTTTTGCAACTGAAGGCAATGGAAGCTCAATCAAAGCAACTTCAGCGGGACTTTAGGAGGACTGACTAGTGCTTAGTACCCCTCTCTGCGAGATGTGTCATGGCTGATGGTACTGGACGGAAATATGTAAGAGGCAAAACATGCCTGGAGGTGAATATAATCCCAGTTGTCTAAATCGGCTTTGGCTGCTCATGTAAGTCCAGGAACCACCGAATGTAGGTCACGACGTGCTCCAGCTTTCACAGAGAGTGCAGTAACGAGGGAGACACAGTGAACAGGCAGAGCCACAATTGTGTGAGTGAACAGCTTAGTCCTGCCGGCTAGACGGCGGAGGTCACACTCCATGGTTGTGGGCAGCCAAAAACCACAGGAACAAAATGTTCCACCTTAGTTTGTTTGTTTCACAGACCAATGAACCCTGTCCCAAATATATAACACGGCTATTACTGCCTTCATTCCTGCAAAGCTGATATTTCTGGAAGTTTTATATTCTACAACAAGTCAGGAAAACAGAGGCAGCCTTCTCAGGCTCACAAACAGGTAGAAAACATCGCTTTCAAAGGTTCCATCCTAAATAAGTCAAGCACAGCAGTCATATCTGGTCTTCTACTTTAAGCACTGTCTGGTTCAAGTACAGTTCTGTCTCTTTCCCAGCAGGTTTCTCTATAGCATCATGCTAACCGTCCCAGTGCACCTCCTCTCCACTGTCACTTCTTTGTCACTGTACAGGGCACTGTCACCTGACGAGGTCAGCCAATAATCACCTACCCCTGCATTAATATCCAGGGGGGAGTCATCCCCAGCGTATGAGAGTGGCTGTACAGGCCTGGGTATAGACGCACCCCACCGCCTGCGGTCTCTAGGGGGTCACTGCTCAGTGACATGTTTACCCTGCACCGCTGCAGCCTGTCTGCGAGGCCATGAGAAGCGCCAGCGAGGGTCTCTGTCTCACGCAACTTCCTCCTGTCTGAATGGCCGCTCTGTCACAGGATGGGGATCGCCCTGGCACCTAGACGCGAAAGACAACATGGAGGGTATGGATGACGCACTTTGGCGCGCCCTGCCCCCCCCCCCGCGCGGCGGACCGTCACCCAGGCTTTCCTGGCCACAGACAAAGAATTTGTGGACGTCCAGGGACAAGGTGTTAAGGAACTTCCCCTTTTCCCAAAAATTTACATTATAAGAAGAACAGTTTTATAATTAACAACAGTTGCATCAAATATAGTTACATAAGGTGGTTCAGTCGGCAGTGCTGTCTCACATCTCTGGGTCCCGGGTTCGAGTCTCCACCATGGTTCCATGCGTGTGGAGTTCACATGTTCTCCCCAGGTCGTCATGGGGGTTTCTTTGGATTCCTCCCGCAGTACAAAAACATGCTGAGGTTAATTAGAACTAGCAAAATGTCCATAGGTGTGGATGGGGAATGGTGGGTGAGGATGCCCAGTGATGGTCCCCCCCCCCATCCTGGGTTGTTACCTGTAGACTGCAGATCCCCAAAATGGGATAATCAGTTACAGAAAATGGATGGATGAATACTTATACAATTTAATTTGCACACTGTAGAATTTTTAATGGGTGCCCTTTGAACTGTCCAAACTGCATTGTGCGACATAAACGGCAGGTAACTGAAAATGCCCCATCTCTGTGCTTCGCTCTTGCAGTCATACAAAAAAGTTCTGTGAGCAAATTGATGTGTCATGTTCTAGTTTTGCTTGACAGACACTGACCTCTACTGGAGAGCATATATATTTCTATCTCGACTATATTGTGATGAATGTACTTGGGCTGTATGTTACAAAGACACAAAATGAATTTCATAGTTGAGAGAAGTAACAGTCCAGTTTCCTAATTATTGCTAATATAACCTGATTATTACTATAAAAAGTAAAATTTAAATAAAAATTAAACAATTGGTTATAATTATAGTGGCGGTCCTGAAAGTCATTTATAATTAGTCGTGGTATTAGACTGAAATTTGGTACATTTGTACCTAAATGAAGCTATTGCTAGAAAGGTAAAGCTCTTGTAGTTTTAAAAGGGCACTTCTCATTTATTTGTTTTTCAGATATATGTAATGGTGCCAAAGGAAAAATAAAACTTGAAATGGCCAGACGCGGGTGCAGTGTGACCTCAGAAGGGCTCCCCATGTGTGTCTTCTCATCCATTTTCTAAACCTGTTTGTTTTCTTCTAATTCAAAAAAATTCACATATTTTGGCTTGAAGTTCTGCCTGGTCCCTCTCAAATATTTTTTTTTGTTGTGGAAAAAAAATAGATTTTAACATATAATTTACTTGCAGATATTCATAAGCTGTCATTCTGAATGTGTTTAACTGAGTTTGCTGACCTGGTTAGACGGCACTGCTGTAATAAGAAGGCGAGTATATTTTTAATAGAATTCTGAATGAATAGATCCATTAGTTCAGGTGTTGAACTGGATAGATGATTCATCTTTGAATCACCATGAAAGGTTGTGTGAGTCACAACCTCAGCTGCTCATTGTGACTGAAGAGTCCCACTGACTGAAGAGTTCATTTATCGGTGATGTGCTACACTAAAGAACAGACCTGCCCAAGAGGGAAGACAGGTATTTTCTACTTCATGACTAGTAACTTTCAAAAAAGATGCTTTGCATTTTGCATCAAGTTATGGTACACAAAAGATCCCTCTGTATGACAGAAAAAGGATTTCAAAAGGATTTAAAAACAGAAACAACAAAGCCATTTCATTACACCTGCTACCCCAGTACATATCTATTCCTTACCTCTAACCTTTTATAATCATGTACACTCTAAAAACAAATGGTGCTATATAGCACTAAAAGTGGTTCTTTGGCTCGTAATCATAGGGGAACCACTTTT
>JAODKE010000041.1:3894988-3928985 GCA_026779605.1 Mormyrus hasselquistii
GAGGGCAGCACACTGACAGGCGTGTTAATAGGTGTGAGTCAGGGTGTAGGGCAGCACTCTGACAGGCGTGTAACAGGCGTGAGCTGGGGTGTAGGGCAGCACTCTGACAGGCGTGTAACAGGCGTGATCCAGGGTAGAGGGCAGCACACTGACAGGCGTGTTAACAGGTGTGAGTCAGGGTGTAGGGCAGCAGTCTGACAGACGTGTAACAGGCATGATCCAGGGTGGAGGGCAGCACACTGACAGGCGTGTAACGGGCAGAAATGACTCAGGTGTTGTGTTATGTGTTGGTATTATGACCCAGAATGAAAAACTGCACACTCACGTGACAGGGACCTGGATCTTTTTTACACCAATGAACTTTAGCTGGCCAGAGATTTCCGGAAGGCTCTCACATCTGGCGAGGTTAATCCTTGGATAATACAGCAGGTAGGACAGACACATCTCATCCCTGGTGCTTAGCCCGCCCTGTGGAGATGTGGGGCACAGAATTAGGCAAGAAGGACACTAGTCTGTTCACGTCATGGAAAAGAATTAATCGCAATTAAGAATTTTTTATTTTCCAAGAAATATCCAAATATTAGTAAAAGACATACCATGCTTGTAAAATGTTTTTAAATTCTGTAAAATGAACCAAGGGCGTTTTTTTCTTAACATGTAATGTAGGACAATTTTTAAATATTCACAACGACTTTTGTAAAGCAGTTCTTTCATGCCACTACACGTTTTTGCGGTAGTGCGCTATTAAGGATCAGCACATTTTGTGGACTAAGAGAGTAAATCAAGTGGCACCACCCTCTGGACAAATATGATATGGCATGGAGTTAGTTCTCATGGAACAAATACATTTCAAAATATTATGCATGTTAATTATTTCACTTACACAGCTCATCAACAGTGTCTTATGTTAGTGGCTTAATCTTCCATTGTGAAGTAACAATGGAACAATCCTCATGAATAACAAAATAGCGCGGGGCAAGCACACAGCATTCTTCTGTAGTAAAACTGCCTTTCTGATGTTTCTCTTAGAAACAGAGCCAGCGGCGGCAAACAGCTTTGTCCAGCCGCAGCCCCGTGTTTGCAGACAGGCTGCTCAGCCAAGAACAGGCAGTCCTTCAGACATGTCCGAAAGCACCTAGTGGCAGAAGTGAGGGGGAAAGCCTGCAAGACTTGCATCTCCAGCATAATCTGACTTAATCCAAGTATTTTGAAATGCAAAATCAAAAATATATTAATGCAATCTGTTGACACCGATGCGGAGCAGTGCTACTATGGATGACGAGCTTTCATACATGCAGGGGTTAAGGGCATATCCAGCGTTTGCTGTTGAAACGAAAGGCTTCAGGGTGCAAAATTTGCAAGATCAGAGCAACTTTGAAATTCCAAGGAATGCAAAAGCACAAAAAACAATAAATAAATTAAATTGCAGTCCTGCCCGTCCTGAAGTCCACTCCTTACCAGACGGGAAGCCAGATCTTAGAGACAAGCTAATTTCAATAGTGTAGATTGGCAGCCGGCAGCTGAGCTCCAAAACAAATAAATGATATAACAGACGCTGCACATTAAGGGAAAAGGCGGAGGGCAGGCTGTATTGTTACTGTGGGATGGATCAACCTAATATAACACACCCGCAAAGAAGATTCTAGAAGGCCAGCGTACATGTTTGTAATAAATGCAACAAGCAGACATTCCTGAGGACAAAGTGTAGACAGCGCTTACCCAAGTCATATTCTCCCTGCCTTCTGTGTTATACTTGCACTCTGTGATCAAACTGTCGCCCTGGAGATGAGAGAACGGTCACTCCACGCATAATGGTCAGAGAGTCATTTGGTCACTCCACACACAATGATCATGGAGTCATTTGGTCACTCCACACACAATGGTCAGAGAGTCATTTAGTCACTCCACACACAATGGTCAGGGAGTCATTTGGTCACTCCACGCACAATGATCAGAGAGTCATTTGGTCACTCCTCACACAATGATCAGAGAGTCATTTGGTCACTCCACGCACAATGGTCAGGGAGTCATTTGGTCACTCCACGCACAATGATCAGAGTGTCATTTGGTCACTCCACGCACAATGATCAGAGAGTCATTTGGTCACTCCACGCACAATGATCATGGAGTCATTTGGTCACTCCACACACAATGATCATGGAGTCATTTGGTCACTCCACACACAATGGTCAGAGAGTCATTTGGTCACTCCACACACAATGGTCAGAGAGTCATTTGGTCACTCCACACACAATGATCATGGAGTCATTTGGTCACTCCACACAATGGTCAGGGAGTCATTTGGTCACCTCACACACATCCGTAGCGGAAGCATGGAGAAGCAAGGACATTTCACCTATAGCATTCTCAACATTTTAGCGGGGTGGGACTTTGGGATCTTGACCTGAACATGACATGCATTTCAAAATATATCATCAAATTCTGGAAAAAGAGTCATTTTTAATAGTCGTATGTTTTAAGGAAGCAACCAGGAGCACATTTTTTGTGCTTTAAAGAGGTGCTGACTGACATAAAACATAAAAAATACGATTATGATGTTTCATGCCTCACGTAAATGTTAATCCATGCAGATGTCCTTCTGGAATCCCATATTTCTCCCAGATGTATGTCTAGAACATCATGAAATCTGAAATCATGCAGATTTTCAATCATGCATATAAATGCAATAGCAAACCAACAGGTAACACCAGCCTCTCGTCTGTGAGGGACTGGAATTCCTGGAAGTTGAAGTCGAACTCATCATCCTGGGCCAGGTGCTGTAGCTCGTCTTTGTTCCGGAAGTGCCGGACCCTGATGGCCCTCCCAGCTAGGTGCGAGTGCATCAGAACCGCGAATATCCGGATCCCACTTGGCATCTCATGCTCCAGGGACTTAAAAGAACCGCAAAACACAAAGGCACTGCTTCAGGCACTAGGACAGTAACACAGGACATGATAGGATGTTATACGCAATTAAATGGATTGTTTGTTTTGGTCAAGTTGTATTTAGGTTTGGACGGTATCTAATTTTTCTTACATTATACCACAATATATTCTGATATTTTGATATTCAAAATTCACCTGGGGGGGGAGGACTCACCTTGACCCCCCCCCCCCGCCTGCTATGCCCAAAATACCACAGCACACCCAAAACACAGCGGTATGCCATATTACTGTAGTACTCATCTGCCAAAGCCCAGTTGCGGCCAGTCATATCCCAGTGAGCGCTTCGAGAGACGTGGAAATAAAATCATTGCCATCGATTTCCCACGGCCCAGACAGACTGCAGAACTCCAGGTCCATACCTCCTGTAGACACTCCTTGGTGCAGTGTCCCTCCGACACGAATTCCGGGAGGCCCGGGGGGAGCATGTGGTAGAGGCTGACCCACACACCCGTCTCAATTACCCCCGCGTCGTACCGTCTCAGCACCGGGGTGTAGAAAAACCGGAGGCCTGAGCTGTCCACCACTCCTACAGTGGGGGAAATGGTCAGCAATGATTCAGAGAAGACTGGGGCTTATTTTTGTTAATAGGAGCCGTCAGACGTAAACATTAACAGATGGGTAAACACAGGGAAGGTGAGGATATATCATTATATCGACCGTGATAAAGGTGAACTGGGGGGTCGTGTAGAAGACCCTTGTTGATGTACCTTGTTGTAAGGATGGATTGTCGTAGTGGACCTCCATCAGGACATAGAGCGGGTCCAGGGAAGTGCCGATGGAGAGCCCAACGTGCTGTGGGTAGGCGAAGCCCTTCGCAACCAAAACATAAACAAGGTGACGTGCAACAGATATTAGCAAGCGGGCATTCAAAGCAGGTCAAGAAGCACGGCACAAAAAGTCACATGGGCTACATCAACCAATCATAGTTCAGCAACTCTACTTTAGCATTTAGGACTTAGTACCCAGAATGCTGTGAGGCATCTGCTTTGCCTGAAGAAATGTGCTCCAGTATTACTGTTCACTTCTGGCAGAAGACTGAGCAGTATACATGGGAAGGATTGTATGAAAGCATAAGTTAGCAAAGAAAAAAGGCTTTGCTCTGCTAAATATTTTAAATTAATGAACATTCACACTGTACAGACAGGCATTTTCTACACCGATTTGGACCAGATGCCCAGTTAAGTTATGTTTTATGGGTTAAATCTAATTTCCTAAATGTTGCTACTTTATTTTATATGTATCTCATTACTAGTTTAGTGCCATCTATTTAAGATTTTTAAGGACTGGTAATGAGATACATATAAAAATACTATTATTCCTACAATGGGAACACATAAAATTGTACTGGCACTTCCCAGGTTTACTGTTATTTTCATACATAAGCATTTACATGTCAGAAGTCTCACGAAAGTCGAAAAGCTGAACCAGTAAGCAGTCGGCACAGACCACAAACCTCCCCTCCTGTTGCCCAGGCGAAGACGACAGTCTCACAGGTGAGAAATGAGTCAGGCATGTTTGGGTGGTAGCACTCGTGGCCTGAATCGTGCTCGCTGGCATTCACGTTCCTGTCACACTGGTACAGCAAAATGTGGTGCACCAAGTTCTCGTGCCCTTTTTCGATCATGGGCTCAACCTAGAGAAGCAAAGGACGATCACACACGTTCACAGGCTATTTGACAGTCTGGGAAAACAGCAATATAAGGGAAAACGAGATCATCCCATGCAACGGAAACGACAACAACCAAAAAAGCCATTTCTTTTTTAATGGAGACTTCGACATTGAACTGAAACCCACACAAAAGCGGAGTGTTGGCCACTGGGATAGCAGTGACATCATGCTGTGCGGCCTCTTTTAAGATCAGCAGGAGAGGAGACCAAAGCGTGGCCTGTAACCGTCGCATAAATATTTAAACATTCCTGCTTCAGTTTTTCTTCAGATTTGTTTACCCACATCCGCTCAGCCCATATGCGATGCTGGACGCTACAGCTTTATGCTAAGTTCATATGAAGAAGATGATGGGTTGGTCTCTTTTAAGCTAAAATAAAGCATCACTGAACTGAGGGTATTATTATGTTTTCAGCAACCGAACTCAGAAATGTTTGCATTCGCCTGTCAAACATTGCAGCTAAATTCCAGGGTTTTCAGAGAACATTAACACTGTCCAGCAATACGATCGTAAACTAGTCCTAAACTGTGATATAAGATGAATATAAAATCCACACTCAACGGTACAAGTGCCCGTTTTAAAAAAATCCACAAGATGGATGTGTCGGGGCCCCAGTTCGGAGGATGAGAGGAGTATTTCACGTCGACTTCATCCTTTACACGTCACAACATCAGCATTTCTCAGCCAGCCCAGTTTCTAACCAAAGCTGTTTCTGATAAAACCTCTTAGGCAGGAGTCATAAATGTGGTCCCTTTCCAGCCAAGTGGCACGTCAGGCGGCGAGCGATCGGATCTGTAACACATGGCAAAAAGACACCCTGTCCCTAAAGCCTGTCAGAAAGTGAGATCTTGCAGATCATGTGTTTTCTGCCGTATCTGCGTGTCGGACTCTTCGGTGGAGGGCGGGGGGGCTGAGCTGTAGGTACTGGCATCACACCCAAACTCTCGAGAGTCTCCCCTAATTATTACCAGACCTTCATTCCGGCACTGTTTTCACTGCAATTTGCTGCAGGCTTTAATGAATACCGGTCCCAAGTCAATTACGGCAGGCGTTTAACTGCTCTTGCCTGTACTGCAGTGAGAAAGCTGCTGCCTTCAGTTCTTTAGGCTCAGGCATTTTATATTGACGCCGATTGGTCAAGATGGAGGACAGGGCTCGGATGCAGTGCCAGCAGGTGGAGTCATCATCCGATAGCTACGTCTTCACTGAGTGCCCTGATCTGACTCATCATCTGGCTGTAAAAAATACGAGTATTTTGTCTGGAAAGCTTTAAAAACATTTTTTTTAAAAAGAAAAATCTATTAAATTCATATTAGACTCTTTTGACTGGGGGTGGTATATGCCCCCCCCCCCCCTGCAATTTTGTATGTCCCAAAAGGAGAGCAAGAGAGGCATTTCAATGTACGTATGCAAATACAGGATTATTTCATTCATTAATGAATCACTGCTCTCATACAAAGCCAGCCTTACCACAGATATCGATATATAAAGATTAACAATACATATAAGGATCTGTGATGTTTGGTTATTCCAGTTCTACTTTCGATAAGATAACTGACATGGCTAGTGGTTCGTATGAAGGACGGCAATTTAATTTTTTTTACTATTTACTAGTACTTGCTGACATAATGTTAATTAATACTGGGAATTTATCTTTGTCTAATGAATGACATGAAAACCAGTAGAGAAATCCGAATGATTTATAACCGCTTCCATACATTTTCTCTACACAGCATTCCGAAAGAATGAATCATCAGCCACCAAATAAGAATGGCAGTGGAACTATTTTTTTCAAAGAATTACATCACTATTCTAGCCGAAGAGGCTTAAAACGTATACAGGGCAGCCTTTGTTCTTGTGTGGCCTAATTAGTATCAACTGATGAAGGAAGCTAGCGTACAGTACAGGACACAGGCCCAAGGAAGCGATTCCCATCCCTTGAGTTCCCAAAATATTTAAGGTCAAGGGCTAAGTAGCCATGGCAACATGAAATTCCTATTCTCCTGCTGTCCTTGTCACAGTTTATAAACCCACTTGTATCAAAATGAATGTCAACATCTGATTTTGTGGTACTCTGTTATATAATATAATATATAATATAACAGGAGTAGATATGAATAACACAAGAATGAACAATCTCTTTCATCCACCTGTGAAATCTGTCCAGTCCCCTTAGATTTCTCCTCATAGCAGACGCCTTGACTGCACCCGCTCCCTGTAATCTTGAGAGGATTTGCAGCAGACCATATGACTGCTCTTGATACTTATCATTTGAATAGTTTACCCAGGTTTGTAATCAGCAATTATCCAAATAAAAACGGCAGGTGTGGACATGAAACAATCAGAGCGGGGGGGGGGGCGGCTTGTGCCGGCGACGACAGACGCCGGGGAACTGACAGATGATTTGTATGTTCATCGCGTTTTCATCGGCCAGGTGAAATGATCTGACAGCTCCACTCTTTCCCCTGAGCGTGAAAACGAATACGGCCTGTAAATGAAGACGGTTAATCCCGATTTGCTGTTAGGAATCAGCACGCTACTATGCACTCATCACTTCCCACAAACATCCCACAAGACAGTCCAAAAAAGACAAAGACATGGTTTAATTATCCGTTCTAAAGGATCAGATACATAGATATCAGGTTACTCACTGCTATAATATGATGTTTCTTCTGTAATTCTGGGATTTTAAACAACTGACACCAGTAGGTAGTGTCCTTAAAGGGCACTGGCACCTGTCTTAATAGAAACAGAAGAACAGGTTAAAATCTTCCCTCAAGTTCACATGAGTGAATTTATTATTGCTAGTTATTATTCTCAAATCAGCAAAATCTTAATCCTGCAGAAACACTTTGACTGGCACTGCAGCTGAACCAACGGCTCTCTTTAAAAATCTGCTACTGATTTCAGGCTTATACAGAAAAACACATGAGATGAGAGCAGCAGATTTCATCAAAACATTTGCCCAGAGTATCGAAAGCAGTGCATTTTTCGCAACGTCCATCCCACTCACGTTGGAGTTCTGCAACTCGAAAAAGTCCGTCCCCGCGGGAATGTCGGCGCTGTCCCTGTGGTTGAGCAGCCTAAGGCTCTTCCGTCCTCGGTTACCGCCGTGGTACTTGGGCCCGGAGAGCCCGACATCTTCGGTGTGGTACGCCCAGATCACCCGCACTGTACTCTCCTGGGCCCAGCACAATAAAGACAAATCGGTCTTCACAATATGCTCTCACAATGCTTGTCCCAAGCCTTAAATCAAAATCTACAGTCTTCTCCAAGCACTAAAGGGCTTGATGGGAGAGGGAGAAACTGCCGGAATCAAACAAAAGGGCAAAACCACCGACTATACTGGGGTCAGACAAAACATCTCAACAAACAACAATCATTTCAAAATCACTGCACTTACTAAACTGCACTATACTCAAATATATCAGTTTGCCCAATACATTTACACTTACTGGTACTTATTTATATATGCAGCATAATTCAAATTACCTTTAAATATTATTTACGCTTTCATATGACCAATATACTAAAAATATACAAAAAAAAACCCGAAAAATATCCAGAAAATGAAGAATTCATAATAAACAAAATGAAGCAATAATTTCAGCTAGGGGTTATATGCAAGTAGAGCTGCGGTACTCTTTGTTTTACAAATGAAGGTATGCTTTTTCATTTCTGACAAGGTTCACTTGTGCACACACACATGTGCGTGCAGACTCACACACGCCAGTGCCATATGTGTGCAGTAAAGGCCCTCAGAGCTGCCCAGTCACGCTCCACGTGCACTGTCCGTACCGTGATGTCCTTGTCCCTGCGGTCGCAGGTGCGGAGCGCTCTGCTAAAGGCCAGTACAGTGTGAGTAGCGTTCTCCATGGCGTATTCCAGCCAATAGTTCTGCTCCGGGTCTCTGTGAACTTTGCTCTTGGAGTCTGTAAAATAGTCCTGGGAAAAACAGGGCAGCCGATGAGTAACAGACTTCTCGGGATGGACCAGCTTTCCCCTGATTAAAAAAACTTGAAGCACAAATCCCAGCGTGTAAATAAAGTACTGTATGTTGTACATTATCACAGAATGAGCCTATCGCCATTGAAGAAGGAAGGAGCCCTTTACGATTGAAAGGCACTTTTCCGCTCTGATAACAGCTGAGGCAGCACATCTATTGTGTGAAACTAGCTTAATCAGGCCAGATCTCTGTGTTTCGCCACATGATCCATAGCAAGTGTTCCATCCGACCTCTAGCAGCTTAGAGAATTCTGGATCCTGGTGACTTTGCAGTCAGTCTCAGGAAGCACAGGGCAGGGCAGCACCCTGGCCGCATGCCAGCCTGTCACAGGCACACAATTTGGGCACAACTGGAGTACCAAGAAAACAAAACAAAAACACAGGGACAGCGTGCAAAGTCCACACACATGAATCGAGGGCTGGAACCTCCAGGCCTGAACATGTAAGGTCAGGTTTGCACTTTCAACTAGTACAATGCAAAGCAGAAATGCTGATATATTTTTTGGGGCCCATGAAAGCATATTATATTTGGCCCCCAACCCAGACCAATCATTATGTTCCACATTTTTAGGTACCCTGTCACTCAGGGGGGCTTGGAATTGTCGTAACTGCCCCTGTCCTTATGGCACCCCTGATACAAAGTTATCCTGCCTCTAAGTTCACCAATTAGTGAACATAATGCACACTAACTGGTAGCGCCGAAACTGGGCTTAATCCTCCGATTTATACTGAAAATGTTAGGCGTTAGGAAATGCATCACACAGCGGCTGAAGAAAGATTCAAGTGGTGGTAAACTAATAAACTAAAATGAAGAGATCCGGGGGGGGAGGGGGGCATACCGCGGAACCTCAATAGCGTTTGTGAAGCTGCCTACGCGTGCAGATGTGTGCATGTTTCGGAGAACCGACACGGAGCGGCTCGGCTCAGCTCGGCTCGGCTCTGCCAAGCTTCTGCCACAGGCCGACAGACTCCGCGCTTAACTCCTGCGCACATTGGCACTTGGGGAGAATCGAACAGGCGGGAGATATGAAACCAGAACCAGTGTGAACTAAAATAACACGCTATACACGTCTGTACTAATCAGTGGGATCAAGTAATTTCAACATGCTGTATAAATGTCTGTGCCATTAAGACGTAAACAAACACAGAATTGAAACCAACTTGAATAAAGTTTAAATTTATAAAAGTAAAACTAAGAATCAAAATACCCTAAGTTATGGGGCGACACCTTGGTAAAAAAAAAAAAAGTAGTGTTCATAGTCATAATCTATTCTTTCTCTTGGTGTGCAAGTTTTGTGAATACGATGTCTGGTTACATGTCAGTCATATATATGCGTGTCGTGTGTTGCTGGACTGCTCAAAGCTGGAAAATCAGCCAAATCGTACCTGTATATACGGCTTGCCATTCTCCACTCCCCCAATTACGATATCTGATAACGCCATTTCTCCGTTAGGTGAAAAGCCAAATCCGACGTAACCCGTTGTTTCCACCTCCATCTCAAAAGTTATGGTGGTTTCGTGATGCTTCCATTTAACGCGGTATTTCCCATGTGAATCCAAGATAGCTGAATGTTTGAACCCGATGCCCGAGGAAAGCACAGCAGAAAACCGGAAAGTTGTTAGGAAAACCAGGGAAAATACGTATTTTGGTCCAATCATATCAGACCCCTAGCTAAACTTCTAAAGTTTATAAATCAAGGAAACAAACAAGTAAACAAAAAAAAAAACGCTATTCAGATTTATGTTTCTCCTTAGGAGGTAGATGCACTTTGCAGGTAGGATGAAAAGCGTGCCTGTTTTCGCCTCAGTATTGAGACTAAACGATCAGAGTCGCAGCAAGACGCGCTTCTCTCATGCTGGCGTTTCTGTTTGAACTTGTGCGATGGCTTTGATCTGCAGGGACACGTCCCACACACGTCCCACACACTGCCGCGACCACGCTACATGTTTCCCCACTGCAACTGCTTGTTTTCGTTCGGAATCACCTCTTTCTGCAGTGACATTTTTTCATCATTATAGTGTCAGAGAAAGACCTAAAATGTTGTTTGCTGACAGACACTTTCTTGTCTCTGATGTGTGACTTCCAACGTTTACTTAGTGTAATAATGTAATAAACAACGTTCAAATAAACATTTCTTTGCCATGTATCAGATCGCATTTTTTTAATATAGAAGAAATTATGAAAACCTCTAATGTACACATCTAATTATTACATACCCCTGAATACGAAAATCTGAAGAAGAAAAAAACGAAAGAAAAATTATTGCACTGATTTTGTATCAGTGCGTGTTTTTACAACCACCCGATCTTAATTTATTAAAACAGCCACTTAACCTTACATTTAAGATTTGTATTAATTCACTGGATGAAGTTACCATGAAGTTTGTACCTAGAAAAAAAAAAAAACCAAATGCATTTTCACGTCTTCAGTTTGATAGTGTAAGGTTTAATTATTGTTATCTATAGAATATTTTTTAAGATCACTTCCACTTTGTCATTCATTATAATGTACAGTGAAGTCAAGGGAAATAGAGCGATTTCTGTAGTGAAACTTACATCCGGCTTTAGAGTGCAGTACTATGGTAACTGGTATTTCCTGTTGAATTCAAACCAAGACAATTACCTATTCAGGAAAGGAAAAAGTAACAAGGTTTTGTCCAGTCTATGCATGTTTTGGCCTATGAATGTCACAGCCTCATTACTCCCAGCTGTCAGTCTGAAAGCTGAAGTGCCACCTGGCTAGAGCTGAATGGAGTTTTGGTCCACGCTTCACCCGGACCACACCCAGAAAGCCGACAGGTATGAGCTTTGTGAATGGCGTCCCCTGTCACATGCCACGAAGAGGCAACCTGCCTCGGATTGCAGCTGCTGTCGTTACTTGTTTGTTACTTTTCTACAAAAGAAAAACAAAAGTGAGTGACGGAGCCAACGGCCGCGAAACAGGAAGAAAAAGCTTTTCTGGCAGCGGAAAAAAGAAAATCTCTTGAGTGTTTGAGGCAAATGACTTAAAGAAGTTTGTCTTACGGTGCATCTGAAACACCATTTTTGTGTCAGGCAAAATGAAATAAGAAATTTTCAGTTGAATGTCATGTTAAAAAAACGGTTAAAACGACCATGTAGAGCAGTGGTTCTCAACCTTTTTTTGCAGTGGGCCGCACTATGTCGAAGTTCAAGTCTCACGGGCCGCATATTATTTACATATGACGTCATTAACGCTCAATAACCAGATATTATGCATCTTAAATTATTACAATTAGATGTATTATTATCAATAGAGAGTAGAATTCTACTTACCATTAATGGGATACATTTATTATTATTTTATTTATTTATTTTTACATGGTCAGCATCGCGGGCCGCATTTGCATTTGCAGGTTGAGAACCACTGATGTAGAGCATGAAGGAATGTAGGTAACATGGAGCTTAGGATAACATGCAGATTACACCTGTAGAGCGAACTGCTGAAGTATTCAAAGTTCCAGCCTGTTGTATCATACGACACCTAGCTATAACACTTAGATCTGAAACATACCACGTGCAATCAGTGTGGTTATTGCAAGCATAATAAACACAGCCTTTGATTAAGTACATATGAGCCGATGGGGGCTGATCGGGACACGCGTACGGTACTTGCCGGACGTTATAAATTGACTGTGCATTTTTGCTTTGGAATTCGCTCGTCAACATTTCTGAGAGTTTAGAAATTCCCTGACGGAAATCAGAGTATGTCGGATCAGTAAAACATCGCTTTAAAATTCTACACAGGATTACAGTCTTATGTGGTGTCCTATATTGTAAGAAGATGCGTTTCTGGCTTTCTGCTTCGAGTATCTTAATACGATTAATGTTTCTTTGTAGAATTTTGGATTTCTTTGAGTGCCTGCACGCATTTTTCATATTATTGCACTAGTGTTCCTAGATAACTTGATACTCTTCCTAGAGCAAAATACCCATAATGATCATACCTGTATATGGTATGTTTCAATAATGACAAATTCATTATACGATGCTTTCAGTGGATTTAAAGTGCTATATTTGTACTTATTTAAAAGATTTCCCATTTTACTTTTTTATTTCATAGATGGAATCCCCCCCCCCCCAATTTACTGTTAGTGTTTTTGTGTTCAGTGTCTATAGATGTTTAGCTATAGTCAGTTGCTGTAGTATTAAGGGGAATTGATTAATCAGACGTTCTGTCAGGTTTTAAAAGGTAATTTTACCTCAGACCTGGTTAGACTGGCCTGATATATGTTTTGGCTGCATTTTGTCTTTAATGTGCTTAGACGCCCTGCTGACACTGTGGTTCTTCCCTTTCAGGTTACTGCCTTATCCTCACTGGTGTCTTTTTCACCACAAGAAGAAGGTCGCACTCAGTAAATAAATTTCACTTTCAATCCTCACAGCTCAGCTCTTTCCCGATCCAGCGGGATTCTGGATGCTTATTTTTCTTTAAAGTAATTTCATATACAATCTGCTGCCTGTTGCACAGCGGAAAGCAGTCCCTGCAGGTAACCACATGAGAGGAGAAATATTCTGCAGTATTTGCCGGAGAGCCTCTTTGACGCAAGCAGTACGATCCCACTTGGTACAGATAAAAGAACTGGTATCAGATCAATATCATGAGAAAAATCGGTGTCAGAAGAGGTAAATCTGTAAAAGGCATAGAAGGGAAGTAACAGAATTCCAAGATTCGGTCTTTCACGGGTCATAACTGAATACCAGGCGCTAGGAAGCATCTGAGCAGCTTTTTATTGACTTTTCCCAGCGTTAAAAGGCAGAACTAGCTGCTGCTCCACAGCCATGAAAGGAAGAACTGTAAAGAGTGACAGGAATCAGGTAAGAAGAGTTAAAAAGTCGGCATGATGCTGTGTTTATGTATCAGGTCATGAAACTGAAGGCTAAAGGCATGAGTATCCATCCTTTTCCATGCGAAGAGGTACAGTAAGTGTCCAACAACCACACTTCCAACAGCGTTCATTGGGCCACAATATTTGTACCTTGGAGATGCTGTGCCCTCTGGCATTTTAGGTGTCAGTGACACTTTCAACGCCATTGGGCACACAGAATGAAGACAGAACTACAGGGCTTGGTAAAAGGTGTGGTATCAACCAAGTGGATTATGGTCAACGGTGTGAACGTCTTGCAAACTACCACTTAGGGTAATGTTTGTTATGGTTAATGAAGTTAAGGGTTTGACATACTAGGGCCCTGTTATACCAGCCATGAACAAGATACTGCAATAAAATATAAAGCAGTAATTTGCAGTTCCTTTTTACTATATTTATAATGCATTCGCAAGCACCATAGTCTATACACAGTGCAATACATGTACAGTATTTCTTGCTTTGGAAAATGTGTGTGCTGATAAATTTGCTTCACATTCCATGATTCCGTTCACGCTGTGGGACAGCACATATCACACATTCTGCACGCAGCCGAATTTGAGTGCTTGTGCGCCGATTGGCCTCGAAGACACCTGACGAGGCAGGAAGAGATGATGGTTGGCCAGGAGTGACATAGCTACCACGGAGATATCGAGACATCACTTCAAGGCACGGTTCTTTGAAGAGACGGACAGTGCCGGAAAAACGGTGCGCAAAGAAAGCGGCGCGGTCTCGCCATTTAGGAAGAGTGTTTTGGATTACTGGGAGTGTCACCGAGGAGGGGAAACAAGGAAAAAAGGGCTACAAAAAGAAAAAGTCTGTAGCCAAGAAAACCTCTAAAAAAATCAAGTAAATAAACGAGCAGTACTGCTATGTTTAAACCAAATATATTGAAAGGTTACCCCAGGTCAGGCCAGAGGAAAGGAAAAACATAATGAATGAGCCATAGACTCATGTCACCTTGAGCTGAACTACCCATATCCTCAGGGCTGCAGATTTTACAGCGAACTCACAGAAGAGGTTGATCCCAATGACTTATCCCTCCAGAACAGTCATCTGCAGACATCTACAGCATAAACATTTGTATTTGACACTGTGGTTTGCAGAAAGCATACAAGTAGAAATTTAATTTTAACATGGACACAAAACCTAGACTCCTGAGGGCTTCTACTCCTGACAGCAACATGCAAGATTCTCTAGCCCCTTCAACACCTGGATCTCAGATGTCTGAAAGACAAAAACTGGCAGAAACTGAAAAACAAATGCTGAGCAATTGACAAACTGCTGCTGACAAATGTGGATTAAGTTTATAAATGAAAAATGTTAAATAGTTTTAATATCAGTCTGTATAATTTCAGCTGTGTTCTGTCATGTTGTTGTTGCTATAGGCTATACTAACTTTGGTTGTATGTTACAAGTATTTTTCAAAGTTCTTTTTAAAACTGAACATATTAAACACAAACAAAGCTTAAAAGCCTTTATTCATATTGTCACTTCATATTTGAAATCCCCCCCTGCCCAGAAATTACTATGTGTTACACAAAATGTTTCTGATCAAGAAGTACAGGGTCATGCCATGTAAGCGTATAAGTTAAATGCAGCAGGAATGGGTGGAGACACCCCAGATCACGTCGATTCAAAAATTAGCCATCTGTCTCCCAATGGAAGGTGGCAGGAGACAGATGTGGCAAGCCAAGGTCTGCCATGATGGACTTCCCAGTAGAGCCTCCAGACAGTCCACATATCTGCTCTCTTACAGCTCCTAGAAGACTCGTACCAAGTGTTTGGAGTTCTTGATTGGCTGGCAGCTGGGAGACAACGAAAAAATGGACTGTGTGGAGGTCCCCGACGACTGGGTGGGGAAAAATTGAGTTAGAGGACCAGAATGATCATGGAAGTCCTGACTTGTTCATCTTTAGAACAAGGAAGCTCTAAGGAAGATGGTCAACTCATGTTGGCTTTGGGAACCTTAAGATGATTTGGAAGACAATCTTAATTGCACCTGCAACCGACACAACAGCAGGCCGAAAGCCTGCTATTGGCACACTGGAGACCAAATATAAAGAAATCAAATATAAAGTCTAAATTGCTGAAACTATCATACTGAAAAAATGGCATTACTTAATCTGTATACAATTAACCATGCTACTGCAGTGTGAAGAGCTGCAGTGTATAAAGTTATAAATGATATATAAACATTTCAGTGCATTACATGGCAACAAAAGCCTTAAGAATTAAAGCTTTAGATAGTAACTGTAAATTCATTCACAAATGACCATGGAATCTAAGGTGTGGCACTTTAACATTGTAAAAAAAACATTTTTCTTTTAACTGTACAGAGCTATGGAAGCCCGTTTCCACCACCGGGGGAAAAAAATTTAATAAAATTTATGTCGAAAATTCGACTTAATATCTCGAAACAAGTTACTAGTTTTAATAACTTTTCACAGAGTTAAGATGGTGCATTTTTAATGACAGAATCACATTGTCCAGTACACAGACAATGATGCACACCGATTATTTTTGCGCATCAAACCTTTTCGTGATTTGTGCAAAATCGTGTTCATTGCTAATATTATAGATGCTGTCAGCTGTAATGACATGGTGGTTTGGCATTTTGGGCTCAGGGGAACTGATGCACACCCCTTTGTTTCCCAGAGGCATAGGGGTAACGCACTAAAGGGTTAATAGCTCTGAAACAAAATGAGACTGCCATGTCCTATGCAGTGTGCATGGATCAGGGGAACCTGGGGGACAATGGACACCCTTTGGATTTCTGTCTAACCATTTAATTATTACATGCCACTGCTCCATTTCATACTTATTGACAGTTAATTGATAACACAAATGAATCCATAAGTAAGTTGTAAAGTGTGATTTAGGCAGTGCACCCTGGGACAAAGCAACTGTATCACAGCTGAATTGCTTGATTACGTGTTTCTTAATCGGTGCGCATCGTTGTCCGTGTACTGAACAACACGATTCTGTCATTAAAAACACACCACCTTACTTCCGTGAAAAGTTAATAAAACTAGAACCTTGCTTTGAGATAACTAAGTCGAAATTTCGACTTAGTTATCTCGGAATAATGAGATAACCAAGTCGAAATTTCGACAAATTTTATATTATTTTTTTTCCCCGGTGGCGGAAACGGGCTTCCATACAGAGCTGATCTTCATTACTGAAAAATTTATGTTTTATAAACAGCAGGAAGGAAATCATTTAATCAAATGTATAACTGTAATGAGACTTGCAATAAAACGCGAGGGATTTAAAAATTTGTTAGAAGGATTATGAACACTTGAAAATGAAAATTTGTTAGAAGGATATCGGACCAGAATGACGGGACCACATGGATTCCAACAGCGGCTGAGATGTTAGCTTTTGACCGAACCCCAGATGATTAAGCCAATAACCACAGCAACCACAACCAGGATCACAATGAGTATGCAGATCTTCTTCCGTGATTTGCCCTGAGTAATGGAGAAAAACACGAATCAACATGACTTTGTTATGCAAAGCCGTAGGGCTGAAGGTCCTCCTTCATACACTGACTAAGCCTGCCTGGAGATGCATGCATCATCTGGAGGTGAATGACCAGTGAACTTTACAGCAACGTTCAGGCTTGAAATGTGTGGATGTATAACGTCCTCTGGAATTTTCTAAGGTCACAGCGTGGAATGTCATCAAATTGGAGAAATGATAAAGTTCGTATATAGCCTTCTGAATTTTCCTCAGAGCAATGAATGCAAGTGTAACGTAAACAGCAATCAGCCAATAATCCAAAATGTACACACACTGCTTCAGTTCTCCATCCATGCAATGAACTGTTAACCGGGATACCTGGTAATCTGCCGCCCTGGCCAGCTGCTGTGTGGCCGACTGCACATTGATGTCAGCATTTTCCACGTTGGCTTCTATACTGTCTGTAGACACACAGCCACAGATTTTACAGCTGCAGCCTGTTTTACACTGTGCTGCTACACCAAATCTTTCCGATTCATTAAACCAGTAACACTTTACCTGAGAGGTCACAAATAATGTAATAGTACTTGCTTATGTCACACATTAAGTAACCAGTTACTAAGTGTACTGCTCCCGTGTTCATTTATCATCAGTCAATCATGACAGTTCTCGTATTTCAAGTGAGAATTATATTAGCTTATGACTTACCATGAAATCCACACCCACATACACGTTTCTATTGATTTCTTGGACGTACAAAACCCTAATTCCAATAAAGACAAACTTAACCCCTGCCCAGCCCTAACCTTAACCAAAAGTAACCAAACAAAGTACAAGACTTTTGGCTTTTTTAGTTGTTTGACTGCAGTCACAGGTTTTTATAAAATTCAGTTTTGTGGGGATTGAAAAAATGGTCCCCCCAATGTCAAAATAGTTTTTTATATAAAGTAATGTATACATGACCCCCCCCACACACATAAACGCAAAAATGCAATGAAATATATTTGATTATGCATTTAAAACAGATGCAGTTTTTGGTTTGATTCTACTAGATAATTATTTGTATGACATGACCATGATTCCAGAGGAGCACGGGGGCTAAAGAGCTGCACTCACCAATCAAGTCTCCCTGCTCATGAACCATCATGCCCAAGTCTTTGAAAATCTCATTTATATCTGTAATATCAGACTGAAAAAGAAGGTGTCAGAAATTCACTTTCAGGCTTTTGACTGGAATATAAACGACTTTCAAGAGCATCCATCTCACTTCTGCAAACAAAGAGGCCAGTATCAGGCATTCTGTAGCTCTTCTTGACTGGAAAGAGCCCAAACACCATGTGTTGTGGGAAACTCTGAGGCAGAAGCACACCCCTGTCAAATCAAGTTCTGTCCTTGTGGGTTTTTAAAGACATTATATCACATTAAATTAAGATGGCGGCTACCAATAGGAAAGTTCTTTATGCAAACGTCATGTGAAAGAAAGTGTTAGTGTTCTAAGAAATCCAAAAATCCTTAATTTGATTAGTGAAATAAAAGATGAGTTTATAATAAAAAAAAAAAGGGCTGTTCTGACCTCCAGCTGACGGATGGCGCTCTCTCGCTCCTCAATGAGACGCAAGTCATCTTCTGTAAAGGATTCTTCCTGGACCTGAAGGTGAGACTGGCTCTCACTGCGGCAAATTAGTGGGGTTTAAAAGCAGAGAAACCCGATTTGTTAATAAAACATTTACATTACAGTCATGAGTCGCTTAACGACAGGAATGAGAAATGCGTCGTTAGGCGATTTTGTTGCCAAAGAAAATGTTTAAATGATCTCTATACTTATGCAAAACAAACATGCTTGTCAAATTGTGTTGGATTAGCCAATTCAAAACCTTTGCTAAAATCACTCCATTATTTGCAGCAACCACACAATACACTCAAGTATTTTTTGACTTGACCACTAGCTACCTAGTATAGTTAATCATTATTGCATTGAGTTTTATTTTTTAATCTAATAAAATCAATCGAGTGAGCTGGTGGTGAAACTTAATTGACGGGATGGCTGAGAGGTTTGGAAACTGAAGGGTGATCATCTAGCCTACCAACAAGATACCAGTAATCTTTTGGAGAACAGAAGAAATTTATGTCAGTTTTTACTGTTTTACTCTTAATTTCCATATATCCTAATGTTAAATTGTTTTTTTTGTTCTGAGCTAATGTGTACTTAATACCCAGATAAATAACTTTAAACATTTCTTTTGATTGCCTAAGACATTTGCACAATACTTCCATTTATGCTTTTTGTTTTTACCCTACAACCCCTGAGCACCTCCTTCCATTTTTACAAAAATTTATCTGTACTCATTTTCGCAAAGGAGCAAGTCAGATTTTCATCTCACGGTCACTTGCACCGGTAGAACTGTGCATGTGACAGAATCTCGAATCTCTCTCTTGAATCTCACAGTCAATAGTTAGCTGTACACTTTCCTTAGAATTCAGCATCTTCTGCGTAGAAACAAGCACACTCAGGGAAACTGAAAATCGGGAAGTGAGGAGGGTGAGGGGCGTATACTCTATTCACCATAATGTCACTTCCACATGTCAAACGCACCAGCGCAGTTAGCTATGTTGATGCTTAACCCCATTTCAGCAACTAGGGCTGTATTCATGGCAACAGCATCTGGGTATTAAAAAGATTACAACCGAAAAGGTAAAAACTATATTATAAAACGTTATAAACAGTTACAACAATCTCAACTGCTTAAGATTAGTTTTTGATAATTATTCAAAAAAAATCTAAAATAGCCTCCGGCTTCACTGTCCTACAGGCCCCCGTTTGCGAGTCACTGACAGATACAGGCGATAGCTGGACATTTTGTGCATCCCCCTGATTCATAGTGACCTTTGGCTGGAATTTCTTTTTAAAATGACCCACAATTATTTTAAGAGATACAATGTTCCCTCGAAAGCATTATGCAGTATGAAATGAAAATAGCTCACTGTCCTATGTTATTTGACATTTTAACTATGAGATCGATCTAGGGGTCAGATGTAGCCCCGCTGTGGTGCCCCTTGCAGCTACTGTGCCTATGTGAGCCTTATGAGTAGGGCCAGCTCAAGGCATAAGCAAATATAGAGGCTGCTAAGGGCCCAGCCGCCACAAGGAATCACCCTGTCGGAATAGCAAGAAACAACCTGGTCAAACCGATTTTGCTTCAGGCCCCAAAAGAAGAAGCTGGTCCGGATCTGCTTAGGAAACGGAGAGTGAGACCTGAGAACCCTGACCTGTCAAAAGGTGACGGAATTCCTCCGAAGGACTCGTCAGGATGACCAACCTGTAGATAAAGATGCCACCACTGTCAGAAGCCCAATTTAGTTTTTGCATATTGGAATATTTCAGTGTTGTACTTACAAGCAGATCACTGCTGTCAATCCCTGCTGCCTGCACAGTCCCCCCCACTACCGGCACGCCCTGGTATTTAGTCTGGCGGTAAGGAACCAGCACAGCTCACCGATAACCTGGAACCGGCACGGACCCTGGCAACAAACTCCTTTTCCTTCTCGGCGGCCTGCCGTTGAGTCTTCTGGAAGTTTGCCAGGGCGCTGCCGAAATCATTCAAAAGGCGGTCTTTCTGCAACTTCCTCTGACGCTGGACAGAACCACCGGCGGGAAAATAGTAAACATACAAGAAAAATAATGCGAAAATCACTATGCAAAAACACTACATTTATTTTGAAACAAAATCATGCTTTATTTCCCATTTTCACAAGTACACTGGAATGTTTCTTTTTGCAGATCCCATCTTCTCCTTTGAGACATACATACATATATACAGTATATAACTGAGATCAACCCTAACCTCCAGAGTACTTTTGGGAAGGGGGGGGGGGATTTACTCAAGGGCTCATCAAAGATGACTATTCTGTTGAGACAGGGGCTTGAGCAGGTGACCTTCCTATCAAAGACACAAAGACTTAAACCACTGAGCCACAAATCCAACACCGATCACCGGTACAATTTCTCAGATTCATTTTCACAACCTACATCCTGTCCCACCTAAAAACTCCGTCCCACCGAGATTTATGACCTCGTTTATCAAAGAAAAAGCTCTGTTTCATTAATTTCTTGCTTGTTAATTTCTTCCGAGGATTTTGACTGGAGCCCATTATCGGTTCAACATTCCCCTGTAACATGACTGCGGATACTCTACAAGTCCCCCTCATATTTCACACAATTTGCTAATGCATCAGAACTGATTTGATTATAATAGCATTCTGAATGCACAGAACAATTATGAACATAATTGTTAAGCATAAACTTGACATTAAGCTACACACACAAGCCTTTCACATTAAACGCAGCCTCTCTCTTTGTGAATAGGCCCTGCCTCTGGGCAGGGTGCCATTTATTGCTGGATTAGATGGTGCCCAGTCGATGTCTAAAAACATCCCTCTATGAAGAGGACATCTGATCCAGATTCCTCCACACACAAAAAAAACGACCTGGGTCTAGGTATGACTGTAAATCCTATTTCCTGAACTCAGGCATGACAGACTACATCAAGGAAAGCAAAATGCATGATTACAGGAATAAGAAACATGCCAGATGTGCCACCTGCTGGGGTGCAGCTGTAAAACAGTAAAAAGTCTCCTTAATGCTAATGCTAACAGAGGTCAAACAACAGGCAGGATTAGGGATTTAAAGTATGGCATTGTACCATGTTAATTCTCATAGGTGTCCGTGGCACAGTCGTGGTTTAATTTCCCGAAAATAGTATGGGATCAGACCAGGAATTTGTACAATGAAAGATATACCTGATCTGTGGTGACAGGGAGGGAACCAAACTCCTTCACGCATCTGTCAGTTTCTTTGGCCAGCTGATTAACATTGTGCTGTTTTTGTTGGCTGGGATTAAAAAAAGAAACATACAAATAACATGGAAACAAGGTGACAGCAAACTCAGAGAGAGAATAAGAAGGTGCCTGTATTAGAAAAAGTGTCTGTCATCTGTGACTAGTTTTTGCACAGTTGATTCTTATTATTTGGTTTTCTTTAGACGCCTAAATAAATAAAAAAAACTCCCTACAGGGTTTGCAATTTGAGCACCGAAAGGCACCACCCTGTCTATCAGTACAGTCCCAACACTGAGTTTGTACTTGTGCTGGCTATCCGTAAGTACTCCGCCCATCCCCCTACAACCCATGCTGTTAAGGAGAAGTGTTGACTGTAAATCAACACACCGATGCCCTTCAACGTCTTGCTCATGGCCTACCACACCATACGCACTCTCATTTGCAGCAATTCCAAAAGATCTGACATGCTGCTTGCGAAGGCAAACTGTCGGTTGCTGACCCACTGCCAGAAGCATCTGAACTCAATCCGCCCGAGTGACATTTTAATCCTTTCCGGTGTGCAGGTAAAATCTAACCATGACACCATAAAGACAGGCTGCTGAGTGGTAGTTGGTCTGGGTAAGAACTAGAGTTAACTGCACTTACAGCTGCTGCCTGAGCTCCGTGGTGTCCTGTGGGCCTCCCAGAAGGTTTATAATTCGCTGGATCTCAGATGCTTGGGAAGAAAAGGACGTATTATAGAGTGTTTCAGAGGCAAACATAAAATAAAGAACTTATCAGACCCTTTTTGGGGGGAGGGGGAATAAGAACATTATTCTTAGTCACTGCTCTGATTTACAATAATAATAATAATAATAATAATAATAATAATTACATGAATAGTACATTACTATGTGTCAATTAAAACATGCCAAAATAGCAGCATAATCTTTTTTATTGTTTTACTGCTGACTGCAAATATGAATTTGTAAATGCCATATAAATAAAAAGTCACTCATTCGAAAAATAAAAGGCAGCTCTATTGGAATAATATATTTTTAGGTAAAACCTCAAAATCCTGCGATTTATACTTCACCTTAAATGCTACTAAATCACAAAAATATTAACTGCGGTACGAACTGATTGGTCTTAGGTGTAGTTACTTACTCTGTTGTGTTATTTTCTGAATGTTTGACCCTATCTCCTGGACGAGCCGATTAGAGTCTTGTGGCACTCCAAACTGGTATGCCATGATGAATCAATGGTCTACAACAGAAAATGGGAAATGTGCTTTTCTCATTGGGGTCACAAAGATAACATCAAGGTATTAATACATTCAGAAACCAACGTAACCAAGTCATATTACAAGCTAGTTAACTAATGTAACTTTTCTTGCCAACAACAATAATTTTTGATATCCTGGTTCAGCTACTTGTATGGATAGCAGATACTGCACATGTTTCAGGTTGCCTGCTTATGCCTGAATCATGTTTCAGATTGTAGTACGTTCCTTATGTCCACTGAAATTCAGTAAAGGAAGTTACAGCTTTACAGTTACTGTAACATGGTAAGTTCCTTGCTTAACGGCAGAGAAAAGGCGACACAGTCCGTGGGAAATCAGGAAGCTGGAAGAGCAACTGTTTTATAAGTGTTATTTATTAAATAACCATAGCTATATAATAATCGCAAGCAACTACGTTGGGAGGAGAGCTATGGAAAAGCAGATGAAAATAACGCCAACCTCATCTCGGAGTAAACGTCATATTTAAAGAGCAAAATAATAACCGTTCCGCACGGATTTAATGCTGTTTGGACACAAGCCTGCTTTAAAAATTTATCGTTACCCACAGATGACACCACCCAATAGTACTTTATATAATTTTTATCATCTGAAAAGACAGGAGAATGAAACAATCTTAAGACACTGTGTGCTGGGTTGGGTGCTACACGGATGGTTAATCAGCTGTTAGCTGTTTTACCTCCAAGTCCAACGTATATTTATATTACGAATCCTCGTAGTGAGCAACCATTACTGTAATTTATTTACCAGAAAAATGTGGAATTGCACAATATATTTAAATCTGGATTTTAAAACACGTTCTAAATATTAGTTAAATAAAACGACGATATAGATTGGCGTTAAAAACGCAAGGACACCACGATTCTTACATTCTAAAGTAATGGCAAAACAAGCGAAGTTATGAGGGATGTTCGTAATCTACCCACGCAGCACAATATTAGTTGACAAGGCGGCGACCACCGAAAAACGATTTTCAGTAAGTGCTCAGCTGACTCTTCAACATAGCACGCCCGTTCCCATTTTACCCTACCTTCTCTGCGGCGACGGCCTTTCCCTCTGGTCATTTCCGGATTTGGAGCTACGCCCCTGTCACATGACGTGCGCGTCGGCGTGTGGTTTGGCACGTGAGACGCGGATCCTGCAAGCGTCAGAGAGGGCGGTGAATCTGGCGGGGCGTCCGAATTCGCACATTTGCGCGGTACGTACTGAATTTCAGTACGGTCAGGGGAGGCAGAGCCTCACCGGTCATACTCCAGTGAAAATAGCTTGTACGAAAAGGAACTCATTTCATTAGTATATAAAGGTTTTTTAGACTCTCCAGTATTGTCATAAAACAGACAAATCACATCTGATTTCTAATGTGACAAATCACATCTGCCTCACTGAATGGGGCGGGTCTTTAAACCAAGAGATGTTCTAGCTAAAAAAAATAAAAAATATAACAGATACAAAAATGAAAAACAATATGTCTGACCTTAAAGATTACAATTATATATGTAATACATTTGTGCTGAATGGGAATGAAAATGGAACTGCATTGGCCAATAACATGTGAATCGAATACGTAACTTGATGCGTGTATTGTAGATAATACCGATGATGGGCAGAGTTTTCTTTTTTTTCTGGGGGGGTGGCACTGCCGCCTCTAGTGCTGGGACTGCACTGATAGACAGGATGGTGCCTTTCACTGCTCAACTTGCAATAATCTATTGCAGTTGATTGGCAAAACCAGCATTGTACATGTTCTGCTCTGGCACCTTTGCATAAGTGGTTTCTTGGTACTGCAAAGGCAGACAAGATAATATTTAAAATAAAAGATACATGTGCATCCGATTTGTGCGTTAACACATAAGCTAAACAAGATGCAGTTTTTTTCCCTAGTCATTGGCCTCACTGCCTGTCGCTGCATTAGTAGCAGAACCCTAACTGCAACTCTAATCCTACTTGATTGTTAATGTAGTACGTACTGTATGTATGCATGAGAACAGTAAGCATGCACTTGGACATATTACGGTTGCCATCATGCAAGTTTTATTGATCCAATACCATGAACAAATTAAAGTGCAATCCACACCACGCAAGCCAATATGAATACAAAAAGAAACGCCAAGGTAAAGTAAAGCATCCATCCATCCATCCATCCATCATCCATCCATCCATCCAGCCATCATCTGCTGCTTATCCAGGGTCGGGTCATGGGGACAGCAGTCTAAGCAGGGATGCCCAGACCTCCCTCTCTCCAGCTCCGCTGAGGGAAAACCAAGGTCATTCTCCGGCAAGCCGAGAGATCTTTCTCTTGCCTGGGTCTGCCCTGGGGCCTCCTCCGAGTTGAACATGCCCAAAACACCTCCCGAGGGAGCCGTCCAGGGGGCATCAAACCACTTCAACTGGCTCATCTCTACACAGGAGCGGTGGCTCTGCTTTGAGCACCTCCTGAATGTCCAGGCTCCTCACCCTATCTGTAAGGCCGAGCCCAGCCACCCTGCACCCAGCAACCCAAACCTCATGACCATGAGTGCGTGTAGGAAAGTAGATCAACCGGTAAATCAATAACTTTGCCTTCTAGCTGAGCTCACCTTTTCGCATAACAGAATAGTCCAGTGTCCACATTACTGCCGAAGCTGCACTGATCTGTCTGTCGATCTCCCGCTCCCATCTTCCCTCACTCATGATCAAGACCCCTAGATATTTAAACTCATCCACTTGAGGCAGTAACTCCTCCCCACCAGTAGAGGACAATCCACCCTTTTTAGGTTGAGAACCGTGCCCTCAGACTTCGTGGTGTTGATCCTCATTTCGGCTGCCTCACAGTCAGCTGCAAACCGGCCCATTACGTGTCGCAGCCTGATGATGTCAGCAGGACCACATACTGTAATCCACAAAAACAAATATGTGATCCTTAGGTCAACGAACTGGACCCTCTCCGCCTTTTGGCTATGCCTAAAAATAAAGTCCATAAAAGTTATGAACAGAACCAGTGACAAAGGGCACTTACGGAGTCCAACACCCACCGGCAATGAGTCTGACTTATCTCTAGCAATGCAAACCAAATTCTTGTTCTGTTTATATATGGACTGGATTGCCCGCAACAAGCAACCTCGTGCCCCAAACTCCTGAACTGCACCACCAGAGGACGCCTCAGGGACACGATCATATGCCTTCTCCAAGTCCACAAAACACTCCCTTGTTTTCCAGTTGTCTAGACATATGATTTGGAACATATGACATTGATTTTAATTGGATCCAGGTACATTCAGGCTCAGAATCGCTGTGGATCCAAAATCCGTATCCGATCCAGCTTTGGACGGATGTGCAAGCAGATTCATAACCGCAATCATTTCCTGTATCTGGACTGAAGGTGTTGCAACCTCTAAAATGTACACTATATTCCTCGCTACTGAATATTCCACGGTCAGCTGTTAGTGGTATTATAACAAAGTGGATGCAATTGAGAACAACAGCAACTCAGACATGAAGTGGTAGGTCACATAAAATCACAGAGCGTGGACAACACATGGTGTTCCAGTGTGCACACGCCTCCAGACTTCATGTGCCCTTCAGATTAGCTCAAGGAAAGTGCTTAGAGAACTTCATGGAATGGGTTTCCATGGCCAAGCAGCTGCATCCAAGCCTTACATCACCAAGCGCAATGCAAAGCGTCAAATGCAGTGTGTAAAGCACGCCACCACTGGACTCAGTGGAGCAGTGGAGACGTGTTCTCTGGAGTGACGGATCACGCTTCTCTGTCTGGCAATCTGATGGATGGTGGAGGAGGGGGATTATGGTGTGGGGTTGTTTTTCAGGGGTTGGGCTTGGCCCCTTAGTTCCAGTGAAAGGAACTCTTAATGCTGTAGCATTCAAAGCCATTGTGGACAATTTCATGCTCTCAACTTTGTGGGACAGTTTGGGGATGGTCCCTTCCTGTTCCAACATGACTGTGCACCAGTGCACAAAGCAAGGTCCATAAGGACATGGATGAGTGAGTCTGGTGTGGAGGCTTGCACTGCGCCCTGACCTCACAAATGCTCTACTGGAAAAATGGTCAAAAATTCCCATAAACACAGTCCTAAACCTTGGACAGAAGAGTTGAAGGTGTTATAGCTGCAAAGGGTGGGCCAGCCCCATATTAAAGCCTATCTATTAAAAATGGGATGTCTTTAAATTTCATGTATGTGTAAAAGCAGGTGTCTTAATACTTTTGGCAATATAGTGTATATGAAGCGGTGTCTGTTTGCTGTCTGGGTATAGTTTTGGGGTCGCATTCCCCCAACCCTAATATTTCCCTTGGATATGTGTGTTTTAGTATGCGATTTTAGTGAATGCAAGATTTTTCAGGAATGTAATAGTCTTTGTAGCAGGACTGACTGTATGTATATTTTTATGCATGTTTGTTATTGCGTTTTCCAAATGGGGAATACATATGGTTATTGGACTGCTGCTTCAGGCACTTTTCTTTAGGACAATAACCCAAAAAGTATTTGACAGATCTTTTTCAAACTTTGCAGAGGTGCTGTTTGTCTGGTAACCTGAAACTGAATAAATTTTGACACACATCACAAACTAATGGGCAAAGTGAGCATTTAAGTAAAAAAATGGAAGCTGCTCGTACTGCACCAGTAATCACGTAGACTTCGTCTCACCCTGTTTCACTGTGTTTTAGGGTATCAGCCCTCTCTCTGCCTTTCCCGTAGTGTGTCCATCATTGACGAATGGGTCTGGATGATCAGTCAAGTCTGGGAAGCAGCACTACGACGACAGGTGGCTGCCACTGATTCTTGACGCAGGTGGCGTTGGATGCTTTAAGACTGGGTTTCGCTACACCACCTCACCACTTGTACCGCAGCCCCGCCCCTTTGCCAGTGACGCTCCCTGAGTACTGACAACTGCACTTCAGTTCTGTCAGTCTCTAGTTTATGTAACCAATTTGAGCAGTTCTCTCAGTGCAAGAAATTGTCTCGTATGCAGTTACCGAATGACATTCCTGACCTCTGTTCTTTCGCGAGTACCTGATTATCCTCCATGCCCGGTGCCTTTTGTATATTTCCTGATGCCGTTTTCAGTGCATATCTCCGCAGTCTTGCTTCTGCACCTGCGCTTGCCTCATCCTGCACTCCAAGGATGCACCTTTCGGCTTGCTGGCACCAGCTTCTACTTTTGACTACGATTTCTGTTTCTCGTCTCTGCTCTCTGTCGAGTCTGGATCCGAATCACTGGTTTCCTAGGGATTCCACGCTACACGCACCAAGCAGGATCTTTTTTGGTTTCCGGAAGGGAACTGGGGATACCTGTGCGCCACAGAGACAGTAAGCAAATGCCACCATTCACAAAGAGGGGACCTGTGATTTGAATTCATAATGCTACAGGTGGGACACACCAGCCATAAGCACTAAGCCATCCATCAAAATTCATTCATGGAAAAAAAAAATAATAATAATTTTCTGGATGGCTGGATGGATGGATGGATAAATAGATTGAATAGAGCAGGGGTAGCCAATCTTTTATCCGCAAAGGGCCGGTATGTATGCAGGTTTTTGGGATAACCTGTAGGTCAGCTGTTCAAACCCAGATGTCAGGGAGTTACGATGAAACTCGCACAGACACCGGCCCTTTGCAGATAAGATTGGCTACCACTGGAATAGAGGATAGATTGAGGGCAGCTTTCAAAAGATGCAGGGTCATAAGCAGGATAGAGGAGGTAGCACTAATGCATCTTGCCGCCAGGGTTGGAGGTTCGAATCCTCCACCCGAAACACTGGAAGACCTGGAGGAAACCCCACAATGAGCCAGGGAGAACATGCAAACTGTGCACACGCTGCCCAGGTGGAGACTAGAACCCATGTCCCGAAGGTGTGAGGAGACAGTGCTACCCGGTGTCCTCCCACTTCTCCATGCAGTAATTCATATTTCATAATAAAATAATTGATACTTAAACAGGACTTCTGGAATTTCTTGGCGGTGATACAGTGCGCTATAACCATTCTAGGCAGTGCTGAAGCACCCTTAGTCGTGCCTCTGTGACCGTGACCAGGATAATAGTAAGAGATTTTATTTATAATGCACTTTATATTGTTGGAGAAAATCTCTAAGTGGTACAAGGCCGCAACAATCTAAAAATTAAAAAAAATAAAAAAAAAACAGAAAATGATTAGTTGAACAATAAATTTTACTCAAGTAAAAATTTTACAGAAGAGTTGAACTGTATGAATTACAGTTAATTAATTAATTGGGTTCTATGTAAAACTGTGATGTATTCAGGTGATATAATGATTAGACTAAGGAGACAGGTGCCGTGTGAAGCTTTGCCATGTCACACTTGTTTAATTACCTACACAATCTCTCGAGACTCATAAGACCCAAAAGACACAAAACTATAAAAGATAACAACGCACTAAAAAATCAAGATGTTTATTTCAGATCCACTTTCCTTCTTGTTTCTTGGATTGCTTTGTGACCCCTCGCTCTTACTATTCCCCTAGATAAGAGAAAAAACAAGCTTGCATGACATCCCCCTTGGTCATATATCTTACTCAAGTGTAATTATAAATAAAGACGCTCTTATTTGCTGTCAGGGAAAACATTCAGGTGAACAGAGGATGATTCCAATATTTTAAGAGTTAAGATGAGTCTGGTAGACTTTCTAAACCACGGGTGGAAAAAAGCATATATAAAAGGATTTACACTAGAATTGAAATAGAACAAGTACATTATGTATTTTACAGCCAAGTTTGGATTTGACATTTTGTCCGTGTTCATAAGTGATATGTACAATGGTATCCAGCAACACAGATAGACAAATACCACGGTGCCTAAAGATTTCGTCGCCTTCTGCTCATGGATTCTCAAGGCCTTTTTTTCTCTGCTGCACTGCCCTGTTGAATGTATTTTTATCAAATGTTTTAATGCCACTTTGAAAATCTGTGCATACAATATGAAAATGACGGCGCCGGGGATAATAAAGGTAACCATCATGTCCGTGATCAGCCAGTCGTTGTCATAGGAGCCCATGCATTCATCCACACAAACATTTTGCACTTCTTCAAAGTGGGCAAAGTATGACAAAAGTATGTTGTATAAGAAGGATATGGTCCAACCAAGAAATATACATTTCACAGTCCTATTAATGGACATCTTACAGTTATATTGTAGGGGGAGACACACGGCAAAATATTGGTTAATTGCTATGAGCACTACATTGCAAAGAGATGATGTGGTAATAGTCCAAGTAAACACATTGTAAAACCAGCACATAGTTACCCCAAAATGCCAACAAGACACTAACAATCGCACACAGTTTATTGGCATGATGATTACTCCGACCAAGAGATCTGTAACAGCCAGAGAGAGGGTGAGAATGTTAGCTGGACTGTGGAGTTGCCTGAAGACACAGATCGAGGCGATGACCAGCAGGTTTCCGAACACGGTGACCACTGACAGAAAAATGGAAATAATCGCATTTACCATTAGATATTCGACTTGTATGTCCCCGCCGCAGGACGAGTTCTGTGATAGAAAACAATGAAAGATGTCTCCACCAGGCAGACTTTGTTCCATGGAAAACCGGTAAAAATGGATCTACAATCGAGGGGAGATGCAAAAAAGCAGCTGACAGTCATCCCTCATTGTCCATAGGGGGTCGGTGCCAGGACCCCTGCAGATACCAGAAATTCATGGATGTTTATACATAAGGTATTTAATACAATACAAAATATAATTCTATTTACATATAAGCTAGACACATCCTCCCGTGTACTATAAAAATATCTAGATTACATATAATACCTAATATAAAGTAAATGCTAATTAAATAGTTGTTTTACTGTATTGTTTAGGGAGTAGTGACATGAAAACAAGTCTGTATGTATCGTAGTACATACAGAAAATATAAAATCATTCTGCCTCATACACACACACACTGTGTTAACACTCACAAACACCCAAAACTACACTTCACCTCAGTCACGTAGATTCAGCGTAGTGCACTGTGCACGGCAAATTCAACTTTTGCTTTTTGCAAGCTTGCTGGAATTATTTTTCCCTGATATTTTCGGTTGACGTTTGGTTCAGTCTTTGGATATGGAGTGTCGACTGTATTCGCATATATTTATTTTGAAGTCTGAACGTAAGAAAGAGGTCCTTTCGTCTCAGCTTTGATAGTCAGGCGCTGCTCCTAGTTATATACCGTGTGCCTGCTTGCTTAGGGGCCACGTGAGAATGACCTGGCAGCATTAATATTCAATGTGCCTATGCTGTGGGACCAAGACCGGAGAGACTCCACACGTGTGTTTATGGGTATGAACACAGAATCACACAGGCAAGAGGAATGCTACCAGTGAGTGCCTCTTAGAGGCGAGGTTTGTTAGGAACTGGTGTCACTATGCAAAGACGCCGTGAGGACCCGGGGGATTAGGAGGTGGTTTGGCTGGTGCTCACGCTTGGTTTCCGGGGGGCTGCATGGACAGGGCTAAGAAAGGGCCTCTGCTCTTTCCTAGTATTGCCTGGTGTGACAGAAAATGACTCATCAAGGTCTATTCTGTTTCTTTTTTTGCAAAACTCAGATTATACCAGGGGCTTTGCAAGACATAGAGGTCTACGGGGGCACAGGCTGAGCTGTACTGGGGAACAAGATGAGCTGTACTGGGGCACATTCTGTGCACAGACACACAGAATGTGTGCGCTTTGGCTGTATTTGTGGTTAAAACCACATTGCTATACTTTGAAGTAGAAAAACATGCACTCCTGAAGCTGATCGTGACATTTCACTGTGGCGCAGCACATAAATACTGCCGCGTGCGACCCAGTAAAAGGGGCTTAGTGATGCCCATGTGTTTACATAAGCCATGCTGTTACTTTCTATGCAACACTAAGCATTATATGACTCTGAAACTAGTTGGGGCATTTGCATTCTCCCAGCATGCGCCACGCTATTTATAGTGTCTGTCTGTTGTCAATGTTACTAGTTGTCATGTATCTACTTAACTGTTTTTGTGCATTATTCTTGCCTGCTCTTCACGTGTCTATTATGGACTGGCATGGTGAAAGCACAAAGGGACGATCCTGAAACACTTAGCAGGGGGTTTGTTTTATTTTTAATATGTATACATATACACACACACATATACATGCACACATGTTTATCTGTGGGGACTCTCCATTAATTTATATAGGAAAAACCCTACTTACCCATCCCTAACCTTAACCATAAGTAACAAAACAAAATACAAGATAAAATTAAAAATGATATGTTTAATTTTTTGATCGCAGTCACTGATTTTTATAAAATTGAGTTTCCGAAAAAATGGTCTCCACCATGCGACTATAACAGGGTTTTTTTTTATCATATTGTTGGGACATTTAATCCAGACAATGTTATATATACATCACCCCCCCCAGCACAGAAAACAAAAGGGAGGCCTGGGGATCAAACCAGAGCAGGTAAAAACAGAACGGTAACTAACTAGGCTATAAGTAAGCAAGGAAATACGGGGACTAACATTGTACATGCTTAGAGAAACACTGGCAAGAAGTCGTACAGGATCCAAGCAGAGAGCAGCACAAAAACAACCACGATGACTAACTGGGGAACAAAGTAAAGGGCGGGAACTTAAACACACATAATAGAGGAAAGGGAGACAGGTGTGGGCACTTACTAATTACAATATGAGCAAGGAATACTGAAGTACAGGCGTTGGCCAATCAACAGACAAAGGATCAAAGACCAGGGAGACTAGAACAACAAGAGCCACTGAACGTTACTAAAAACAAGGAACAAAAACAAGGAACCAGGAGATACACCAAGACAGGATGCACAAAGAACCAGCCTTGCATTCATGTCAACAGGGGAACTTGATTATAAGCCACCCATTAGAGCCGTTAAGCCACAAAACAGTCTTAGAAACAGCAGAACACACTAGGAACTAAAGAAAATGGGATGGCCAGCATCACTAGCTAGCCAAATGGAGAACTGACATATAGAAGAGGACAGAACCTGATACAGTGCCCCCCCCCATTCAATGGCACACAAGAAGATACTACCAGGACAAAACCAATGACCAGGGAGATCACAGAGCTATATGTGGGAAGCAAGGAAACCTAGGGACAGGGCAGACTGGAGAAAGGCATTAAACAAAAGCTGCACTACAACAGACAGATGGAACATGAGTCTGGTCAATGCAACTAGACTGGGGAACTGGAGAAAGGATGCATACCCAGATGACACCCAACAGGGACACGACCAGGGAACCTTGATAAAGACCTCGGTTGATTAGGGGAACCAACAGACTGAGGCACAAAAGGGACTTGGTGGGAAGGCAATGGAGCAAATTGAGGGTTCTTGGAAGTGCGGAGCCAGATAGAACACTATGGGACATTGGAGGGTGGACAGGGAGTGAGAGACAGGAGGCTAGGCAGAGAGGGCCGCTGGTATGGGTGTAACCGGGGGATGCACAGCTGGGCTGAGCAGTGGCACCACAGGGGCTCATGAGGACGAGCAGAGACAGACGGAGACTGATCCGGGTTTATTCAGAACTTATCAGGAATGACGACCAATACAAAAATCATGGTGACACAATTGTGAAAATATGACATCGGTTTGATTTCAGAATTTCTTATCAAGTCTTATCAGCCTGCAGAGACAGTTATGTGTCTGAGATGGTTAAAGTAATGTTATAAATTGTATTATTTAATGTTATAAAACAAGTGGATTTCACAAGGCGTAGTTTTTTAATCTAAGTGCGAGATTCCAAAATAATTCTGCATAAGATAACTGAATGAATATGTTGAAATCATTTAAACATGAAGTATTGCTACATTCAAGTATAAATGCATACTTCAAAACGTCCAATGTGACGTGCGGCGGCAAGACGAGCGGGCAAGGAAACCAAAAGAGCCAGTAGGACGGGGAAACGGGGTTTACTTCCA
>JAODKE010000041.1:3976950-3987808 GCA_026779605.1 Mormyrus hasselquistii
ATGCAACAGCCTGACCTCTTGCATGTGCTGAGAGCAGGGAAGGTAGGATCAGGTGCAGAGAGGCAGAAATGGGTGTGAGGAGTTTCTCTGTGTACATCCTTCATGAGGGGTGAGCTATTAGAGAAGCTCGTGCTTCTCAAGGTCTGAAGGCCCAGTGAAGGTAACACAAGAAATCTGACTGTAGTTTTCATTTATAAAGAACCTTCTGAAAAAATACAACAAACTGAGAAGGATGTTGACTGAGTTTAGTAATGATATGTGGGGGTCTAGTACGGCAGGGGGGCAACAGGAACATTTTAATGAGGGTAGACAGAAATGAAAGAATATCTGTTTATGTTTATATAGTCTGTTTATGGCAATACACCTCTACTCAGAATCAGGAACAAATGATCAATAACATAATAACATTGTTTATGATGTGTGTCATGACCGGCTCATACGATCCTTCTGTGTGCCATGCCCCCCTCGTTACCTCGTCTGAAACCCTGATTGTTATCAGCCGATCATTATCGCTGATTAGTCCTGTGTGTTTCAGTCCGTGCTCGAGTCCGTTTCCCCAGGTCTGTCATTGAAGTCTGCTCGTGGGCGTCTTTTGTTTAATGTTTTCCCCGACAATAAAGCCCTCGTTTCCCCGACTACCCGGACTTCTCCTATTCTGTTCCTGCGGCGTCCCTGCACGGCGTGACAGTGTGTCTGTAAAGGAAATGTGTCCTCACCAGGAGTACAATATGCGACACAACTTAAAACCCAAATTTTAAATATACAATCAATAAAACCACAACTAAAAGCGAACTCTGTAAAAGTACACCAGTACATGTTCTGGGTTTGTATTTATGTTAGAAATAAAATAATTAATTTTGGGTTAATCAGAGGCATTTACTTTTTTATTATGGTTCAAAAATAGGCAGGAGATGCTCAGCTGATACATTGCAGCTATATCTGTAATATCAACAATATGTATTCTGAAAGGACCAGAGGAAACAATAATAAAAAAAAAAAAAAATTAAACAACTTGTTTGTTGTATGAAGGCCTTAGATATGAATCTGGGACATTTACAGCAGTGAGATGTTTTAAAAGCTTTAGTTATCTTAATTGCAGGTGTGTTTTTCTAGCTTTTCATCACTCCTTTTAAAAGTCTTTTCATACAGATTTCCACTGTACAGATGGTGAAAATTGGGATTAGTATTTTATAATGGCTCAGAGAAGTAGTCAGATAATTAAATAGTTAGACAGGTATATTTATACAGTACTAAACAATAAATTCATTCAGAATACAATTTCATTCGACAAGAATGTCTGTGAAAGATTCTGCCACTGATAATTATGCTCAAAGCATTCCTGAACCAAGAGTAAAAAAAAGCATAGATGAAAGGGTTGAAACTCGAGTTCATATAACCAAACCAAACCAGGGCGTCAGTCAGTGTTGGTGAGATGGAATAGCCAATGAAGGGGTCCATAATATTGCAAAGGAAAAAAGGGGTCCAGCAGATGAGGAAAACTCCCACCACCACTGCCAGGGTGTTTGCCTTCTTCCTTTCATGTTTCCTGGAGACTGCAGACCCATTTCCATCCTCCACCTTAATCTGCCGTGTCAGATCTTTAATTGATCTGGCCTGACGTCTTGCAACCATGTAGATCTTGAAGTAAATTCCCAACATGATGAGACCAGGGAGGAAAAATGAGAAAAGAGAAGAGAATGCAGCAGATGCTGGGCTGAAGAACACCGGACATCCTCCGACACACTGAACCTGTGTCTCAAAAAAGTGCTCACTGCCTTTCAGATTGAGGCCTGAGAAGATCATCCCATAGGCGAAGATGGCAGGGAAGACCCAGCTGGTTATGATCATCAGCAGAGCAGTGACAGAGTTGACTATGGTGCGGTACAAAAGTGGGGTGCAGACAGCAAAGTAACGATCTACAGAGATGAAGGAGAGGTGGAAGATTGAGGAGGTGCTGAGCATGATGTCTGTGCTGGTGTGGAGCTTGCACACAAAGTCTCCCAGGTACCAGCAGCCGTAGACCGATCGTATTGCACTGCATGGCATGATGAAGGCCCCCAACATGAAGTCACAAACTGCCAGTGAGAGAATGAGGCAGTTTGTGGTGGTGTGCAGCTGTTTGAAATGCGCTATAGATGTTATCACCAGAAGATTCCCAGTTACTGTGATCAATATAGCAAAGCCCATGAAAGTAAACATGGAAAACTGGAGACTTAGAGGCTGCACATTCTTCTTGCATGATCCGCTCACAGTGTCATAGCAGTACTGTATTTCTGTATGTACATTGTTGATGTGATTTGAGCTATTTGAGAAGTACATGCTACTCATGGTCTGAAGGCCTATCAAAGGTAAAACAACAGACTTAAATTTGACTGTAGTATAGATGCACAAAGAAACTTCCAGAATGATTTACACATTATTGGAGCTTATTTCCAAAGAGAATGACTTACATTCCACATTATACAACCTTTAATGTTGATATGAAACCATAGCTTTTTTTTTCTACAAAAATAGACACATAGGCAAAAATATTGTCTACAAAAAGTAGTCTCATTATGTTTTCATCACTCCACATAAGGCTGATCAGTAGAAGATTTTTTCTTATTGGTTGTTAAGTATTTTATATTATAAGACAATAATGTTATGACCAGTAAAGAAAATTCAAACCATAAAATTTGCAAAACAAATATTCCTTCTTACTTGCCTAAAATGTGATGTGGATTTCAGAGATGAAATGACCAGGAAACTGGAGATACCAGCAAATGTTATGTTTATGTCTTGTAAATGACCATAAAGTTTTTCCTGAACAATTTTATTCCAATATAATGAAATACTCCTTTTAATTTTGATACTTTGGACCCTTTAAGAGATAAAACGAATGGCTAAGCAAAACTGATAAGACCGTTTTTCCAGGGCAAAAATAAAAGCTAAACCCAATATATCCTTTTAAAAAATTCCAGCTTTGAATCCAGCAATGCAGCCTGTAATCACAAAATATAGCATTGAAAATGGATTCCAAAAATTAAATTCACATATATAATTGCTCACTCACCTCTCACTCTCTAGAGTGCCTATCTGCATGGGAGCAGAAACTTCTAGACTCAGGATCACACACACATGCGGTCATTATATTGACACATGCTGTGGAAACATCCTTTGCTCCCCAGCAATTAAGCTGCTTGCTCATCATTGTGAATCATAGAGCACATAAAGGCCACCTATCGGAATACCTGTTTACTCTGCAAGCAGGTCTATTTTTGAGGCAAGGATTAATAGAATAAAATATATATGCTAGTCAAAGGCAAATATACCAAGCATGTCTTTCAGTAAGGGAAAGTTGATACGATTTGATTGGATACATAAGATCTCTCTACCTGGAGCTGTAACAAAATGAGCTCCATTCTGGGCGTCCTTTGTTCTGTGCTATTGGAAGGAAACTGATATAACAAAATGAAATGTTCACACACACATGTATTGACGCAATTACATTGTTACAAGGTATTATGCAGTACCTGATGAAATAGGGTATTGCCTTGACTACATACACATTTGATATACTTTGTTTAACAGTTGTTGACTCTCCTTTTGTATTGCAAAAACAGTTCTTTTATTTTGATGATAATGTGACAACACCAGAGTGTATTTTTGACACACGTAGAGTCTATGAATACAGTATATTACTCTTGGAAGACTAATAGTTACGGCTTTCATGTTACATCAGGTACATATAACTTGAGGTGCATTACAAACATGATTTAAATTGAGACAGTTTTACCTTGTCAATACCATAGTCATATAAGAATAATCTTAATAGGGAAAAATCAATCCATGTTCATATAGTATATTAAATCCTTTAATAAGGATGATCTTGTGCTTTGGTAGAAAAATAATGAACGAATCACAAACAGTTTGCTAGTTGAATAGTATAGCCATGCACAATGAAATGCATTTACACAATAAAATTCCATACTACTTAGCGCTCGTAAATGATTATGTTTTATGTATGTTAGTAAAACTAAAAAAAAAAGCACATTTATTGTATTCTGGTTATGGAGCTGCAAGTAAAGTTCATGTTTGATTGCACTGGACTTGTATTTTGTGTATGTACATATTACAAACTACAGGACATACATGTACATACTACAGCAACAACTAAAAGCAGACTTGCTACAAGCCATGTACTGTATAGTAAGTACAGTATGTATAGTATAGTAAGTATCATATAGTATGTATAGTGCAGCTTAAAGCATGCATATCTGTGTATTATCTGGAATGAAACTTGTATGTACTAGTAAATTAAAAAATGTAAGTGTCTGGGTCCAGACACGGTGTATTTATGAGATGTGGAATCAGTTTATCATTCTTCAGCCAGACAACTAAGGCAATTTCTAGCCTGGGAGATGGTTTGAAGGCCATGCCTATGATCAGTACAGGCAGAATGATTTCAGCATTGGGGCTTTTCTGGCCCTGTCGTCTCCATTCTACATGACTTTGGATAAATGAGTCTGTTAACCAAAGATTGACTTTATTAATCCTAGGAGGATATTTTAGTGCATCCAGCCACAAGAACATAGTCCACAAACAAATATACCTACTGTATAGTGACAAACAAACAAGCTGCAAAGACAACGCACAAAGTAAACATGCTGTTGACAGATTTAAAAGGTACACATCGCATAAATAAAATATCCTGAAAAATGGAATATTATGATACCATAAATAAATAAATATCTAAAGCTATGAGTAATATATTCTGTGCAAATATTTTTACCAAATGACTTGTGACTATGAGGTTGTTACCAAGGCAGATGATGGGTGTGTACGCAATCCAAAATGTTTAGAACATTTCATGAACAGTTCTTCGATGCTCTGTTCTGTTGTTGGACATAAATTAGTTTATTTGTTTATTTATTCATTTTTAGCAAACTGAGAATCACAGAGCAGGGTCAACTAGTTCTTGGGGCAGTTGGGGTTAAGGGCCTCACTCAAGGGCCAATTCTGCTGGGCAACAATTTGAACAGATGAGCTTAAGATCACAGACACACACACTTCACCCACGGAGCCAGGCACCATTTTATATATTGGATTCTTTATTTTGTATTTTCAAATTTTTACAAAAGATTATACTGTAGCATGCAAAGTACAGTATGATGAAAAAATGTTTTTATTTTTGCAAGTGTACTCAAATCTTTCTTCTGTACCATTAGACTATATCGTTTTCTCCCAGGAGGTTTCAGGTGAGAGATTACAAGCAGTCATTCATCAACTTTGTAAGAAATACATTTTCAATAAATGGTTACATATAGACATGACTAACACAAATATTCCGAATATATCTTTACACTATAATTTAATGTTATTCAACTGATTATGTTCAAATAGCACTGTAGGATTGTAGCGCTGTAGGACTGTAGCACTGTAGGATTGTAGCACTGTAGGACTGCCACGACCTTCAAGGGCTGGGGGGGGGGGGTGTGGAGTTTTCACTGTACTGTGTGGCTCTCCTCTGACAAACCCATGACATGACAGGCTAAATGGCATCTCTAAATCGACATACAGTACTGTGTCCTATTGTGGCCTGCCATCTGGTGCCTATTTTTTTTACTGCTGTAACAGGCATTGCAGTGATTTTGTACTGTTGTAACAATCTGTTTATTTAAAGTATTCAATTTATATTGTACTAGACAATGTATTGGAACATTTGCTATGTATAAACAAAATGACTACTCACTTTCCATTCTGTAAAAATAGGTACATTTGTTCCCTGCTCTGCTTCTATGAACTGTGAAGGGCAGAAGGAGGTCATTTGTTCAGGACACAGAAAGATTTGTTAAAGTGACATAACATATGACTTTAAAAACAATCAGAGAAAAGTCACTGACAGGATGTTAACACATACATTTTATTATGTAGCCATTATTTGTAATTTTGTATTTTTTGTAAGTTTCCAAAAGGCACATACTAATGGCTTCCTAAACCATTTGTAAAAGAAACCGTAAATAACTGGATTCCATCCAGAATTTGAGTAACCAATCCAGCCAAAAACCTCAAGCAAAACTGGAGTTTCATAACCAAAAAGTGCATTTACTGTGTTGCACAGAAAAAATGGCATCCAGCAGGACAGGAAAACTCCGACTACAATCCCCAGGGTCCTAGTGGCCTTTTGCTCCATCTTTCTTATTAAAGTGCTCTCATTACCACCATAGACATTCACACAACCTCTGCTCTGAATGGAGTTGGCTTGCTTCCGTGCCACATGGAAAATCTTCAGATACAGTCCAAGAATAATGAGGGCAAGAATATAAAAGGCAAGAATGTACGAAAAAGAGTTTGCCATTTTCCCCTGCAGCACAAAACATCCTCCCTCACAATAATCATTTCTATAGAATTCCTCAATGCCCCTGATGTTTAGGTCCAGAAAAATCAACCCGAACCCAAAAATGGAAGAAACAGTCCAGCTGATTATAATCAAAGGCACTACGGTAGAAGTGCTGATCCTGGTGTTGTACTGAAAGGGCTGGCAGACAGCATAGTAACGCTCAATGGAGATTAAGGTGAGGTGCAAAATGGAAGCATGACACAGGGTGAAGTCCGTGCTGGTGTGGATCCTACAGAACACGTTTCCGAAATACCAGCAGGTCTCCACTGAGCGTACCATACTGGGCGGCATAACGACCACCCCCACGAGGAGGTCGGTCACGGCCAGGGAGAGGACCAGGTAATTGGTGGGAGTGTGCAGCTGTCTGAAGAGGGCTATAGAGACAATGACGAGGAGATTTCCCAGCACAGTGAGGAGTATGGTGACCCCTAATAGAACATATACTGGAACCCACACAGCCGCTGGATAAACATTCTTTTGACAGGAACTGTTTATGGATTCATAACAAAACTGAATGTTTTTCTGACTCCCAGACTGGTTGATGTGCATCTTTTCATGCTCCAGCATGAAAAATGCTTGAAACTGATATGCCTATATGAATAAAAAAAGAACAGAATTTAAGCATAAACATACATCTAATTTACACATATAACTAATATCACATTATTGCATTTTGAAACTGCATTATCAGGATACATAACTAAATATTACTACAACGTAACGGTGTTTTGTAATAGCAAGCAATTTCTATATCATAGATAAATGGCATATTATAATTTTAAAGTATACATACACATTAAAAAGAATGCCAGACCTTACCATACTGAGAAGCCCTGCAGGGGAACCCTGTCACACTGAAGGAGGCTCTGTAATATATACTCACGGTTTGGCAGAAACATATTACCCATCATGCCATGCGGCACTCTCTGGGACCCTGGCTTTCCTCACTGGCTTTAATTAAACAACAAAAACATCAGATGTCCAAAAGCTGGCACTTTGCCGCTGAGGTCCTGTATTTATTTTAAATATGCTGTTACCTTTAAGCTTTGCTATGGGTTGTTTCCGGCTTAGCGCCCCGTAGTTTACGGAAGAGGCTGCATGCCCACCAAGACCCCAATAGGGGGTGACAGGAAATGGATGGATAGATATAATCTTTAATACACAGTGCATTTGATTTGAGCTGATGGAATGACTGTAGTAAAACACATACCATAGGCCTTATAAGTATTAATTACTGATTGTGACTGTCTGCTAATTGTGTTTGTGTACTGATTAAATACGGATTACGTAAGGAAAATGAATGAATGAATGAATAGATGAATGTTTTTACAGCACAGTAAATAAAAATGACAGTAAGTTGGAGACTGTATATAGATGGCATGGTATCGTCACACTTCTAGCTGACAGGCTTCAAATCCTGCCCTGTATATGTGCAGTTTCCTTGTTCTCTTGTATTTGTATGACTTTCTTCTGAGTACTTCGGTCATTGCCTGCAGGTTTTTGCCTGTAATGTCTGTCTGTCCTGTGATGGACTGGCATCTATACTGGGTGCTCCCTGCCTCGTACCCTGTGCCTCCTGGCATAGGCCCCAGGCCCACTGAGACCCTGAGGAATGGGCACCTCTAGAGATTTTGGGCCCCATGACAGCATATCACACTGGGCCCCAACCTAGACCAGTCGAGCCCTGTGCAGCTCCCATAACCACATTGAAACACACATGACTCTTTCACAGCCTTAATAATCATTTTACTAAATTTCCCTTTGCTACCCGGTAGCTCTGCTGTACACTTAACATTTAATGTCCTATATAACAGACGGTGAGCTATACAAATGTATTTACTACTGTCAAAAACTTTGTTTCTCATTAATTTAGTTATTATTGGTCCCATAAACAAACTAGATTGCAATAATGAAACCAAAGACAAGTTTTTTGTCTATATCTCCTAAATAACCTCAGGTTTGGGTTCACAGTTTGGTGAAATTTCAGTACAGCAGGGAAAACAATTATTTTTCAGATTATTTATTATTAAAATTGCAAAGCAATCACGGTTGGGAACAGTTGTAAACCAAAGACAATGTGTCTTTCAATATATGCAAATAACATAACCTAAGATATGCATCATATGCAGAACGGCCCTCTCTGGGCCAGGAGCCTGGGGTGTTGGCTGAGCGGCCATCTTATGTAATGTCAAATTTTTTAAGTTATATCCATGATCAGCATCACGACATTTCTGACACAACATGGATTATAAAGGAGGGAAAGACCTTGTAAACCAGTGTAATTTTCATTAGTCATTCTAATTTCTTGAATGGATGAGATATTCCTAGATGACGCCATGATTTCTGTCCCATTTTTTTGTTTGCTGACTTATTTTGCATACTACCCTGCTGCCACAACTTCACTTACTGTAATAGCTAGATCCTGCGAGAGTCAAGATGTGTAAAAAAGCAATCCATGAAAAGTTTGTCATTTTACGAATTTTCTCAGGGACATTATGACTGAATCAACAAAAACACTGCTTGTAGCCATAAGCCTTTTTGATGGATTTTAAAGTTGCACTTACATGTCATGTTTCAAAAAATATTAACTGTGTGGTATGCCTATACAATACCCAGAATAAGTTTTTATCACATAATTTACTTTATTTTTTATCACATAAATATTACATTATTTTGTATTGCTTTAAAGCGGTAACGCAACATCCTGGCAAATAAACATATTGTATGTTTGTGATTGTGATTATGAATAAATACGATAACTAAAAAAAGAATGTACAGAGCAGCTTATTCAGCGTCCATCCCGCACCCCCACAGGGCTCGCCCTTCATTCTGATTCTGATTTAACCTCTGGGCACAGTCACCTCCAACAGGCTGTATGTCAATGTTTGCCTTTTTTCAGCTGTTTGTGTGCTGCTTATGCAATGGCTTTGAGCTGATAGACAAGTGTTATGTAACCAGTTCTAACTGAGTCTGAAATGTCATGTTCTCTTCATGCCTTGTGGCAAGCTTCTGCATGCTCAGCATTACGTTTTTATCTGCTTTGGGAAACTCTATACATTATTGTTTTATTTTAATATGTATTTGAAATTGTGTAGCGCCCTCATGTGCTACAAGCTGTTTATGAAAGTTGGGGCAATAGTATAGCGCTCCGTGAAATCTGAAGTGGAAATGATGTACATCTCTAACAATCAAGCAAGTTTATTTTGTCCTCTGTGCTTCTATTGCATTTATACTTTGCGTCAGTAGGTGGTGCTATTTACACAATCCTACACTTCCCAGGTAAAGGAATCATAAATGGTATAGTCTAGTCGACCCAGATACAGCATTAAACCTGTTGTTTATCATGTGATCACCAAATAATACCAAATAATAATTTCCCCTCTTCTGTTAACTTCTGGATTTTTTTTTTATTTGACTTTTAATATCATAAAATCTGTAATAATCTACCGGTTCAACATTTTGTGTATTTTGATGTATAATATAAAAACACTGAATTTAAATCTCACAAACACTGCTTTCACATTTTATTACTGGCATTTTTACAAAACTATGTGAAGGAGAGATACATTATAGAGAATACATTATACGTAATTGATATAGCAGTGTTGATTTTGCAGTAAAGAATGATTATTATAAAACACTCCATCTGTGCTTATGCCCTAATCTTAAAGGCAGATCTCAGTATAGATAATGACCAGATACAGGAGTCAGTGTCAGAGGTGCAGTAACATTGATGTGGGAAATGATAAAAAAAGCTATGAGGGGATTGTAAAGGCTGAGTCACACTATAAATATACCAGCAATTCACTTTAATAATAAAAATTTGCCAATATTTTCCTAAAAGCTTTTCTCAGTGACTCCCTAAACCAAATGAAAAGGAATGAATAAATTATGGGATTCATTCCTGAATTTAAATAACCAATCCAAAGAAGAATGTCATACAAGTACGGTGTGGATAAACCAGTGACTGGATCTATGATTATGTATATAAAAGAGGGCGACCAGCAGGACAGGTACACACCAGTAACAATGCCCAGTGTCCTAGTGGATTTTTGCTCCATCTTAGACAGAATGATTCTAGTTTTTTCACGGTTCCTGTTAGTAAGAATTGTGACCTGAAGAGAACGAGCTTGTTTATGTGCAATAACCAGGATTTTCAGGTAGAGGCCAAGCATAAATAACCCTGGGATGAAGAAAACAAAAAGGGAATATAATATGCTTGACGTCTTGTCTACTAACACAGTACACCTTCCCTCACAGTTTAATTGTGTGAGGTAAACATCCTGAATTGTCAAGCTGTTCATCTCAGCTCCAAAACAAAAGAGAGCAGAAAAAATCCAGCTGGTCAGGATCATACACTTTGCAACAAAGGTAGTGATCTTAGCATGGTACAACAGAGGCTGAGAAACAGCAATGTACCGGTCAATGGAAATCATGTAAAGCATAAAGATTGATGCTGCGCTAAGCAAAGCATCTATA
>JAODKE010000041.1:4026574-4037710 GCA_026779605.1 Mormyrus hasselquistii
ATTATAAAACCCTTCCAAGGTAGGGCAGTACCTCTGATGGTCATGATGTGAATGCAGCACCTTAGACAGGTTCTTCTGCATGCCTGTGCTCCAGAATTCCAAGTAGTGCAACTTAGGTCACGTACAAATGAGGTCATGTTACATAATCGCACATAAATGAAGGAGGGAAAGCACCACCACTCAACCTGATCGTACAAGCTCTCCTACACTAGTAGCACAGGTGCGGCGGAGTATGTGATGTGGATATTGTCCCCCTCTAGCGGTGGATAATACACATTACAGTTAAAGTGCATTTTATTTTTACATTAAAGTTCAACTACGGCATAATAGTTAACGTCTTTTAAGCACAAAGTGGTTATTCATTCCATAATGAAATTGGTCATTTACTGTATATTGTTACTGGTGTTACACATCTACTAGTAAGTCATATTCAGTGGAATGTGCTCAAATATTTTTCAACATCCATCATTCACTCCAGCAAATGCAGGGGAAACCCCATCAAAAAGAATAAATTACCTTAAAGCAGAAGTACCTGTCATTTCTTTAATGTTTTATCATTTAATTAAGAGTGCATTAGAATTTTATAGACAGAACACCTTGTGAGAATTGAATCGGGATAACGGCAGATTGTAATACTTTTAGAAACAAGACAATTTGACAGTGAAACCTGATAAATGAATGTGTTCTGTCTGGGGGTATCTGCGTTAACAACACTTAAGTATGTCAAATGGTATTTTAATTAAGTGCTTAAATAATTAGTTTTAAAAAATAACCACCGTAACCTTATTTGGGTATAATGAAGCCCTGCAAAGTCAAACTAGAAATTGATTACCATGGTATACAAGGCTAAATAATCTCTCTCTCTCCATATTGTATGGATATGGCTTCCTCCTCCGTCATGGCTGTGGATGATCATCCTGAAGAGCTTATGTGCATTCAGCCCTGGACAGGCCATCTGGCATCTACCTGGTGAGTCGATGGGTCTGTGTCTCCCGATGTGAGAGGTCCCAAAGACCGGTGGACAGTTCTCAATCCCAGTCAAACCCCAAGTCCTTGTTGCGGTTATTACGTTCTGACACAACCCACATTTATATGGTGATATATTTATAGGAAAAGGCCTGGTTCTTTCAAACTCACATTTACAATTCAGCGGCAAAAATAAATATCTCAGGACAGATTCTCGTGAAATGAAAGTAAAAAGAGTTTGAATTTTGGTTGGAAAGAATATTTCGCTGACATCCATTAATTTGCTCCAGCATCCACATTTGCTACTTATATATGCCATAGCGTGTTTCAGAGAGGCGTTGTCACTGACGAATGCCCAGCTTTGATCACAGAGGCTCCCGCGTCGTGTGTCCATAATACAATAAATAATGCAATAAGAAAATGCTGACATCCTGTTGGCTTTCTCCCATTCAGATAGGCCTCACTTTTTAAATTACTCTGTATATTTTGCCTATCTATACAGCTGGTTATTTAGCGATGCTCACTGTACCTGTCAGAGAATGAATCTGCCAGTGAGTTTAATTATGTTATATCCAGCCCTATCTAAACACCCCCCTTTTGGATCTACACTGACTGTTCATATTGGTTATTTGCTTTTGTCTCTACAGTGTTGTTAATATTTTGATTTTGGAGTTTGGTTCTGATGCTTTCGATTGTGGTTTCATCTATATACTCATAATCGTGCTTATCTTCATTTTCGTCATCAACGTTCACGTTCTCACAGTTGCTGTCTTCACGCATGGCTGCAGAAGACACAAAAAAAAAAGAATACTGAGCAACAAAACTTCACTTTTTGTAAGAAAGGAAACAAAAGCATATTAAATCAAGACTATTGCGATATCACACTGTCAAACAATCAGAACCAGGGGAAATGGTACTTAGAATGACAGATTGTTTAACCGTAGTTACAAAGTAACTAACCTCTCTGGTGATCCACATGTGGAACAGCGCCTTGAGCTAATGTTAACTTCTCACTTTTTGGCGAGAGACGTTGTTCATAAGCTTGATCAGATTCCTCAGGAATGATAGGTTTTAGTGCACGGTTTGGACACTGAAAAGAGAGGGACATTTCGATTTGATATTTGAACCCATGATTTTCGGTGGGATTTCACAAGCTTCGCATATTAATTCATCGGTATTGATATTTTTTTCCTAAGTGCAGAACCATTCAAATCTGTACATGAAATAATTAAGTTTGCCCTTGCAATTACTGTTTTTCTGTTCTAGCTTAGTGAAAGCTAACGTGAAAGTCATATTAACAACATTACTGAAAAACAGCACAGATTTTTTTGCAAAGGTCATATTAGCAGCATAAATATGGTAAGTGTTAGAATTTACTTATTGAAGAGCTAATTTTAACCAGGTAATAATTCTCATAAAATAGCAGCTTATAAAATCTAGTTTATAAACTTTCTGTCAAAACTCAAATATCCAACGTTAAATAATAGGCAAACTGTATTGGAATAATTAATATTCATCGATGCTCATATTCTAGTCACTAAATTATGGTGACTGATAGTCAAGACAGACCAAAGCTGTGATTAGTTTTGTCAGTTTATAAGATGTTAATGGAAATTCCCCCACCAATGGAAGCAACAGGCTTCTATGGCCAACGTCCAAATTACAATAAAGGTTATGACATTTACTTGATAAATTCAGGTGAACCTGTTTGTTTTGACAAAATGGAACTTACTGTAGATAAACTGATAAGTGCTTTGCGTGAGTGTCTGTTTATTTCAAATTTACACCTTTATGTAGGTAACAAGTACTATAATGAATAGCAATTTGGCAGAATTTGATGAATGTGTGACATTTTAATGATAAGTGGACAAAAATACTGAAGGAGATAACTGCCCAAGTTCCAGGTTAAATGAATATGTACCTTCTCGAGTTACCATAAATACGACGATGTTATGAATATCATATATCATTTCAATTACCCTTCTGCTGTAATTCAATGTATTTTAACATTGCTCGTCTTCCCAACTTGTGTGTGTATTAAATGAATAAAGTCTTTATGACAAATACTGTAATATATTTAACAGTTTAATACAGTTTACTCCAGAACACTATGACTGATCTGGCCTTGAAGGTCACCCAGCTGCTCTGACTCGGCCCAAACACCTTACTAGCTTAGTTCTCACTTTTACAAGGTTAACTAGCAAAGATAATTGGGCTGCAGGCCACTCCAGGACCTTGGCCAGGAAAAGCGGTATGAAAAAGGATGGATGGATGGATGGACTGTACCTCCAATATCTTATGGTTTTTCAAATCAGAAATTCAATACTGGACAAAGGTAATGGCTGTCATATCAAATTTAATCTAAATCTGAATTGACAAACAAATTGAATTCTGACTTGTTTGCATTTTGTACATTGCCTGTTATTTCCATCCCAACAAAGAAGCCCAATGATTTGATTACTGGCCCTGAGCAGAGCAGTAGGGCTCTGCTGGTCTGATTGAAATTCATCTATAAATCCGTTTTCAGTGGCTGCTCACCCAGCAAAACCTCTAAATGCCTATGAGACGGACACCACTCGCCTCAAGTTAACATGGACAGGGGCTTAGCCAGGCTGAAGTGCAAGGGCTTCTTTGGGGATAAAAGGGCTTCAAAAATTCCCCCCCATTCGGCAATTACCCTAAGTAAATTTGGGGGGGGGGGGTCTGACAATTTAAGCAGCCTAGTGGCCCATGGTGATGTTAACGTGCTGCTGGGATTGAAGACAGCAGGGGATGAACATACCTTTGGTGAGCCTGAGGAATTAGATATCTGCTCCTTTGGCAGCGGTAGTTTGACCGATTCCAGCGGGGGCTGCTTCGGCTTCTTGGGTGGCCGGGGCGGGGGGCACAGCGTGGCCGAGGCGTACCTGCGAAGGGTGTAGTAGCAGTCCTCGCCGATCTCCTCCACAGCGGCGTGCGCGTAAGGCTGCGGCCTGGCAGCCGGCATTCCGGAGAGCACCTGCACGGTCATGAAGGTTCGGTTGACAGGCACCTCCCAGCACTGTGACAAATCCGGGCTGGAGACGACCAGATATGGGTCTGTGATCTCCTCCTCCAGACACAGCCCCGGAACAGCTGCCAGGGTGTCCTCTGGCACAGAAAGGTCTCGCACAGACACTTTGACATTGAACGGAAGGTGGAATCTCTGGCAAACTTCGGAGATACTATATTGCTTTTTGTCATGGATAACTTCCACAAAGGCACCGTCCAGATACAGTGGAATCAGCACAGACTGATAGTTCTTGCCCTCTATCTTCTCGCAGGCTAAGGCCTCCACCGTCTTGTGCGTTCCTCCATAGATAACCTTGCTAGTTTCCTTTCCCTGTACCAGATACTGGTCTCCCACGAACACAGTAGAAAGCCCATCACAGTGAGACTCAAAAGCTCGTGTCGCCACCACGTGGAGCTGTTCCTTGTCTCTCTTGGCCACCTCCAAGTCATACGCTGTGGGAAACTCCCGTGGCCTTCGCTTCAATCTCCCTTTGTAGGACAGCGGGATGAGGAAGTGTCTCTGGGAGTCGCTGCGGATTTCAGATGCTAGGATTCGTTTAGCAGAACAGGCAGCGTGGATAACAATTTTTTTGCAGCAATTAAGGAACTGGAACTGCTCCTGGATGTGCAGGGGGGGCTCTATAACCTCAGCCAAGACAGGAAACTCCTCACTGGGCTTCTTGAAGATATCGCTCAGTGAAAACAGCTGAGGGAAACAGTCACCGTCAAACTGGTCTGTTATGTCTATGACCTCCACATCCAAAGTGGACGGAATGCGAACGACATCTTTTCGGTCTGAAAGGACACAAGTGAAAAAATTCACCAACAGAAATGAAGTGCAAGGTGTTGGAATGTGCTACGTACGAGCGTACCCTTTTTCATCATTGATTACCCAGCGGCATATATCAAGACAGTTACATATTATATCACAATAGCTTAAATATGATTTTAAAAACGAACTCGAAAAAATATTTTGACACATATCAGAAATGGTAGTTTTGAAACACATCATCATCTGTCAATCAGATTTATATATGTGCATATTTCTGTAAAATTTACGTTATCATGTGTACCAGAAAACTCAAAGTAACTTTTCTTAAAATGTTTGAAAAAAAATGTAAGGTGTTTAAGGATTAAGGAATACCTAAGAGTTAAGAACTTACACTTCATCACAGCCTGCAGTTCATAAATGGGTGAAAGAATTAGCTCTCCACTGTAGTTCTCAGGCAGGTCATAGAAGCACGAATCCTTCTTGAGCAAGGCCTGGGCGAGTTTCACCCGCCTCTTCCTGTCCTTTGCCATCTTCCACTCTGCGAGCTCCTTAAGCGTGTAGAACTGGTCGTCCTCACACTCGTAGAATTCCCCCTGCTGAGAGAGCTTCAGCGTGAAGTGCTGCTTTGCATCTCTCCCCGTGACCTTGCACTCCGCGTAGCCCTCGCCGCCGTCCGTCTCAAGGGACACCAAGGTGAAGCTCTCCCCCCCTCGCAGCGGTACGTTGGCCTGCGCCAGGTCATGGGAGCAGCGGAAGACAGGCTGGCCTAACGGCTCGGGGCCGATGCGCACGGATCCGGCGATCTCTCCGATGGTGTGGTACGGCCTTTCGTCTGCCACGATCCTGAAGAGACCTGGGAAAATGCAGACAATGTGATTTTTATCACAGGCTGACCGACACAACATATAAATACACATAAATACATACATACAATGAATGTCAAATCATGTTTATCTGTGAACCATCACCTAAATCATTAATAGAACAACGTCCCTCCTGCCTTGTTTCTTACCAGGAAAGTACAAAGGTAGGGTCACTATTTGGGCCTCACAATCCGCTGGTTCGATTTCTGCTGTTAGCATGCAGGTGCTTATCCCAATGATCTTCATAATCTCCCCGGTGGGAAGGCAGCATTCTCTGCCAGACATCTCGTACACAGACCCTGCAAAAGTATATCCGCGATATCAACAAGTCAAGCAATTCTCCCCCTGTAAAATAGCCTATATAATCATCTCAGCACCCACCTCTCCACCAACCCTCCCCAGTTTTAAGCAAATATTCAAGCAAATCTAGATAAATACATAACTTCTGTTAAGATGCAGTTTATACTTATGACAACAGAAAGCAACGCTTCAAAAACCTCCTATTTTATTTCAAGCACTTACCTCAAGAACATTTGATAATAGAACTATTTAAATGTTAAATATTCCTTAAGATAAGTGTGCATGCATGAGACTGACAGTTCTTTATTGTACCTTTTTTAAATTGGACTAGCGGGGGCGGGACTAAATGTAAAATGTGCATAGCAAAATTGAAACAAAAAAGAATGTCTAGATCCATTGTGAGAAGCTGATCCCTGAAACTGTGACATTAAGAAAATTAATCTGTTAATATACTCGACACAGACACAAACTACACTTAAAAAAAACCCTGTGGTCTCATTGAACTCCTCAGTACAGAGGAAGCAAATAAGAGAATCACTGTGGAAAATAAAATAATTCTCCTGCTTGATATTTTTGGGTTCATCTGTCATCTGGAGAAAGATGTCATTTTTATCTAATAAGGTGTCTGAAATATATGGTCATTGAGCGGTTTAGAACGGAATACACACAATGTCAGGCACAGTTTAAACAACTAAGATTTTTTTTTTCTAATTTTTGTCAGTGGAAAATAATTTTAGATAAAATTTACTCCTACCAGAGTCAGAAATTAGAAAAGTAATTCGCACAGAGGCCTAAAAATCTTTTTATATAACCTTATATAAAGCATTTCCTGCACAAATTCCTAGACAAAGTTTAAACGTTTTAAAGATTTTTTTTAAATTTGTTTGCCCTTTAGCTTACCTTCCACATAAACCCCTGACTGAATGTGCAGCACCCGAGGCAAAGACGCCACATCAACGGTGCGCGTGAATTCATCCAGCATCATCGCCATCATGTGTCCTTTCTTTTGGGGAGCAGGATGGCAGTAAGAATTTGAAAAACGATCTCAGAGGAATGACCTCCCCGCAAAGACTGTCCCACACATCCTGGAGAGAGTGCCGGCCACTGACGGCTCCGAGGAAGAGGCTGAGGCACAGCGATCTCGTCGCACAAAACGGACACGCAGAACAAAACCGTGACCCAGCCTCCAAAAGGCGCTCGCTCTCTTGCTCGCTCTGCCTCCGGAAACCCGAGAAAACTTTGCAACCAAGGCACCTCTGAAGTAGGTGATTTTTTTTTTTTCTTCCTTTTTAAAATTCATGATTTCCTCCCACGCAGTCGAGAGAATATTTTAGGTATTACAATCTGACAGACCTGTGTGTCAAAGATTAATTCTAATTTATGCAAAAAAGTACAATAAAAATTTGGATTTTAAATAATTTTAGTATAAATTGAAATATAAAGGATGGAAACCCAGTCTGGGTCCCAAAATTTGAATTCACTGTAATTCCATAATCAGAATACAGATTTTTAAACGGTAATATATTGATGATATCCCGGACGGTCAACAATAGATGAGCCAGTTTCTATGTATGACTTATTAAAATGACACATGGATAAGCTATTACTAAACACTGATTCAAAAATATGATGCGAAAAAGGAGAAATTGACAAGGCTAGACTTCCTTTTTTTTTTATTCAAATTTTTTTTTACAGCCAAAAAGCCAACAGATATGGACAAAAAACATGGTCGAACTCACAAATAATTCCAACTGGATTTCCCTTTTCTTAACACCTGTGTACATTTCAGTGATTCTGGGTTGGCTACACATTTGATTCCAGTTTGCCTTTAACCGTGATGATGTATACTTTAATACTGTTCTACATCTTTAATTGACTTATTAAAAATTGTTTTCCAAAATACAGATACCTCTGAAATCTCAGCATACTAATTACATAAAAAAGTAACATTCTGCCAGCTCTTGACCTTCTGAAATCCTACCCGTGATGGTAAATTTCAAACATTTACACAAACCACTAAAAGTGGTTAGAACAATCTACTACTGAAATTTTACTAAAACTTAAAAAGAAAAAAACCTAGCTAAAATGTTTACACTTAAAATTCAGAGCTAACGGGAAAGTAAAATGATTGTTGCTGTAGCCTTCAAAAAAAGGAATGCAAGTAAACAATAAATATGAACAATGTGCTTTATCAATATAGACATATTTACACAAAAGTCTTTGGCTTATGAATTATATTTGCTACAAAAAGGAGAGTGAATAGTCAGCCATCAGTGCACAATACAAACATTACAAAGCAATGTTACACGGCAGCACTTCATATATGAATATAGAGTGCATTTAATTCCTTTCACATTTGTGATTGACGTTTACACACGCACGTAATCATTTTTTTTTGTTCTTTAACGCTAATGCTAATATAGAAAACATTTGAGCATGCAACACCTCTGCGTTAGTGTTACTCTTTACAATGGCTGCACATTAAAAAATATATGTATGTAAAAAGACGGTAAAGCGACGTGTGTCTTAGGAACACCCACTTGATCTTGTGGCACTGAGCACAGCAGAGTACAACGGAGACATTTACAGACCACTTACATGATACCCCCAAGTACATTAAGAACAACAGTGTATAGAAGTTGCCTAGTTCCAAGCTATAGCGGAATGATTCAGGGTTCCAGAAGGTTCTAGAATGCTCCTTCCTGATTAGTCTCAATGTACTCCAAAGCGAGGTCGTAGCAGAAGCGGTACTGCTCCTGTAATTAAAAAGAACGACAATGTTAAGTTCTGATTTTTAGAAATGGAAAAAGGGGAGAAGACAGACATATTTGAGTTCCATAACACACTGTAGCAAAAAACATGTACTGTGCAATACTGCAAAACAGGGCTGGATTGAGAGACATTGTGTAGTATTACAAAGGATGTGGTAAGAGGTTTCTTGCGATTGCAAAGGTTTCCTTTAAAATTTCACTGCAGCTTTGTTCTCATGGGGCTTTTTGTGCTTCCTTGCCCCTTTAGAACTACTCTTAGCAATATTATAAGAGAGAAAAACCTCTGTAAATATAAAGAAAAAGAAGATTACTGCCCCATATATTTTATCCAACTGTAATTAGTGCTATATTCGAACGTATCGGCGTGCCTTGTGTGTTTGGACTGCATTAATAACAGACTAACAGACAGTATCAAACCCTTGGCTTCAACTGTAACTATTAATACTGTAGCGGGTGCCATGTAGATCAGTCAGGCTGTTAGATTCTGAAGCGATATAGCAGCTTCAGTAATTAAGATGCGTAGCTGTCAGTTATAGACTGCTCTGCTTCTCTGTAATACTGTCAATATCACCAGCCCCTCCCTGAGATTCAGGGACACTAATGGGCCCAGACGGCAGAATAGAGCCAGACGAGATGCGCGGTATGACCACGAGGCCGGCTGCGCCGATGCCTGCTGGGCGGAGCTTCACAGGGCGCTCGTCACGTAACCTCACTTACGGGACTCTCCACCATGTTGGGCTTGCTGTTGCGGAGGCTCTTCACTGCGTGGAACACGTCCACCACATTCTGCCGTTTGATCATCTCGCAGACAATGCTGATGGCACAGAACATGCCGCTGCGGCCTCCTCCATTCCTGCAGAGATGTAAAGAAGAGGGGCATGCGTGTGCGCGTCTGCCAGCGATAACGGGCGAAGGGGCGCCCAGGTGGGCACGCGCAGGCACGGGGAAAGTTGGTGCGTGGCCGCGTGGGGCTGAGACTCACAGGCAGTGGATAATGGTGCGCCCCTCCCCCTCTTCACACTCCTCCTGCCATTTGTCCACCTGCAGGATGAGCTTCAGGAAGGAGCGCTTGGATGCCGGTACTTCTCGGTGCGCTGCCCAGCCCAGGTACTGGAACTGTCGCACCATAAGGTAGCCCTCCTGAGGCTGCGGATGGGGGACAGCACACATGGCACTTGGTTTAGGCTCCGCATATCCCTCCCCCTCCAAGTTTTTCCACTCATTCACCCATCATTAGTGAAGCATGCTCAAACATACCGCGATACGCGATACCTACCCTGGTGAGATTACATATCCTGAAGAGCCGGCTGATGATGTCACAATCCATGGAGCAAGACATACATTCAACTTGGACCGGACCGTACCGGAGCATTCCCTCCTCGGGCCAGTACTGAGGGCAGCCCTGAGGGAGCAGGAGACAATTACATAACGATTACGAATATATTGTAGCATCACACACCTACTGCCGTAGCGTTCAGTATGAGGCAGATTTGGAGAATTCACCCCCGGAATGAAATGGAACATGCACGCTTTAACACGAACAGATGCTAATTGGCTAATTAGCCACTGACCTGTGCGAGGTCTACCTCGTTAAGCATAACGAGGGAGGTGCAGCCGTAGTCGTACACTAGTCTCCAGAAGTCCTTCACTGTGTTGGGGAGTGGGTGCTGAGTGACGATGAAAGCTGCGGGCTGCCGGTAGCTCTGCGGGGGAGAACGAGTCACGTTCAGCGCGCACGTTAAAACGCTAGTTAGCCAGCCTCTAGCTCATATGCTCTCCAAACATGTTGTGACAAAAAACAGAAGCGATGGCACGTCTCTCGTGATGAGCTGTATGTGAACACATGACCATGCAGGAAACTGCATTTGAAAACCTTTCCAGAAATCTGGATGATGTGTCGATGGTTTCCAAATCTAAATCAGACCAGGGCATCCACAGTGTTGCATGCTATAGCAATCTGTCTTGATACATAATGAGTTCTGTTGATGTATCATTTAAGCCATGAAACAAATCCAGTTTAATAAAAGCATTACTGACCGATATAAAATTTGAAAAAAAATTACCTGGTATTCGTCTGACGGCTTGATTAAAAAAAGTCCAAAAGTTTGTAAAGTGTATGAAGAAGTTATTTAACATTATCTAAAGAATATATTTAGGAGGAAAAAAAACCCAACTTGCAATAAACTCATCCATCCTCTGTGTACATCTGCATCTGCAATGAGACTGACTCTTCTGGAGAAACACAGGACCACATGCTACATTTCACGGGGAGGCTAATTGGGTACCATGGTTACCATTTACACTACTTAGATTTGGGGGGGGGGGGGGGGGGGGGGGTGTTTTTTGGCCTAATAAACAAAAAAATCAAAGAACCTCCATTTATGGAAAAAATTTTTCATTTTTGTCCGGGAAAAAACACGAAAAAACAAAGTCT
>JAODKE010000041.1:4037810-4064980 GCA_026779605.1 Mormyrus hasselquistii
AACTGTCAGTCGTAGCGAGGGCGGGGTAGGATGGGGTGTGTGTGCGGTGGGGAGGGGGGGGGGGGGGGGGGGGGGGGGGGGGGGGGCGTGCTTTGTAGCCTCATAAGCCAAAACATCAAAGAACTTCCATTTATAGAGAAGCTTTTGCATTTATGTCCGAGAAAATACACCAAAAAACAGAGTCTTAACAAAAGGTTAAGGCCTTTGGGAGCCCCACAATGTGGCAGGTTAGGGAGACGCCATGGCGCTTACGAGAGTACTGCTGTTCTCTGGCAAGAACAGAAGCAACTGTTCCAGGCAGAGGAGTGAACACTTCAGTACAGCACAAGAAAAGAACCCCACCGGAATGAAGTTAGCGTGAGCCAAACTAGGGGTGTGGGATCTTAGATCTGTGCTCTAAGTAAACGCCGATATTACGGCAACAATTTAAAAGTGATTTTGTACTAGTCTGACAGAAGGGCTTTATATTTTAATCCCAACACCTTCTGTTATTAACCAGACAAACGGCACGTGTATGGTACAATAACAAGACTTACCTCAGCCTTCAATTTAGCATTAAAACAGTAACTGACATACAGTATTGCTAATGGTGTGAATTCAATTTAGGTTCACATAAAAAGCCAGGTTGACATTGTTGACACTGATTAAAATACAAAGTCTATCGCCTACAATAAATCAAAAAATCCCAGCATGTATCATAAAACAATTTAATGATCGCCAAAATGCAAAACCAGGAGGAAAAAAACCCATCACTCACAACAACAAATACTAGGTGTGTGTTCTCCAAAGGAACAAGAAGAAAATGTACACCTGGATTTGTCTCTAGCTTCTGGTTCTACAGGAGTAACACAAAGGTGCCTGACTGAGGCCCCAGAGTCTGACCCTCATGCTGCACTTGGACACTTACATCCATGAGCGCCGCATTGATGTAGTTACTGCTCTCCCCATCGATGGTGATGAGGAAGGGCAGGCAGCGGTCGGGAGGAAGAGCGTCCATGAAGCGGTTCTTCTCGTGGTTCCTGGGCAGCAGAGCGATGCTACAATCCTCCGGCTGGGGCTGGGGCGTCACCGAGTTCAAAGTCTGTGGCAGACGAGACGAGCGTGGGATGGGAGAAGGTGAGGCGATCGCGGCCAGTGAAGGATATTGTAAGCAAGCGTGCCCCGCCACAGATACAAGCAGTTTGCGTTTTTGGTCCCTGATATACAGATATTTAAAACAACCTACGTGATGAGCAGCAAACACCTAAGCTTTAGTTTGTTCACCTGGAATTCATCCTTGAGATGTGAGGAGTTGCTCTGTGAATCTATTCTGATCATCTCGTAATAGGCGGCTTTGAATTCACAGGCCGGAATCGCAGTCTCCCCGCAAAGGCAGGCCTCCAGGATAGCATCATGGATGAAAATGTACTGCTCCTGTACCAAGGAACAACACGTGTCTATTGGGGCAGGCGAGGATGCCCTGATGATGCACGTGAGGTTGCCCCTCCTGCCACAGGTTACCTCAGTCTGAACCATGTTGATGCGCCGTGAGCGCAGAGCTTTGACACAGTTGTAGATGTCCACCACTCCCTCTCTCTCGGCCATGTCCAGCATGATGTCTATCACAATGTAACAGCCAGTACGTCCGGCGCCGGCGCTGGAAAGACAGGAGCGGAGCTGCTGAGCGCTCGCTCCAGACCACTGCGTACTGCATGAGGGGGGTCCCATGTGCAGACATGACACAGAAACACATCCTGAGCAGAACAGGAGTCTGCCAGCAACACAGGCAGCCATCAAACCACATCCTGTTCAGGACCTGGCTCGTGAACCGGCTCCGATTTAGAAGTGATCGAAACCGATTTCAAACCCACAACCGGTGACCCATAATCAGCAATGTGACCAATTCAATTTTGTTAATGTCATGAATAATCAATGAGTCGTTACCTGTTGATGACTTGCTAGGAAGTCACTATCTTCACACAAATTTTATATGGCCACCACAGAAACCATTTCGAATAAAAGCACCAGCAGGCAGTGTTTTTTTTTTTTTTTATCCGTTTCCACTATGACCCTTTCGTTATCTGATGTGTAGAAGAGGTTACCTGCAATGGACCACAATGGGACCCGCGCTGGGTGGGTTGGACATTTTGACCCTCCGGATGAAGGAGAGCAGGCCTGTGGCGTGGTATGGCACCCCGTGATCAGGCCAACCGGTGAAGTGAAACTGTTTGACCTCGCGAAGCTCGTTGAAGCCTCTCTAAAGACAAGTGCAACATCGGACCCAGTCAGGAGCGCAGAAAAGGGGCTTTGTCTAACATACATAATATCCCTCTAAAGATGCACAGTACCAGAGGTAAAAATTTATGGCCCAGAAAACAAAAATCCAAACCAGGATTTTAATTTATTCAACCAGTTGAATACTCAGACTGTGACTGGTTATACTTAACTGGTTGAAAGAAAATCTTGATCTGGATTATTTACTTTCTGAACCTGAAATGTCCACCTCTGCAACAGTACAATTAAGAGACTGAGGGACTGATGAACCAACGATCAATCTGGTGCAACATGAAAATGAGGTTTTGTTTTCCTTACCCTCTCTAATGTGAAAGTTCTGACCACATATTCGGCAAGAGGCTCCACCTCCACAAACGTCACTTTGAAGTCTCCATAAAGCTCAGCATCATCGGGCCAGTATTTATAGCATTTCACCTACACCATGTGAAAGACAGAGAGCAGAGAATCAGTCATAGACCTGTTTCGTACAAAACACCACTTCATTTCATGACATGAGAAGTTCAGGTAAACATTCTCTCTGGGATAATTAAGCCCACATGCAAGGCATAAATGTTTGCGATTATACCCTATGAAAAAAAGGCAAGCCTAAGTGCCAAGATGTGTTTCTATGTGCAGTAAAGGGTGAACGACACACATACCCGTCCCACTTCAACCAGGTTGGTCACCATGACGATGCAGGCCGACTGTTCCTGCCAGATCATTCTCCAGAAGTCGTAGACTGTTTCATGAACCGGGCCTGTGTACAGGAATTAAAACAACAACAACAAAAAAACTCACACACAGTTAACTACTGAGAGATTCACAAAAATGCACACAAAAGGCTGGTGTATTATAAATGAAATCTTCTTCAAAAGCTCCTCAGTTCTGGAAAGCGACGCCCATTAGACCGACAAGCCTTCCCCTACCTTGGGTTGCGATGTAGTGACTTGGCCTCTGATATCCCTAAAAAAAAAAAAAAAAAAAAAAACTTCTGAAATACAATTTTCACCACAGAATAATAAAGAAATTAAAAAGTATTAAATAAATAAAAACACAGAAGACTGGCACACGCCAAGAGCCCGAGAGCTACTTCAGACGTTAGAGCAGGTAGCTGATGACAGGGGCAGCAGAAAGACGAGACACTTTCTCATCTTTTTACCCTGGGGGGGGGACAGCAGGACTCTGTGCCGCTTTTTTTACAGCATCGCGCCATTTCATAATGCTAGCCATGTGGCAATGATGAATAAGGCACCTCTATTCATTACTGGAAAAGCTAATGCGATGTCATGGGTGACGGGTACATCCTCAGTCTTTGAGGCAGAATGAACACCTCAGTACAATGGAATTTCAATCTTCTATTTTCAGGTTTTATTTATTTTTTTAAGGCCTGTCAAATGCTATTTGATAGTATTTAGTTTCACAAGCAAATACATTCTAAAATTACGAATCATAGCAACCTGGATTAAGCTGTCATATATAAATATATACGGCACATACACAGTCTCATATTTTAACTAATTTTTTTGGACACTGCGCTGGAATTTGACTGATCCTGTTAAAAAATTAAAAACTCAGGACTTTACCATATTAGAACGTCATACATTTTTTTTTTTTTTTTACACTGCACACAGACAAGGTAACAGGAAACATTCCAGCATCCTCTCCAAATAAACAACAGAAAAGAAAAAAATAAATATATCACTGATGTCCATGACTAAACCGAAATTAAGCATGTGAACTGTAGAATGGAAGGAATCCAAAGGATGGAGACGTGCATGTGCATGCAGATGTTAGTGGGGGGGAGGGAACAAAAAAAAAAAAACAAAAAACAAAGATCCAACCGAACTCCAAACGGTGAGGTGTAGTGGAATCCCTACAGTAATACTTACATCCCTGTACAGCCATATCTACAGCCCAAATCAAAGGCAGAGTGAAAGAAAGCACAACAATGTCAGTGAGTACAAGCACTTCGAACAAGGGAGAAAAAAAAAAAGAAGCTGTATTCATATTGTTGACGGAAGCATGCAGAAAAGGCTTAACATCCAAGAGGGGAGACGCTTCCCGTGTCAGCGGAAAGCAGCAGAGACGTGCCCACTTACGTCGATGTAATTGGCGTTGATGTAATCGGACGAAGGGTCGTCCTCCATTGGTTGGAGGATCACTCTGGAATGATCATCTGCAAGCAGCCGTGAATCCACAACTTTAATATATACTCACGGGTTTATAAAAATGCTTAAAATTACACAAAACTCACAGGCATGCACCCATACAGAAGCTAACCCCGTTTCTTGTCCCCTTACTAACTTTAAATCTAACTGGTCTGAGCCATTTACTACGACTATTTGCTACTTTTGACTCTTACTAGATATTACAGACCATACAGGATACTTACACGCAATGATATTGCCATAACGGTTCTTTGTTCGGTTCTGCTCCTTTTTTGCCACGTCCCAGGATGCAGACTGGCCTTCAAAGAAACTCTGAAAACCGCAGAGGACATGTTTGAAAACCCAGTTGTAAAGACACCCATAAAACATGCACTCTTTTGAAAAGAAAAAGAAAAACACAAAAAAAATTGCTGGACACCAAATTAAGGCCAAATGTTAATAATTCACAAATTAGGAGGAACTTAACAGGTCTGAGGACATAATACCAAAGAGTGAATAAAATCCAAATTAACTTTATGGTTTGCCTTGGTGTAATTGTAGTGTTGACAAGTCTTTTTCCAGAACCCTTAACTGGTACTGGACATCAGTAAACTAAAGATTAATGAGAAATGTCTCTTTCTACAGTATGAAAATCTGACTATAACTTTTAAAAATTGTTAAAATACCAGGTGATACCATGACACTGCCCACATGGTGAATTAAGCATTTCATTTCTTGAACAAAAGTACTTAAGCCTTTCGGAACTTTGCAATACCAAAAACCACATCAAACGAACAGACAATTATGACCAACACGCATGTAAGTGAAGATCGACATTTAAATAAGGGGGACGTGTGACTGTCAAGACAGCACGAGCGTCTCGAATGTCACGGTGCTCGCTTACAGGAAACAGTCATTGGGAGGGCTTGTGGTCAACCAGCACACCATGCTGTCTTTCTAACCCACACCCTCTGCAGGAAGTGACATTGTGAGAAAAGGAATGCATCACATTTGCAGGTGCAGAGGGGGGGAGGCTTGTCTGTATTTTCTGTTTAAAATTATGAGAATGCAATGCAATAGAGCGCTGCACTTGAGGCAGAGATTAACAAAGGAAAAAGAAATCCTATAGGATGGGGACGCACACAAAGGTGAGGTACTTAAACTAGCGAAGACTTCAGAAAGGCCACGTGAGTGTTGCTGTGCAGAACGCCAAGAGGTAGAATGGCGGTTAAGGACTGAAGGTGTAACCAAAACGTTTCCTAGCCTAGTTCCTGAAAAGGTCCATGCAGTTATTCTTGAAATGCTTCTTGCAACCAGGATCCTTAAGTAAAAATAAAAGAATAAATAAATGAAGTAGACGTGCTACAGTAGGTGTTTCTCAATATGTGTACTTGAGTGTACTTGTGTTCCCGCGTACCCCGTTTACGTCATCTTCCATTGTAAAAGACCAGTTCCAATACTGAAGAACAGAGTGTGGAGGATGGTAAAAATCCCCAGATATAATTCATGCCCCAGCCCAAATATCAGGGATACATTGGTTGCATCCCTCGCCAATCGAGACCAATCCCATGATTCATTGTGGCCCCACGCTTGCTCTTGGGAGGTAAGTTAGCAAGAACGGTCTTGCCAAGACCATAAGTATGATCTTTGCGTTCATGGTGTTGAGATTCACATTCACACCCACTGAATGGTGGGGGAGGGGGGCTCTCATGGGTTCGCGCAAAGCCAGGGACAGACCTCGTACTCCTCCTTGAAGCCGTAGCTGTCGGATGTTTTCATCAGGTTGATGTGCTGCAGCAGGTCTGCCACGCGGATTGCCGGGTGCAGCTGACCCGTCTGATAGGGCGACTCGGTGCCCTCGCAGTGGTACCGTGGGACATCCAGCAGACGGCTGGACTCTGCGGCCGCGCTGTGATTCTCATCTGTAAAGTGGGGGCAGTTTATCGGAAAGGGGAAAAAAAAACAAGTGTCTGCATGACCTACTCTGCCTACTTTATCACAGATCACTAACAGCTTCCTCTCACGCTCCTGGCCGCCAAAATCACCTTAAAAGTCATCAGTGACAAAACACTTGGCAAACACTCAGTTTTCTAAAGTTACATAACTCATGAAAGCTCCTTTCTTGAGATCAAGTCAGCTTGAGACATGGGTCAGACATTTTTTACATTTACTTATTTACTTTACCCAAAGCGATGCACATTTTTTGAGAGAAAGCAAGGTCAGACAGGCCCTGGAGTAATTGGAGGATAAGGGCCTTGCTCAAGGGCTTAATGATTAAGTCACTCTGCCAACACTGGGATTTGAAACGGCGACCTTCTCTTACAGACACAGTGTCCTAACCCACTGAGCCACACTCTGCTCCCTTAGAGAGATCAGGGCTGCATGATCCTTGGCACAGTGCGCCCTCTGCAGACACCGCGACCCACAATGCAACGGGATGCTGGCCTGCCAGGCTCCAAGCTGCTTTTGTTAATGTCTTATCTCAGGAGTGTCGTCTCCTGTAACACAGTGGCATTTAACAGGATCCTCCTCAGGTAGACTGGAAGCGACGGTGGTGGGGCTTTACTGAGGGTTACTGGCTGAACTTACTCCAATAGCTTCGTCTTTGGCCCTTCCCACGGCAATCACATTACCCAGAGTGCTCCGTTTCCTTTCTGCTTGGCTAAGCCCCAGGTGACGGCCACTCACAGCCAATATATCAGATAACACTGGCCGGGTGGGGGGGGGGGGGGAGGGCAGGAGAAGGAAGGCGAAGTTGCTTTTTAAGTGATTGGAGCCAACTTCAGTGATAAGAGTCTGGAAATTTAGTGGCAGAGTGACAGAGGCCTTGCCTGGGAGACAGACATTCAAAAGGCGTGACAAACGCAAGTCGCCTGCAAGCCTGCAGAATGTGTAACGGAATCTGCAAGCGCTGACGAGTGCGGGCCTACAGGTCGCCTTCAGTGGGATGCAGCTGCGGCGCCTACATTTTCAGTTTTAATAACACTGATTTCACAGCCACCGCTCGGAGACTTACCCGTTATTGGCACTTTAAGATAAAGGCAGCATGGGAAAAGAAAACAAGTTCAGTGAACACTGCAGAAGCTAAAATGTCCCACGGTACAAGGATGGCAACAAGTAAGAACGCCGTGTGATACGGGAACAGAAACGGCAGAGCTAAGCTAACCCCCCCACAACAGCAGCACAAAAGTGTTACAGCACACATTTATCGATTAACCCTTTGCCATTTAGAAAGACTCAGCAATCTAACAAAAGTGGCATCTTTTAGATCACATTCGTTCCAAATACAATGGCAAATCAGACATGCAGCTCTGACCAAAACTTCATTCTTCCCTGAAGCAATTAACAGGCCAGCCAGGAGCCCAGGTGGAATACTCCTGTCCTGGCGAGCGTGTTCCGTCATGTACTCTGTGTCACAGGCGTTAGGCAAGGATTGATGTGCAAATTATCAGCGTGGCTCCATTACTTTTATCTGCGAGTTGCATGTCTGCTCAGGGCTTTGCAAGACCTTCCAGAAAGAGTGCAGAGGGTCTTACTGGGTAAGATCATATGCTCAGATCCAGCAGAAATACATTGTACACAACTGCTGGGTAACAGGAAACCAAACTATGCAGGTTTTGCAGAAATGTCTGCCTGCTTCCTAAAACTCTGCAGCATAGCCAGGCTACATATAAGGATGCAGTGCCAAATTGGTATTAATGTCGTCTTAGATGCTGCCCAACATAATTAAGAAAACAATGTGGTCAGACTAGGTTTCGGTGGGGTCTCTTGGGGGGTGTAGAATCTCCTTGAGTTACAGCCTTCAAGGCTGGATCTGATGCTGTAAATGCTATCCTCACCCATGTCAGGTTGACACCTCCTTAGCAGTTCAACAAAGACAAGGTTCACGCTAAACGCCAGGCAGCACACCAGCACCAAAACTTTACTCTGACAGGAGACCGTCCCATTTGGAGCCAACCCCCCGACCTTCTCGCCCTCCGTGACTGACAGCCAAGCCAAATTGAGGTGTGGCTAAATTCCAGGTATGTCATGAGTTGTGGACAGCTCCCTTCACTGACACTGACACAATGGAACATGACATGGGCGGGTCAGCAGAGCATGCTGGGATACACAGGGCTTTATAAGGCAGATGCTATGGGAACAGGTCCTCACCTAGAACCGCTGTTGGCACGAGTGGGTCATTGGGCACTGTGGGAAAATGAAGTTTATAAGGAAATATAAATTTGTCTCAAACTAGCCACATCGGTCAAGTCACAAAACACAGATGTTAATATTTACATACTGATTAAAAACTTACAAAAAGTGCTACATTCCTCACAGAATCACAGAATAGGATCTCTTCAATTTTAATAATTTAAATTACACCTATTTTAAATCCATGTTGGGAAGCAGAAAAAAAAAAAATTATAGGAATGCATGTTAAAAAATATAATTGGTCAGATTTAAAAGTATTCCCCAAGACAAACCAGGAGCCAGGCAATTACCTCAAACCAACAAGACTTCATTTCCAGACACGTGCCATGTGTGGACAGCCAGTCTTTGAGCACAGGCAGAGTTTGACTGAGCAACATGAGGCTGCACTGCACTCGTGCTAATATCAGTTTACTGATAACCTGACCTCAGCAATGCAGGTAATGGGTCTGGTGTCGCATATCAGTTCAAGCAAAGGTAGTACAATGACATTTAAGATGATGACGTGTGAAGAAAGAGAGAATTCTCGGTAAACTGAGCCCTGACGATGAGGTTAGAAGACCTTCAGCAGCCTCATAGATTTTTAACCAAATAAATAAATACTAGGACAAACAAGTATTCCCTAGAAGCAATTTAAACAATAATGTTGATGAAAACAAAATGAAAGCATTCGAAACAGTAAAACAGCAGTCTTCAGCTTTGTCTACAGCAGTGTTTCCCAACCCAGACCTCGGGACCCCAGGCACAGCATATTTTCGCTCTCCCGCAGCTCCTGGGATCCCTGAGGAGCGGGTCGGGAATCACCGAAGGCGCATCCAGGCGGAGTAAAAACCACTCATGGGGACCAATCTACCTAGGCTGCCATTTTAAATGCCGCAAGGCGACAGGTCTTATCTGCGAGCAACTTCTCACAGGAATCGGGATTCGCTTGAGCTCCAGGGCCATACTTACACCGATTGTTGAAGGTGTGCGAATCCATAAAGGTGACAGACATGGGGTCCTCGCTGTGCAGCGTGCTCTGGTCGGCATAGCTACGGTCCATGGCGTTCACCATGTGTGTCATTTCCTGCCGCGTGTTCCCGATGGCATCTTTGCGTTTCTTCGCGAGTTTCCTGGAAAGTTAACGGTGCGGTCAGATGAGACACAGAAATCTCGGCAGACTGGCAAATTTAACAGGGCTAGATGCAGCCAAAGGAGGAAGACACCGAAAAATATTCAGAGGACGGCCTGTTGTCATGACAGCGACCGCGATGCATCTCCTTTAAACATTTGTTAAACATGTCACGAGCTAAATTTAAGTCTTATCTGCTCAGTGTTAATGAAGGTGCCATCTCTTGCAGTGAGACGTGTAGATGATTTGGCCCAAACTTTATCCATGGAACCACAAAGTAGTACTTCCTCTTACGACTCTCATTCACAAAGCATACATGTAACCTTTGAGAGAACTATGTACAACCAAGTAAAACAAGAGGTCTTCATCCCGCATTCCTGACATGGAACTGATACCATACCGAGTCCCACTTTTATTCTAATTAAATGTCAGTGTTAAACATATATCTTATATCGGTATTAATATCCTTAAAACACTTTCCCCTGCTTGTATAATGAAATGTCCATTACATCCTGTGATTAACCCATGACTAACACCTTGAAACATGAGAGATTTAAAAGGTATTGTCCCAGAGGGGTCTAACCTCTCACCGTGCAAATTTAGGATGCACACTATCCGAGTTAAACTTCATTTAAGATGCCAAAAGATTCATGAATATAAAATAACTAACCTGCCCTGATCCCCTGCTCGTTCTCTGCAACATTAAATAAAGGCCATTAGAACCATTTTTCATTATTGTAATCTCAACCGATTACGTATATATAACCAAGGCAAAAGTGCTGCAATTCATCTTGTGGAAAATCTGCTTGTCGGATGAAACCACTGAAATAAGATTGACAGACAGCTGAGGTGAAATGAACGGTCAAAAAAAAGCCACACACGATTCCCTCTTTCCACTGACAAAGGAGACAGATGGATGTTCCACAGGAGGATGGAGCTGAGCTGTGTGTCATTCCATGCTATGATATTACAAAAGCAATTATCTGCTGGATACAGGCAATTTCCACCTATCAGGACATTTAAATGAACAGCAAATGGGCATGCACAGGACTGTTAGTTAGAGCAGAGACTGACAATGCTCATTTAACGACCTCTAATGGCACAAACCAGTGGGTTTCTAACATTCCTGCAGCCGAAAAAAATGTACTTTTAGCAAGCACTAGCTTGGCTTGAATAGTTGAAATTACATTAAAAATAACATTTAAAAATTCCAAACATTTTATTTGTGGAATTTGTGCCATTTTTCGGTGTAATACAGGATTTCACTGAACTTGATGCCTTTATCAAATCAGGGGTTCTTCATCCAAAAGGCAGTATATGAAATTCTCAAAATGAAGGCAACACGTCATACATGGTAACGCTCACGGGTCACACCAGCAGAGTGACATGGAAAAACCAACAGGTATGGCCCCGAGAACCGACCCAAAATCTAAGGTTTACCCTTAGCCTAGAACAATGATAAACCTTGTGTTGTATGCAGAAAGCAAAGCAGAATGTGGATAAACAAACACGGACGAGACGGAAGGTAGTATTCACAACAGTGAAGAGGATATTCGCCCAGTGATCAACAAACGGTTAAAAGTAGACACATGACATTACAAAACGTACTGAAACTGTTTTTTCCTGAGCCCCAAAACAATGAGGGTGGAAAAAACAGGGACACGTTCAGAATGAGCAGAAACCCAGGACTGTTTTGATAGCAAGAATGAAAGCAAGGTTTGACTAAGGAAGTCATTTGGCACAATGAATGGATGAGCAGACGAATGAGTCTAACATGCATGCACGTGCAGACAAGGAGAATACAAGACAAATGCAGCATTCTTTTTTCAAAACAACACCGATTTGCTAATGACTCGTCTGAGCTGGTGTGTTGGCGCTGGTCGATGGCAGATACGCAACTGTCCAGAGCGATATGCGTTTGCAATTGAAAAAAGGATACTGCATCTTTAAAACACAGGACTACAGGGGCTGCCACGGGGGAGGTGCACTCATTTCGTGTTTTTACTTACAGGTAATACGAGTAAGAATAGTAGCTCCTCCTGGCAAGCAAATCAAAGACAGTAGAGTAAGGAAGATTGGTGAATGCAGAATGTGAATCAGTCGTGTCAACAGAGGCAGGAAGGGGGGTTGCTTTCTTCAGAATTTGTGCCTTTGGTTAAGCATTTCATTTCACATGCATTCTTTGATTTTAGATACTGGGCGTCTGAAGCCTCGATTGCGAAACAGACTGAGGAGAAGCGCAAAAATTACAAACTGGCATGCAGAGTTTGAGACGGCCGCTACACCCCGCGTCATGCACTACAGACGGTTTCCCTTTGTGAACCGTAACAGCCCACAGAGATGTTAGATGTTAGCTTTGTATGTCCTCCTGTTTTTCATCTGAATTAAAAGTGGAGCCATCTGGATAAAATGTATGCTTAAGGATTAGCGTAAAGAGCACGTAGCAACGATCTCGGCTGGAAGGAAAAATGCAAGAAATTAAACAGAAAACCAAACCAACATTTTAAAGATGCAGTATCGTTTGTTAAAAGAACAATTCTACGCACAAACATATCTATATATCTGATAAATACTAAATGTATGTGCCCAAACATCTTTGCATCAATGGTCCAACTATATCAATAGAGTATACCACTGCATCAGGCGAGTGATCCTTTTCAAAGCAGAAAATTTCACTACACATACAGTATGTGTCAGGAAGTCATTTCACAATAGTTTTCTTAAGTACATGTGATGAAACTAATAGACAACAAATGAAAGGAAATAGATATTTAACTTGAATAACTCGTACATTATATATACTGAACGGCATTAAAGATCACTGCACAGTGATTCCAACTGGAGCTAAAAGGGCAACAGTGACAAATTGCAAGTGGAACCAAATTAATACTGAATAAATATTTTGTAAGGACATAAATTTACATTCCTCCACGGCCTCAATAAGCTTTAAGACCTGATTTGTATACTAGGACCATTTCAAAATTAAATTAAGAGTGATTATTTTAATCCATTCCAATAGGATTAGAGGACTGTGTCTCATTATCACCAAAACACTTCCACTGGTCATAACCACATTATGCTCACCTTATTTCACTTAGCGTCTCCTTAGAAACCACCCAGACTTTAAGAAGCAAGCCAATTAATTCAATTTGATTTTTTTGATAAGTAAAATAATGAACGCGCAACGAAATCCTTTGAATGCAGACTAATTTTGATCAAAGCATGTTAATTCAGAATAATAAAAAGATTTGAAGAAATCCCAAGAGCCAGAATTCCAAACACACTAAACAGTGTTTGATATCCAGGTGAACTGAGAGGCACGATCATCTCTAAATCAGCCAGTGAAGGCTGACGGTCCCAAACATCCAAAGTACTCTAAAGCTATGTAGGCACATACATAATGCAGGGAAATGTCTCCATTTTTTCCCCCCAAAATTAAACTCTTCTACCTACTCACAAAAGCTGCCCTCGCCCCCACATTGCCAGCCAAACCACGTCCCCATAACTTTATTTAAAAAATAAAAAACCCTCCACTTTAATCCGACATATTTCGCAGGCTCCCTCCTGACCTTCTCCATCTTATCTCTAGAAAGCAAACTTGGACCAATTTTACCAGATTGAAAAAGCTAGTGGAGGGGGGAGGGGAAGCACACTGAATATAAAGGGAAAGGGAGGGAGAGAGATATAAAAAAAAAAAAAAAAAAAAAAAAAAAGAGGAGGGAAGAAAAAAAAAAAAAAAAGAAAAACAAAAGCGATTCTGAGTAGGTGAAATATTGGCAGAGTCTAAAAATTCTCCGGAGCATAAAGGTTACAGGCAAACAGCAGGGAGATTAAGGCAGGTTTAAATACTCCCTCATTTGCAGAACATTCAGAATGGCAGAGACCAGTCTGCCAATTACAAGTCATATTTAAGTTCTTACAGAACAGCGGCCCAAGCCACGGCACTGCCAGCTAGCTGACGCTACGCCCGCTATGATCCCGTCCTGCCTACGGATGCCCTCCTTTGGATGTTTAACGCCCAGAGGGTGTCTGCCAACACACGGAGCACACACATGGGAGTCACACTGTTTTAGGCTATAATCATCAAACCCTTTACTCAGGGAAATGCCTCAGGAGGAGGGAGGGGTGAGGAGGAGAAAATAAGCCCCCCCCCCCCAATCTGGTGTTTCAGAGCGTGTGACACGGCATGTGGTGGGGAAAAAAATCTTCGCACTAAATTTCTAGATTATGCAAAGACAAAGGACAGCGTAGCTTCACAGCAGGCACACTGACATTTGGGAGAGAGCATTAGGCCTAATGGATGGAATGCACTGGTGAAAGAGCTCCGTGCCTTTAAAGGGTCCATCAGAGGGCGCTATTGGTCACGTTAAGGAGGATGAACCACAACACTTTCCACTTATCCATCCAGTTACCTGGCACGGATTCACCACGGCAATCAGGATGACAACTGATAAGGGGGATCATCTGCACAGCGTGATGCCGTTGTAACAGCGCTACACTAAGCGCACATTCATTCACACGCACCGTTTCTGTCAACAAAGCACTGGCTATATAACTACAGGTTAATAACAAAAAAAGACCTTTTAAAAACATTAATCCAGACCTGACCTTAGTGGTGACAACCCTTGAGCGCCAGTAAACTCCCAAAAGACACCAAAAAGCAAAAACTACTGGGCTCTTATTCAACTCTCTACCTACTGTTAGCGATTAGCATGAGGAGAAAAAGCTGTCGTTCATGCAGTGATGCTCCGCGCCAGCAGGCAGCCCTCTCACAAAAAGCTGACAGTACAGACACTCTTATACAACAGTTTTGCGTCTTTTGGTTGCAGAGCAGCTCCCTACAGCAGTGTTTCCCAATCCGGTCCTCGGGGATTCGCATACAGTCCACATTTTTGAGCAAAGATGTGGACTGTCAATGGGTCCCCAAAGACCTGGTTGGGAAACACTGCCCTACAGCACCAGTTATTTTCAATGAGGCGCACAACTCAACCATACCCCTGAGATAAGCATGCAAGTACACAGCCAGTCAGTTGGATGCTTTCTGGGAGACCAATCCACTCCATCAGTCCATTCATTCGTCATCTACAAGGATTCGAAACCCTCACACAAACTATCTTGGTCACAGTGATTACTGCGTGCTTATAGTCAACATGCCCTTGGTTACTCGATTTCTCATCATTCCTGCTCATTAACCGGTTCCTCCAATGTTACACGAGTTTTAAATCAGGCTTCCTTAAATAAACAAATAACCCGGCACAATTTCATTTTGTTACTTTGCAATGCTGCCCGGCTTCTAACGTTTAAGCCCAGGACACGCCGCTATGCACACAGTATGGGATGGAGCAGAGAGCATTCATGATACGTCAGGCTGGTGACTGGCACATGGACCCACCTCTTCTTCACCAGAAGAATAGCGACAAGGACCAGCAGGATGAAGACCAGGACACCTGCACTGATGCCTGCTATCTTCACCACCCGGTCGGTCTGCTTGGCCGGGTCTGGTATCACCTCTGGCTCCTCAGTTGCTCCTGGATACACAACAGGAAATGGGCGAGTCATCAGACTTGAATGGTGTGGATCTGGGAATAGCAGTGACTAGGAGTTTTGACCAAATTTGCACATCCTGCTGAGGGAAGGGGAATGTGTGGGCTAGCTTTCCTACCCTAATAAACATCTGATACAGAAATGCAAATTTAAAAGGGTAGACATTCCAATTCAAATTATTTGGTTCTGATAATGCTGCCTTTGTTTAGGTACGGAGCGATGGTCCTTAGGAAATATACCTGATTACTAAATGATCATTCAGAACTTCATTGAGTCAAAAACGACCTTTGTGGTCGCACCAGTCTTGAGACTTGTTGCCCATACAGGGAACTGTCTCATCACAATAGATGATATGTGGGTGTTACCTGGCAGCCACTGCCAAAATGAGTAATAAATTCCCTCAACACGAGTGATAACTTTTGCGAAAAAGTTTTTCCTAAAGCAAAAAGTCAGCAAAGAGAAAGACAGACACGTACGCTACAATTATGGGGACCTCATACCTATTTTGGTCCCTATAATAGTGAATTCTGTTTCTATGGCTCCGTACCTGTGAGTTCTGGAACAGAAGGCTTGCCCAAATATGTGGCGTAACCAGATACGAAATGAGCAACCAAAATGGTATCTCTACCACGTGTTCACCTTCCTCGATGCTAAAGGCTGCACACGTTACAGACTGGAATGTAAGCCTTTATAAACAAAACCCTGATAAGCAGGAATAACAAGAGGATAACAGGGATGAGAATGTGTGCAAAAACCAGCGTCGGCAGCATTAGTCGAGCGAGATGAACTTCAGATAAATGACACTCTCTCGCTTAATGGCTGACAGGGAAAGAACAGAACATATAATGCACACCTCCGTCAGAGGAATTATTCTTATATCAATCACAATAATCCTTTTCTAATACGAAAGTGCTTTTTACAAGCGAGCTATAATCCCTTATTCCACGTGCCATTTCCTGCGCTCAACTCTCCTCTTGTCTTTTAGTGGTGGGGCCAGAGTGGCACATTAGCCAAGACGTCTGCTCAGTCAACGATCCCAAAACCTTTGCTAGTGGAATTCATAGATCGGTTTGCCGAACAGGGGACAAGATTCTGCGCGTTAAAAGCAACATATTGGACTGACCACATTTGTCAAGCTTTAACATTTCTGTCTCCATAGCCACATGTTAATAATCAGGTGGGCATTTCCACTGAGAACGTCTTAAAAAAAAAAAGTAATTTGCAGATGTACCTAATAATACAGAGTGTCAAAATAATCTTTTTCTAGTAAAAGACAGATTAGCGCAGACCACTGATGCAGTTATAAAACAAGGGTTTTATATGCAGGGATGCTGACCTAAGAGGTTCAAACTTGGTCTTGGTAAATCAATCTGCCATGTATTAAAACCACTATTTCCCCAGGATTTGTGGGGGGGGGGAAAGGGCCTACTTTTGATGGAAGGAAAAACAACAACAAAAATAGCATTTGTGTTCGAGCCTGCAGAGCTGTCTGGATGTGGCCACTCTACTCCATCTTCCACTCAATCAGCAACCCAGTGAGCGAGGTCAACATGACGGCCTCCACCCAATCCTTTAATGCACACCGCTGCCCGAGGAGCCCCAACCCAACCTCACAACAATACTCTGCAGTCCATCCCGGGCATTAATGTCAGCTGAGCAGCCTTCCATGAGCATTAAAAGCAAGCAGGCATCCCGCATTAAGATTACGCGCCCCATCGAGTATATGTACCAGATAGCATTCATTTGTGCCTTGCTTTTCGTTATTTACAATATAGGAGAAATCTAGTGAACTCGGCTGGTTTTGAAGAGCTGCAGGGGGCATCAAACCATTAATGCTTTTTGAAGGAGACTTGAAATTAAACACCAATAACAACATGTCCACCCCCACATCCCCCCCATACCACCCCCATCAGGACCATAACTGGCCAGGGGTCTCACATCACAGGCTAAACTTAGCCTTGTAAGAACAAGATGGCAGAGCGGGCCGTCTCTGGCTAAATCCGCTGGCAGCAGGCCCGACCCGCGGCACTGCCATGTGCCGCCCGCTTCCCGCTCTTGTCCTCTGCCAGCCTCCCGGCCCACGGGACGCGGTCGCTCTGCGGTCGCTCTGCGGTCGCATGACCCACGCAATGGACTGAGGCGACACGAAGCCCAGGCTCGGTGGTCCCCGTTCACGTCACCCGAACCACATACAAGCACCTTCTACTTCCATTTTACTTTGCTATACATTCGCAGTATATTATACACTTCTAATAATACAGACTAAAAACTGGCAAGTGATATTATGCAAGTGATATGAAATAAGTAGACACTGCATACATATTTTTCCCAGTGCTGCCTACCTACTTGTTTCCTCAGTCCCACACACTAAGCGCATGCTTTAAAGTTAATATAAATACCTCATAATTTAAGAATTAAATTACCTATGGCCAGAAGAGCCACGGTACACTGTTAGAACTCTCTAGGAAGCATTTTTGACCCTTTAATTAAACTAGCAACTTCAGTTAAACTACATCAGAGAAATTACTGTTGGCTAATGCAGTGACACATTTCAAATGGCATGAACATCTGTAAGACAAGAGGATGTAATTACTCAAATTAAAAGAATGCGCACGGCTATTAAAACAAATGGAAGAGCACAATCCAAATTACCTTACTGATAAAGATACACACATAAAAAAAGGGCACATTAATCAGAGTATTTACTACGGCAAGACTTCCGAAGCATTAAAAGCAGTAAAACATCCTTTCAAAGAAACAGGTCTTCCAGTATGTTTTGACAAAATAGTTAAGACTCTTAATCAATGCTGCAGGCCTGTCTCACGTGGTTTAGAGTGAAGGACAACGATCCTCATCTTGCTTCAGAGACACTTACAAGGCCATTGTTACTTATAAGATAAACGCACTCAAAAAAAAAATAAAAAATACTGGAAGGAATTAAAATAAAATTGGATTACATCCATTTTAAGATAAAATTCACAGCTTAAAATGAAAATCTATTTTCATCCCTAGGAGCACCATTATGGAAGCTGTATCGAATTCCGCCTGAATTGCACTGGCAGGTTTCTTGCCTGCCTTGTTCTTCCATTTTAGTAGTAACAAAAAGGGGGCACAATTAAACAAGAAGACGGGGTAATATAATCTTCAATTAATTAGATTTGACCGGTGTGAACTGGTGTCTCAGGGAAGCGGACAGCATCTGCTTATGCCTCGGACGTGCTGGGACGATTCACAGTGCGATGTGGACAAGCAGAAAATGATTAAGACAATTATACCGACCGACAAACAGGCCTGTTTCAGGCATTAGCAAGACGGCGCTGGATGAGGTTTCGAAAATTACCCATGTTTTCACATGACCACTTTTTTGCCTTACATATTTTGACATGAGCTCCATATTGACAGATGAGACAAAGAGCCCCTGTGTACTAATGACTTATACTTCAAGTCGCCCTGCAAAAATTAAACGGTAAAGCAATTAATTAGATACTTAGTTAGATAATTAATTAATTGTGATTACTTGGTGTTCTTCCCATTCTCCTAATCTTAGATTTTTCTGGAAAGCCAACAGCATCCATGAATACGGAACATCTGTCCAGAGATTATAGGGGGACAGTGAGAGTACTGGTCACATGATGGTGGTGGCATTTTAAGCATCAAGCTGGGAAAATACTGTTAGCACTTAAAAGCTTAACAACAATACAAGTGTGCTGCTAGTCTGTGGAAAAGACAAAAATCCTGAGAGTGGCACACGGCAGGAAACAGCCAGTGAGACTTAAGGCATTATTAACATGATCTAACTGTTCCTTCGGCTGCTGAGGGAGATTCAGTGCCGAATAACCTTAAGAAATTTACATTATCAAGGGGAAATGACAAGAAATCAATCTTTTTTTTTTTTGTCGTACTTCTTTAGTCGAAATCATGGGACAGTACTAAGGTTTCTTTATCAGTAATCTTATATGCTGTGAACCACATTTTAAATTATGGTTCCCTCCTAATCGCTTAATAGATAAGGGTTAACAGAAATCTCTCATAGAACTTTCAGAAATCCCAGAGCTGCCACAGTCAAGCCTGTTGCAGAGGACCATGATATCAGACACAAGAAGGTACATTAAAGTGCAACAAAAAAATCCAGTATAAACTCCAGATAATTCAGGATAAATCCCTGATGCCGGTAACATTCCGATCCACAGGGCTGACTGACGGAAAATTAAAAAAAACAAAAAAAAGACAACAGAGGACACTGCTAGAGAATAAAGCTGGGATAGGGTGCTGCATTCAATTATCAATTAATCAAACATGGGAATGTCTCTCACTAGTATTAAAAAAAAAAAAAAAAACCTCTTACCTTTAGTTGCCAGTCGGAGGCACTGGGTTTTTGTTTCCTGTTAAGAGAAAGGGGGAAAAAATCTCTTAAGGCTTAAATGTATCCATGAACCACTTCGGTAACAAGTCGGGCCACCATGCTGTGAATCAATTCTAGGGAAAAAAACTCCGGTAAACGTCAGTGCTAATGCCGCATGGGGAAAGGCCGTGTGCTCCGTCAGGCTGAGGAATCGGGGCGTGGATCGCAACGACAAAAGCCGGAATCGTTTAACAGCACACCTCACCACTAATACGTACACACAACGCTCGGAAGGGCCCGGAAGGAATGGAAAATAAAATGAGGAAAACAAAGACCTACGTTGATTGGCTGATGAAAGGCTAAGAATCAAAGCAATAGTACCTCACAAACCTCTCTGAAAAACATCCAAAGCGCACACACAAAAACACACACGTTTGTACTCATATCTTTGTGGGGACCATCCACTCATTTCTGTAGGTAATACCCTAATTCCAACAATGACAACCATAACTCCTACCCACCCCTAACCTTAACCATAAGTAACTAAATCAAATACATTAAGGCATTTATAGTTATTTTGAATAGTCACAGATGTACAAAACTGAGTTTATCCTTGCGGGGACTGAGAAAAAGGTCCCCATAAGGTCAAAATAACAGGTATGGGGACTGTGGGGACATTTGGGCCCTACAATTTAATATATACCTCTCTCTCTCTCTCTCTCTCTCACACACACACACACACACACACACACACACACCTTCTCGACACTGCTGACAGCCTGGAAGTAGATGTTGTAGTTCTTGCGGGGGGCCAGAGGCGGGTTCCAAAAGCCGTGGTACGTCTTGTTGTCCCCCACGGTGAAAGGCGACGGCTCCGGTAAGTTGCTCGGCGGGAGCTCAGCGGCAAAGTAATACGGGGAGCCGCCACTAGAGGCGCTGTGGAAGGACACCGGCACCTGGTAGCAGTCCACAGAGCTGGCCTCCCTCCGAGAGCGGTGGGGGTTCAGCTCCTCCACCACGATCTGGTAGGCACTGCAGAGTGGAGGGATACGGGTCACTGCGTTACAGGGCGAGGCGGTACACGCAAGCAGAAACCGAAAGGGGACAGATCGCCAAAGTGATACGCTCGTATGACTAAACACCCTGCCCACCCAGCAATAATTCATCCCAAATTAGTGCCCTAAGGGGGGGTTGGCAAGCAATCTGACCCTATAACCCTCCCCCACATACATTTCTGAGGAGGTAACCTCTTGTCTTTTGGCCGACCTGCACATTAACTTAATAAATAACAATCTATGGTGTGTGCTTGATGTTTTTAAAAGCTACATTTTGTAGCTGGTTCTTTGACTAATATGTTGGGAAGTCCATTTCATTAAAAAATAAAATCAAAAACAATCAAATGAAGCAATTCTTACTGTGCGTGACCACAGGCTGGTTGATGAAATGACAAAGCGAAGCGGACAGCAGACATAGCGGATATCTACACAATATAGGTCAACAGCGAGTTCAGACTCAAGTCCTGCAAAGCCCCATATAAACCTCAATGCATTTTTGTTTAAATGAGCACAGGCTGACCCACCGGAGCGAGAGCGGCTTATAAAAACAGAGCACAAAGGATCCTTCAAGAGACCTCAGAGCTGCAAGCGGACGAGATCCTCCGGAAGAACCTCACGACCCAAAGTGGTCAAATGCAGGGGGGGGGGTCTCCCCCTCGACATCAGTGACAGAAAACACCCCCCCTCGCCCTCCCACCACATGCATGGACACACACACACACACACACACACACACACACACACACCTGTATTCATACCTTTGTGGAGACACTCCATTCATTTCTATGGGAGAGACCCAAATCCCAACAAAGGCAACCTTAACCCCTGCCCAGCCCTTACCTTAACCATAACTAACCAAAATAAATACAAGTCTTTTGGCATTCACGCACGCATCGACCGTGCTGTAGCTTGCATTTTGGCTCAAAGCATCTCAGATCTAAAACTACGAGTGACGCTCCATAATGCTTGCACAGATGGATTCAAAATCTGCCCAATCCACCAAAGTGGAGCGCTCGGTCGTGCTACGTCGCTCGTCTCTGACAAACTGTTACAAATTACCTGAGCAGATGGCCAGCAGCTTGCTACAGCTCAATCCCTCAAACACCTTAACTAACTTTCCTCCAAATTGCTGGAGTTCCAGCCTGCTGTGTGATTATCAATGGGTTTTAATCAGAGTCGTGCCAGTTGTACAGCACGCTGCCAAAAACAGGCAAATTAAAAGATCACTTAATAATGCACGTTTTCAGCGTTGCAGTCGGAAAACACAGCGCCGGACCCTAGCATGGGCTTCTCTACGACTACCAACACAGCAAAATAAAAGCACCACCGGCTCTTAAATACACATCGAAGATCAAAGAAAACTTTCATCATTCATTTCCTTCTGGGATTTGTCTGCTGTGGCTCACTGCTTTATTTCCACTGTTGCCATGTCTTCACAGAACACGTTTGACCGTGAAGAAGGTCAGACTGTCTACTGACTGCCCCACCCCACGGTCCCCCTGTTTAATGGTGGCTCTGTTGAAGCGTGCAGCCTTGACTTATCTCCAAATCCCCATTAGGACGAGTGCCTTCAAACTCTATAACCCAGGTGATGGCGATAGGAGAAGGGGAACGGGCACTGGGCAGGCCAGCGACGGCTGAATGGAATGGAGATCAGGAGGCAAGCTCTGCACCTGAATACCAGAATTCCCAGCAGGCTCCAGCTGCCATTAACTACGAGCCTGATGGTGGGAAGGGGGACTCGCCCCCTAGAATGAAGTGAGCACCGAAGCAGCACCCACCTGATGGGGGCGCCCTTGGCTTGGGCAGGCTTGAGCAGCACCGTGATGGTGGTGGCCGTCTCATTCAAGTAGGCCTCCGATCCGTCATACTCTTCCAGTGTGGGCGCTACGAGGGAATGGGAAGAGCGGGTCATCCGAGATCACAGACGTGGCGGACAGGCGAGTTACTGACCAGAATTCGGTGCGACGTGCTGAGGTATTAAGATCAGCAGCTACAGCCCGGAAAATTAGGCTTGGAGGACATGAGAAATTCGGCAAAAGGGAAAAAAAAAGAGAAACAACCTAGAATGCAGGCACATCCCCTCAGATGAAAGCGCCCTTAAGTAGGATGCAGCTCCCTAACACGCCACATAATCATAAGCACTTTCCCCCTGCCTTCTGCAAAAGCAAAATGATTAAAAGCAGAGGCTGGGAGAAATTGCCGCTAACAATGTTCCGCATTATTGTACATACATCACTTAAAGCTCTCGGCGCTAAGAGCTGACGGCGAAAGGGGAATGCCACTCACAGGCACGTCAAGAAGCTTTTAGCTTGCATTCACCTTCTTAATTTGATTGCTCTGAATGCAGCATGTGATTTGGCATTATCATCTAATCACGCCCATCGCTTCAACAGGTCCCAGATCCATCCCGCTTAATCCACGATCGTTTGGGACCCGGCCTAGGGCGCAGAACCGGTCCGCAGGTGCGTCACGGCAAGCCACAGACGTGCAAAACATCGACAAGAAAATCCGGAATCGTCTATAACGATCTAAACCCAATTAATTTAATGTTTCACCTACAAGGTACTGTCTACATTTAAATAGTCCATCTTGTTTAATATAATGGTACATTCAGTGTTCTATCCAGTTGTAGTTAAACAAGCACAGCTAAGTCAAGGGTCAAATCAGTCAGTTAAGGTGAAATTCACTCATGTTCATACAGTGTAGGGGCCCACAATATTCAGAGTCTAAAATGAGTCCCCAAGACACAAAGACCTCATACTCATAACTTTGTGGGGACCATCCATTCAATTCTATAACTCTAATCCCAACAATGACACCCTTAACCCCTATCCAGCCCTAACCTTACCCATAAGTAACCAAACATAATAATAATAATAATAATAATAATAATAATAATAATAATAATAATTAGATACTTCATTGAGTGCCATTGGGTGGTCCTTACGCCTTCCTCAACTGGCTCTTTGTAGAGTAAGCTGTCTGCAAAGGGCAGCCACCTGTAGTGGCTCCCAGGGAGCTGGGGGTTAAGGGCTTTGCTCAAGGACCCACAGATGTGCTGAGGCTGGGTTTGAACTGACGACCTTCTGATTACAGGCACACAGGGCCCCCCCCCCCCATAAAGGACTTTTAGCATTTTTATTATTTTGTTATGAAATCGGGTTTCGTACCAGAGATGTTGGTGGTGACGTTGAGGGTGGTGGGAGGCCCGAACCCTTTCACGGTGCTGGCCCGGATGACAAACTGGTAGGTGGTGCCTGGGTGCAGCTGGGAGAAGACGTGGTGAGAGCTGTTCCAGGGCAGGGACACGATCAGCGGGGGTCGAAGCAGTGGCACGGAGGGGTCGAAGGAGCGCACGCTGCTGTAGCTGATCTGAGAGAGAGGGGAGGTGGTGAAGACCTCAGAATAGGAGGGGGGGGGGGGGGTTCAGGGATATCACTGGCTGGATTTATGGGTGTTTCTCAATATTAAGGCTTTACTGTACTTGTGTTCTCCTGCACCCAGTTCCAATACTCAAGAACAGAAGCAGAGAGGATGGTAAAAATTCCCAGATGTTATTTTTTCCCCGTCCCAAATATCAAGGAAGCATCAGTTCATCCAAACGAGCCTGATCCCACGATGCATTGCGCCCCAAGTTTGTTCTAAGGAGGCACGATCGCTCTTACCAAGACCACAAGTACGATCTTCTCATTCTGGGTTTTGAGAAGCACCCTATGAAATGGAACCTGAGGATGAGGAAGGAGCCTTCCTCTGAGGAGTGGGTCATTTCGGACACCTCGAAGAAAGAGCTGACGCCTAAATCATTCGACCATTTGATTCAAATTAATTTGCTTTATACATTCTTCTTTATATAAAGAATGTTAGGTTAAGGTCAAGGCCAATTTTACTAATATAGCACATTTAAAGAAGTTAAATCTAATTACCTTAGAGTAGGAAAGAAAATAAGCACAAATAGACAAAATTTTACAGATCAAATAAAGAGAAAATAAACAAATTACCCAGAGCCATTAAAGGTACCAAAAGCCAAGGGTAAAGCAGCACATGAGGATTACGACAAACAAATGACAAATGAAGGCCTCAGACGCTGCCCAGACTGCTGACTGACTGATTAGTTCCGGGGAACTTTTTCCAAACTGACGTGCGGAGAGGTTTCACTTTCACAATGCTGAATGCGGCCAGCGCTGCGGGGCCAGACCGACCATAACGAAAGCTTTTAAGCTGGGCCTTTACTCCAGGTGGGGCTCCACAAGACATGCAGGTGTCAGGTTACAAGGCGCCAGCAGGGGCCGCTCTCATGAGGTTATGACCGCAACATTTAAAATTAGCCTGAAGACAGGCTAAGTGTACAAGAGGTAGAGAGATGGGGGGGAAAAAGGGAGACAACTAAACAAATAAAATGGGCAGAAAATATACATCTCATCATACAAATTGATTGTTGATTGATTAACTATGGGTTACATTCAATAAAGCTGAAAGATTTATTTAGAAATCATTAAATTTAGTTTTGCATTTTATTAGATTTTTAAAACTGCTATGGGTATGAGATGTATCTGGGGAAAATAGTTTTTTAAAAAAATCATTAAACCAGAGCAACAAATGACATTTTAATACACCTAGATGATGAACAAGATGCTGTCATCTGTGCGCACGCACGCACACACACACACACACACACACACACACACACACACACACACACAACTTCATGGTGCATGGCGTTTAACTGACTATCTGCTTCCTCCTTATAACTGGCCCCAGATACAGGTGCAGATTTTCACACAGCAAAAACGTATGACAGAACACAAGTATTTGCCAAACTTAAAAAAAAAAAAAAAAAATTGGTGTAATCTGATACGAGCCATTGTCAAAGCAGCCAGCTAGAGTGAATGCAGGACATCTAAGCAATACTGCAGCGAGTTTTAATGTGGCTTTAACCCAACTCTGCGCCACACGCGCGTTTCTGCGGATGATGACAGCGGGTTTGCACGTGATGCTAGCGTGCGAAGAGCTTAACATGTATATAGCTAAACACACAGTAAACAACATTTGTCACATAGCGGCTGATGGAACGGAACACATTCTCAACAGGAAGCTGGTCCCAGGAGAAGCCACACTGTTACGATATACCCCAGAGCAAGACAGTCAAATGAATGCAGTAAAATACGGCGAGTCACATATACAGACGCATAAAGCTTCAGCCAGAGGACGTTTCATTTGAACGACGACCCCACTGCTTCACTAATTCTGTCACCAAAATTATTAAATACCACAGGATATTCAAAATACTGCAGTACACCGTATTGCCGCAATACAGGCAAACCTATATTTTATATAATAATTATTTATACAACTTAATATCAACAGAAGCCAATTAGTTTTAGTCCAATACGTCGATAATGAAGGTATGGCCGTTTAATGCCATGTCAGTGTCTTTGGCTATATCATGGCAAGAATTAGGCTCAGTCCATAAATATTCATACACAGGTAAGAAACAGATTAAGGCTGATCATACACAAATCAATAAAAATGGGGGAAAAATGATGATTAAATAAAAAATCTTAGACTCCCTCATAGATATGCGTAGTTGTTTCATACCTGAATAATAACTGATGAAAATATTGCATTGCTTATATTGTATTTGTATTCTTGTGTTCGTGTTATTTCATTATCCCTTGTCCTCAAAAGGTTCTTCTTCGAGGCAGTCAGTGTAAATAAGATATTATTCTTAGTGACTTGCCTGAAAAAAAGGTTATATAAATTTTTAAAATAACGTGAAGTTAAGGCTGCAGTGTTCATAAACAAAGCTCAATGTGGGTTACAGTGGGTCACCTTTCAAAGATTACTGGTGATGCGCAGCGATTCAAGGCTTTAACGCTTGTACAGGCACGCTGTCTCAGTGCGCCTGTACATTAACCAAAAAGACAGCGATACCACACGACCGGTTACAGAGTGACACCCAGGCTGCAGACGTATCGCTTTCAGGACGCGTTTAGCTAATGCGGCCCTGTAACTACATTAAATAGCTCAAAGTGCTTTGTAACTGTTAAATAATAAGTAACGAGATAGAGTAAGTGGTCATTATGGCCCCTGAAAAACATTTGGCGTGTGATACATTTCAGGAAATTCACGCTGACGAAAGCCACAACCAAATAAAGTCAAGCTGAACATTAATATTTTGAGGTGTACATTGAAATAGAGTCTAATGGCATCATCTCGGATTCCGGCATCCTGTGTATGTTTTTATTAGCAATTAACAAGAGAGAATTGAGACTGCTCTGCTGCATGACTTAAAACAAATAGTTTTGTCACACTAAATAAATAAATAAGATATTTTATTACCACCCGGGGTTTTTCCAGTGAGAACACTCAGATTTGAAGTGGGACCTGAGATTTATAAAACCCTCTAAACATGGCAGACACACACACAGAGACTGTGCCCCCCACCTTCCATGACCCGCTCCTTCATTACCTCATACTGAGTGATAATCCCATGACCCGCTCCTTCATTACCTCATACTGAGTGA
>JAODKE010000041.1:4094115-4104235 GCA_026779605.1 Mormyrus hasselquistii
ACACAGCCCACATGGTGTAACAGCCTTCTTAGAACTGAAGATACCAATAAACACACAGCCCACATGGTGTAACAGCCTTCTTAGAACTGAAGATACCAATAAACACACAGCCCACATGGTGTAACAGCCTTCTTAGAACTGAAGATACCAATAAACACACAGCCCACATGGTGTAACAGCCTTCTTAGAACTGAAGATAGCATAAAAAAAACTAAACAAAGCATCAGACTGATATTTAACAAATGAAAAAAAGGACAGAGGAATTTGTTTGACAGACGCAAGGACAGAACGCGCTTTGAGTAAAAGACTTGGGTCAATTAATGCCTCAAACTGAAAGAAATCCGACTGAAGGCTCCCAGTTGTATCGCAATTTTTCTTTTTTACTGTCAGAGTGTTAAGGGATTTGTCACTGTTCTGTTCAGCACTGGTTTTTCTGTTGTATCATCCGCACCCTGCAAGTCACAACGGTACCATCCAAGCCCAACAGGTTTGTTTTGAAACGGGTGCGATTCTTGGTCCGTCAGCTTTACGCCATGCCGCTCTCAGTACGTGCTCCGTCTCACCAGCAACACCATCATGCTGAAACCCATCCAGAACGAGGCGGTGGCCAGCTGAGCCAGCACACGTCAGCGACGAGAAAGAGCGCTTCCATAGCTACTCTTAAAGGAATGAACAGCATTCAGCACACAGGCAATGACCATCGGAAGGAACCTTCAAGAAAGTGCTCACATTTCTACTCGGCATAAGACTGCAATTTTAGTTCTAAACACAATATAGATTTAACTATAAGTAAAGTGATTTTGTTTTGATTGTTCAATGCCGACACAAGATTTTTAGTTATCCCATAGGGGAATATCACAGTTTTTCAGTCACCAATGAAGCTCACTGGCAGTCTTTTGATAGCAAAGCAACGTCCAAAGGGAGCCACAAAAACGTCACATTTTAACACTGGTTCTGCCGGGACTTGACTGTTTTTAATAGACTGACAGTAGCAATTACACACCACACATATTAGCAAATCAATAATGCTTCACAAAGCATGTTGTTCCACGCGCGGGATGGATCGATCACAATTTGAAGACTATTCGACGATTTCGCGTTTCCGCCTAACGATGCCCTGTGTGCGCAGGTGACTGTTCATTAAAACCTGGCAGGGGGACAATCTCATGTAATTACAGAGGGCAGCACTGCGGGCTCGTGTTTCAAACACTTGACTCCCAGCTAGGTCGTCAGTTTCAAATTCTAGGTAATACCGTTCCACTCAGAACCATAGTATTTAACCTCGCTGGTGTCAGTCGTTAAGCCATAACCCTTTCAGGGAGGAAGCCAGCGAGCACGTTAGCCGCGATGTCGACGAGCACGTTAGCCGCGATGAGACCGCTTCAGTGTCTGAAGAGACATTTTGGTAGAGAAGGGCAGCCTCAACAGGTACACAAAGAGCACAGAAAATACATCTGAATGGCTTTAACCACTCAAGACACAAGCCCTGTCAAACACAGGCGCTATCTATTAGCATTTCCTAACCACATAAGTATGCAGTCTTTAATACAGCACTTAGAATGTGAGCATACAGCGACCTCAGAAGCAGGCGAGGCGCCACCGGAGCACGAGGTAGGGAGGACGAGAAGCCAGTCTGGACTTGTGCAGGTAGACGGAGCCTCTCCAGTCTCCCGTCGCCGTGGCAGCGAACGGGCCGCTGATGAATCTTTCATCGCGCAGCATTATTGCTTCGCCCAAACAGCACATCCATCTCGTGCGGCTGACAGGTGAGAGTGATGGCGTCGGGGACCTCGCATTACTGCTCCTTGAACCCGACCTCATCCATCTCTCGCTTCCCCTCGCTTGTCCGCCCTGCCGCAGCACGACTCACCCGTCCGGGGGGTGCCTCCGATCCCCTGGGGGGCTGCCCGAAAAGGTAACCCGTTCTCATTTATTGCCCTGGCAGTTGACAGTTTCCCTTCACCCTCAAAACCAAACAGCCCTACAGTTTGATTTGCCAGCTTCTCAGGAGCGTTTTGGTCTGAGGAACAGCAGACTCTGACATGAGGCCTGACAGGGTCAAACGTGAAACCGCAGCATGGGCCTGGCCTGGGCTCTGACTGGTGCAGGTCCTGGACGGCTAGGCAACACCCCCACCCCCCAAAAGCAGTCTCACCTGCTTTATACCATCAAGCTCCCGCCATACATCACTTTATTGTCTAAAAGACGACACAATCATTTCATCCCCACCCCCCCCCCCCCACAACCTTTATTTCCCAGCGGATAACCTCTCCCGAAAGTAGAGAGGAAAAAAAAAACAAACTACAAAAGTTAAATAAATCAAAATGATCAAAATAACCCTAGAGACACAATGGAACTTGGATTCATATTCTGTTTTTTTTTCATCTGTTTGTTGACAGCCCGGCCCCCCAATCAGCAAGCCCTAAATCCCACTCTCTCATCATCTCGCTGCATCCGCGATTCCGCCCTCATCAGAGTTTAACAACCCCCCTTTGAACGCACGCTTGTCAGGCAACGAGCTTTCTTCAGCGGCAGAGGAGCTGGCAGGTAAGAAGTTTTTAATCTACTTTTAAGAAAATATTTCCAAGCCGCCCTCACTGGCTGACAGTCATCTCTGCCGCCCTTCAGCTGATTCGAGTTTATTTACTTCAGGCTTGGGGGGGGGGGTTTGCCCCCCACTCTCGCGAGCTTGCCGGGGGCGGCAGCTGCACATGGTGCAGTCATTAGAACAAGAGCGTATTCCTGGGGTGAAACGTACACTCGAGCGCACACCAACACGCGCACACACACACACACACACACACACGCGCGCACACACACACACGCAGCTGAAGATTCCGGGGATGTCGGCCTGACACACAAACCAAGAAATCAAGCTGGAGAGAAACAAGAGCAGATAAACACGTATTCCACAAACTGCAAGGCTAGCAGCATATTAAAAATGCTCGGTATGTAAAAACGTCTTCTAAATACGAGAATCCCGTCCACTAATTGCTTTGACCATTTCATCTGATGCCTTCCATATGCAGCTCGAATGAAAATTAAAGTCACACAAGTAGAAACTGCCACGTTTGTATTTCACAAAGCAAGTTGTTAATTAAAGGGACGTCTGAATCTGGCAACTGGCAAGCAGAGACCCGGAACGTCCTCCAACGGGCCTCCGTAACGACTAACGAAGCCAGCACTCAGTGATGAGCATGTTTTGGGGTCCCGGTTAATAAGTAGCCTTGTCAATAAAGTTTAGCTTCTAGAAGCGAAAGGGCAGCATTGGTGCCCCACAAAGCTGCAGAAACCACACTAACCAACTTCCAGCACGGGGTGACACACAGATCAATACTATTTAGGTGAAAGAATTTGCCAGAGAAATTTTCATTTGTTGCAAAGACAGCTAAAATAGCTGCAAGCATCCTCTGTCACTTTCGGTTTAGCAGAAGACTCACTAATAAACTATTACCCCCGGGTCAGGAGCGACGGCGGCCGACTCTGTGCCATCTCTCATTAAAGGCGGCCCATATCAATGGCCCCAAAATTTCCTTTAAAATTACCGTCTTTTGCATCCTTGTAGCCGCATGTCAGATTTCAAGTGCAAGTCAGATATCGGACCTGTCACTGCAGTTAATATTCAACTTACCCCAAACACCAGGCTTCTTCTGCCCCTTAGCCCATGGTACGATTCGCAGTACAGTTGTTCAGATAAACAAGAGATGCCCCCCCCCCCGTGGTCAGGTAACAGAGGGTGGGGAACTGCCGTATTTGCCCAGAGCATTTCAACAAAAGGTGCCGGGGGGGTTTGTTGGCTGGAAATTTCCAGAATCTAAACATCCGTTACAGCCCGAATGACAACAATCCCCACTGTCGGCAATGGTCTTATTTGAACAGTGCTTACATAAACATGCTTTACATATCAGAATCCAAACCCTTCAGCGATATTCTCCCTTTGGTAATACTGATTTAACTTTCATACACTTAAGTTGCTTATATTTCAATAAACAGATGGCTGCTTTACAAGCATAATTATCCGAATCTTTGATCTTAAGTCTGAATGCTAATGATGTACGTTTTAAGTATTTATGATTAAATGTAGTCACTACGATCAGGACACGCTGATGAGAAGGATGTTCGCAGGCAAACACCAGATGGAAAGGAAGAGAGAAACTCACACTAATCCCATCACTTTCACTTCTGCATGTAAGCAGTGATAATCCATTAAGAAAAGCCAATATTATTAAAGTTGAACAAAAACAGCATTTCAAAGACGTGTACAAGCAAATTTCAGTGCATTAAGTAATGCTCGAATACACTTCACCATTATAGTTCCTATTTGTTTTTATTCCACTTTTCAGAAGTGAAATATTTCTGCATAAACTACCTTTGTTGACAATACTATGAGAAGCTTTTAGTATAACATATATTTTATGCAAAATGCTCTGAATGGATTAACCTGGCAGGAACCTAAAATTTTCCAGCATTTCATATGAGCAGACAAGGAGGGGATAGAGTTCACAGGTCAGATTTCCCCCCCCCATGTTGTACAGACCAATTAGAATGACGACTCGGATTCAAGGGTCCCACTCTGTGATTTGGGCGAGGCGGTACAGAACATTTACAATGTCTGTCAAAGAATAGTTTACCATAATGTTGTAAGGTTAAAAGCAACTATTGTGGTCTCCGAGAGGCTGAATAATGGAATGACATTTTGAGTATTTTAAAGGAAATGTTTCATGCTAGAATAGGCATAACGTGATTTAAAAGGGCTATTCAAAGAGTTTCTACATTTCCACGGCCACAACAGGTTTCAGGCAGGAATAGCAAAGCATACCTCTGACGATAAGGCCAGCAAAGTTAGACACCCCAGAGCCTCTCTCTGATTGGGTGACGCAGCGGTAGAGGTCCTGGTCCAGGCTGGTCACCTCCTTCAGCTTAAACGATGCCGCAAACCTCCTGTGGTTGATATTCTTGGTTTGGGCCACTGGTATATCTTCCCCGTTCCTTCTCTGCAGAAGTAACAAAAAAACATAAATGACATTTATAACTGCTGTCCAGATTCTGTAGAGACTCCCCCTCCCACGGGGGGCAGCAGTCAGTAAAAGCTAGGTGGGCCAGAACAAGCTCTTCTAAAAGGGCAGCTTAAAGCCGACTTGACGGAGTCACCTCCCTTTAACTCTCGGCATGTGGAACTTCATGAGACAAGTCATTGGCAGTAGCGGAGGCCACCCCTGTCTCTTAAAATTCACACCTCCCAGGAAAGGGTATGTTACTTACTGTACTCTCCGACCCACTCGCCCATAAGGGGAGCGGCCCTTCCCTCCTCAAGGGTCTGCCGAGGCAGTTGGGGAGAGCAGTAAAACAGCACACCCCATGCAGGAGACTCTGGCCCCTCCAAATGACCCGTATAAATCGAAAAGGCAGGGATCCACACAAAGAACGTATGAAATGCAATCGGAGACAAATGAAAATCAGCCATTTCCTGTTGGACTCCACACTGGCCAGGCATGCCTGCAATATCTGAGCAGGATTTAAAACAAGGGTTATGTCTCTTGAACTGAACGCCGTCAAGGCCGCCCACAATGGGTGGGGCGGGAAGGAGTTTCAGTGGCCCAGACCCTAGGGGGCACCCAAGAGTCAGTCGGACCCTCGCCTGACCCGCAGCAAGGCAGCCCTCACCTGTAGCCACAGCTTGTTGTTGACGGCATCTCGTCCCGTGGCGATACACTGAAAGGTGGCATTTTGCCCAGCGTTGACTTCCACGTCACCCAGGCGCAAAAAATGAGGCGATTTATCTGCGGGGGGGGGGGGGGACAAAATAAAATTACCACCCTCGTAAATTTCACATACAAGATGGGATCGATGGGGCCCCGTAGCTTTTGCAGCAGCTCCTGGTGTCAAGCCACCACTCCTAAACGACTGATGTGGAGCTCATCAGTCAGGAACATTCTGGAAAAGCGGGCGACGAGTGGGCGGGGCGTCCACAATCCCACGTGGACGGTCCCGGGACCCACGGCTCGCCTCAAATCTGTCTCATGCAAAGCTTCACCATGATCAAAAGACAGGGAGCAAGCCAACTCATTAAATCCATCAGGTAAACATAAAAAATATATACCCAGAATATATACATTTAATTAAAAATACATTTAAATGGAGACGATGCGTATTAAACAGAAGATATAACTGGGAAGCAGTAATATTAACAAGGAATTTTGGCCTGCTCAATTATTCATGACAGTTTGGCTGAAATACATAGCAGATGCCTCTGAGAAATGGCTCTGTACCAGAGGTACTGAGCACACAAGCTTGGACAAAAAAAAAAAAACAAGGATGGCTACATCTGAATTAAAATGGTCCACAATCAAATCAAAGTTTATGCCTTGCACACTCGTGAAGAATTACACGGTACGCAGCTTGGAACATTTATATTTACCCAACGCTTTTATCCAAAGTGATTTACAATAGAAGGAAGGCTTTTGGTTTGTGTGGCTCCCTGAGATTCAAACCCATGACCTTCATCAGCACAATGCTCTAATAGTTGAGTTACAGGAGCTTACAAATTGCTTACGGGACCTGGGAGGGCATTAAGACCGGAGGACATTAAACAAAGCGCTCTGACACGAATGTGTTTTTAGGCTGCTACAGCCTCGCCCGTGAATCTGCTCGCTCCTCTTTGAGAGCGGCGCGATTTCACGGGCTCGTGTCATTCGCAGACAGAGGCAGGGCTGCTACGCCCCTTTACACAACCCGCCTGTCTGCCTCGCCTTCACGGCCAAACCGAGAGGAGAGGATGCCGTTATTTTTCAGCATTCGCTCCCAGTCTTCTCTCCTGGTGGCCCGACGTCCGGGGTCTTTTGTTCCAGGGAAACTGAACATGCCGAATCCATCCCGAACACGGCACAGATGCAGGGTGGACAAGCATTTTTCATCGGGAGGATTAAATGCAAAAAAATAAGCGTCTCGTTCGAAGCAGGCTCCCCCGCACAACCTTGCATGCTGCCCAGCGTTGTTTTTCCTCAGATTCTTCCTGTAAAACACCTAAACTCACAAGCTTCCCTTTTCTCGATAAATATAGGCTAGGTTCTGATAATACAGAATACATTTCTGAGCACTCCTCAGCCACGTACTGCCAGGGATGTGTGCACGAGGGATGAAGTCTATTATTCTTTTCATATTGACTTTGAGGAAAAACACTGCCTGTAGACATTTTTTAATTTTCTTTTTTCAAACCGAATTTCTATTTGATTATATTCTTTAATTCAACAGCTAATTCAAATCATAGCTAAGGGGGAAGGCAAGAAATTACGTTGTATACTCCAGTGGAAAAAAATGATTATGCATATTTTACATACATACAGAGAATGTAAATAGGAGGAATGTTGCACAGGGTTTGAGAGGCCTTAGCATCAGTCTGTCACTATGGTCTGTGCAAGGTCCTGTAATGATTTTGTACACTGAAATAGTGGGATGCTTGAGCTCAATCACAGGAGTCTGAGGAAATGCATCAGGGAAACCAGCTCCACTAAGTCTTTAAATACTCACAATAAAGTGCTCCGACTTGTAAAAGAGCAGGTGTTGTGTATAGCTGCGATTTAGGGATCTGAGCCCCATGATCAGATGGTTGCCGGTTCAAATCCTGCAGCCAGCAGAGTGATTTCACCATTGGGCCCTTGAGCAAGGCTCTTAAACCAATTATAGGTTTAAAGAGCCTTGCTCCGTAAAAGATAGGTACTCTGCAGGTTGGAATAGTGGCCTTACTGAAAGGTTTACGGGCGTGTGGAAAGGTTTGTGTCCATGCCGAAAGGTGGGAGCGTTGACAGGAATATATCGCGGTGAAGTACATGGACGTACGCTTTTAATTTGTTTTCAGCTTCTGAAAAGCATGGCAGTAAGTGTGAAAAGAACATAAAACGCCCTGCGCTATGAGACTAAATTTGCACCAGGCATTTAATAAATGCCTGTTAGTCATAGTCGTTACCCAACTTATGTCTGGTTTCATTCTAAAATGTTCACTGACAGCATTTTCCACCAATAGAAGTTACCTTTTCGACTCGCCCACCTTTGGGTACGGCCACCATTCTATCCTGCAGACTCATGTCTCCCTTAACCACCCAATCGGTGCTAAGCCGAATGTCACTTTGGATTAAAGCGTCTGCTAAACAAATAAACGTAAGGAGTCCATAAACCGGGGTGCAGCGCAACAAGAGGTCACGAGTGAGCAAAGATAACACAAACATGCAGCCAGCGCTACAGCAGACATGTGTAAATCCAAATCCTGACAAGATTTAGAAGGCAGCCCTTTGAAAGACACCTCCCTGTCGCATGGCAGGCACGCTTCCTCCATCAGACGCCGACCGGCGACAAATAGTTATTCTGACAGCCTGCTGGATTTATTCAAAACGCCCAGCAAAGACAGTGCCGACTGAACTCAAACGCTACAGGTCCTCCCGCCACATTCCAGGTGATAAATCTCCCTCCTGTTGTTCCTAAAGGATTATGCTTCCCATCCTGAGCTTGTTGCTGAATCCAGGCCAATGGCCGTCCTTTCGCGGTCTTGCCAAATGTGTGTTTATTGGACTTGTCTGGACTTTGAATAGAGACGAATGTCATCTGCATACCAAAAAAACGGAAAGATGGATCCTCAACCTGACGTCTCGCGTTTCCTGCAGCACCTGCCTGGTCCTGGGCAAAGACCGGCCAGCTTAAGCCTCTCCAATCCCCTGGCATGTGCAGTAAAACATATGCCGCTTACCAGCTCTGCTCGCTACTTAGTAATACCTGTCCCGGTGCTGTGACAAGCAGCTATTTACAAGGCCAGGCATTTCCCCTTTTTGCACACAACCGATTCATCTTCACCATCTGCACGTTCCAATTCAACACAACCAGCTCCTTTCATTTAGATACAGAAGGCTGATGTTCAGAATGGCAACGACTCGGCGCGAGTCTGACCTGGCTGGCTAACATGAGCAGCACACAGTACTGCTATAAGACACAGAATTGCCCCGCTAATGCTACGACGCGCCATTTCATCACTTCAGTACGGTATCCTACTTCTACGTTATATTGCTTGTATGTGGTATATAAAATGTATGGATTTGTAAGCGTTCACTATTCCGTCACATGCCATTTGTTGTTCTTCATTGTCGTACGTTATTAAAGTCTCTGTGGAGGTGCCTAATGAAGTATTCCACTGTATTTGCACTTGCTCAAATGACAAAAAGCCTTGGAATCCTTTCAATCATTGAATGGAGAATACTTTATATGCCATAAAAATTACAACAAAGGCAAGATTAAAATTAAGTTTCTCATTAGACGGTGCCCCCCCCCAGCAGACACAAGACTGACTATTATTTTCTCCTCCAAAGCCGGAGTCTCCTTCTGCACGAATGCGACCTGTCACCCCCTTACTTATCCTTGTCTGTGTAACAAACCCGTCACAAGTGAGCTGGGAGCAGAAAATAATTACCGGCGCTGTAATTACTTACCACATGGATAGCTCAGGACCTGGATGTCATCAATCGCGATGTAGCCGCTCTTCCCATCTGAGACTGCCTCGAATATGACCTGCCGAATTTAAAGGAAAACGGGTGTTTATTTGGCGCCGTGTTTTTGCTGGAAATCTTCCTCGGGGGGCCTGCTAGTTCCGGCGGATCGCTACGATACTTCTGATGGATATTTCACGGCAAATGGGAAATGCCAGTCAACTTCTTCGCAGATAATACAACCGTGTCAATAAAGCGGTAGATGCACAGTCATCTGGGCCTGTATTTCAATGACAGTACATTGCTTCAATGGTTAAACACTTGATGAAGAGTCACAGGTTGCATGAAGGACGGGGTGGGGGGGGGGGACCACCGACCTGCACTCCCCACCCCCTTCTGGTCACATGGCTGCAGAGCGCCAGCATTCCGACGCTTTAATTGCTTAATGCCTCAGCTAATGCGAAAGTCGATTCTAGCGCTGCGGATCAGGGGGCCATGCTGAATGGGCCACTTGCCGTGAAAAGCAGTGACAAATGACAATAGTGCACCACCGATCCAATTATTATTATTTTATTTATTTATTTATTTATTTATTTATTTTTAAAAAGGGAGGGGGTGGCAGAGAATGTAAATCAAGACCGTATTCATATTGG
>JAODKE010000041.1:4104335-4119175 GCA_026779605.1 Mormyrus hasselquistii
CATGACCCGTGTTTATAGCATGACTGAGGTCACTCACTTCAAGGTAGCGAGCAGGCGGCTGGGGGGGCTCACATTACACCTGTCCTGGTCTTCACCCCCCCTGCACATTCACACGGAGCCCGGCTTGCTCTCTCTCTAAAGCCCCCCCCTCACCCGAGAAGGGCTTGAAGGTCCTTGGCCCTCTTGCCGCCATTTCCCGTGGCGCTGTGAACACCCCCCCCCCCCCCCACCACCGCCATGTGCTCTGAGTTCACGGAGCAGCTGCCAAGGTGGGGGGGGGGATTCTGAGTGGCAGATCCATTACCTGTTGCCCAGGTAACTGACAAAGGGGTGTGTGTGGGAGTTCAAGGGCGGGTGGGGCCTCTTACAGAGACAGAGCCCGCAGGCCGCGGAATCTGCGTTTCTCTCCTGCACGTTCTTCAAAAACCCGAGCAGAGAAGCTGTCTCAAATGGCAACTCGAAAAAATGGCATTTATTGCATTCGATTTGTCGCATTAAAATGGCGGCTGTATTATGAAGGTAATGAGGGGCTGATTTGTTACCATGTCACCCGGCTGGATCAGTGGGTCACTGGGACACAGAGGATTGGGGGAGGCAGAGTTAGAAAATCCCTCATCGCAGCCTCGCATGCGTGCTGCACAGGCGCATGCTGCCGGCACCCCAGACCACCCCAGCCACCATCACCCCCCCCAACGCCGAACGCAGCCCAACGTCGTGTTCTCATGAGAAACGGCAGCAGTCCCACCCCCCCGGCTTGGGGACGCTCCTCTAGATGGGCCTGAGAGAAACAGACACACAAAAAAAAAAAATCCCCCAAAAGGTTTCCCAGGCCGTTTTTAGCACATGCTGCTAAATTTAAATGGACGGCAATGAGGCTTAGGGTGAAAGGTCAAAGGGACATTAAAAAAAAAAAGAAAACACACACACAAACATACACACACCCACACAAACTGCAGCATAAGGTTAAAAATAGCAGGGAGGACAATGCGCTCGAGGATGAGCAGTCAGCACCTCAGTTTTTGCCCGTTCTGTCTATTTTCTGCCACAGGGACGGGGTTGGGAAGGAACCGTCGGCTTCCTGTAAACATGGGGGGGGCGGGGGGGGGGGGCTGATATCATTGTTTTGACAAAGGAAGCTGCCCGGATGTTTTTTTTTTTTTTCAACCAACACTCATCATGTCTACCTACAGTTCTCTAGGGTTCCTGGGGTGAATTAACAGCCTTCAAGGACTTGCCCTGACAAACCCCCCCCCCCCCCCCCCCCCCACGGGACACCCCAGACGGGGCCGCAGCTGTAAAGCTACATAACCAGACATGCTAAAAACAAGTAGCAGCTTTCTGCGGTCATGTGACCTGTTTGAACACTCGTGCACTTACACATAAACAATCATAAGTAATGTAACGGGAAACAGGGGGTCAGAGACTATAGCGTCACTTACATCCTGAAACATCAGTCCGAGCGTGTGAGACACGACGTGCAGAATCACGCCCCAAACAATGCAAAGAATCAACATCTCAGACACTTACAGTGACTTTTTGCTCCTCGATCACCCCATTCAGGCGCCACACCCCCAGCCCCTGAGCGAGGCCCTTACCCCCCCCCCCCCTCAAATTCTCCAGGGGCCCTGGCTAAATGGCCTGACCCTGTGCTCAGACCCCAAGCAATGCTCTCACCGGTGTATGTCTCAGAGGAGAGCATGATGGGATACGTAAGAGGAAGCATTTTAATGTACCTGTATTGGCGTGAACTGCAAATAAAGCTTGATTAATATGTTAAGGAACACCCATTCATCCATATTCCAGCCAGTTATCCAGCAGAGACTCATGCTGGGGGCAGCAAACAAAGGTGGGTAATCCAGGTCCAGAGAGAGAAAGTACCGACCACTACTCCCACCTGGTGACACACCATCCCAGACAGCATGGAGCACAACTCATATCTCTCATATACTGCAGGAGTTTGTGACATGCACTGCATGGTCACATGTTCACCACTCAGTCCCCTGCCTTTGCCCTCTATAAATATATAAATATAATATAATATAAATATATAAAGCCATCATATTTCATACAAAGCAAAAAGCAGAATGAAATGTTCCTCTCTAAATCCCCAAATCAAATAATCTACAATCCTCCTGCAAGCCAATCATATTCAAGAATCATGTCGACGTCATATTTCCATCCCTCTCTGCAACGGGGGTAAACAGCTCTTGAGGAAGCCCCACAGCCCATTAGGAGCCTGAGTCAGTGGCACGTCTTCCAGGAAGTGACGTCAAAAGGAGGAAGCTTTTTGGCACAGGTGGGAAGGACTGACACGACCTCCCAACACCACGCAGGTCTTCCCCTGTAAACAGACAGCCCGAATATAGCAGGGCTCCGCAGGCAGGAAGGAAGGTGTCTGTATCCTCTGACATCACGAAGGAGGACGTTCAGGCAGCTGTGAATCCGACCACCCAGCTGAGGAGGATGGCTCGGAATTAAGGAGGAAGCGCGATTGGCTTCGCATGAGGGAGTCAATGAGAACCGACTGAACGATCATCTCACATACTGTAAAAAGGGGGCCATTTTATCTGCAAGATTATAAATTATAGATAAAAAATTATCAAATGACTAATGTGAGTCATGACATTTCGGCTGTCAGTTAATCCTAATTAGATCTATATAAACTTTTTTAACGTTTATATTTAAATTATTTCAATTCCGCTCTTGCCCATCCGCGCATTCATACATGTACGGTACAATATGACTGGAATCCTTTTTATTACTGTTAAAAAGAAACATTGTGCACATCGTTTAAGTCAAGGACATGACTTCCAAAGGATGAAATGGCCTCCGCCGACCTTCCCTGAACAGAAAATGTGATATTTAGTAACAAATGTATCTAACAGGAATGGCAATTAATATGGAAAGCTGTCTTAGTCCACCTCTTAATACAGAAGAAACGCGTGCAGAACTGACCGTGTGTGTTTCCGCATAGGCTACAAGCAATTAATTACGCTTAATTAGACTCCTTAGGCAACTTTTAACTTCACCACTGATATATTATGCCGTGACACTTCAGAGATTGCAATCGCTAATACACCCCATCCTGTCTGAAAATCCGCCGCCCTGCGCCGTAGGGAAGGCAGCCAAGACCAAAAACGCACAATGTTTGTAACCCCCCTTCAGTTAGGTGATTTTTTTATTTTTTGCAAATTATTTTATACATGTCCTGTGCATCATTGGTTTTACGATCCATATTCAGACTTGTTAACTTAATAGCACGAAGCTCTGAGTTATGCTCCTCGGCTGGAAACATCTGTAAGGAAACACCAGAAGGACACGGAATCAGATTCTTTTATCCAAGTTGATGCCTAAAACATACAGGATTTGTGTCCACACGAAACTGCAGGAAGAGAGACTGGACCTACACTAAGTGTCTACCTGTTACGGGCAATGAAATGTATTTCATAAAGTTTTAGTTATAACCACACAAACCTCGTAATGGGGCGCAGGTAGGACGATTCCAAGGGCCCCTGATCCACAATCAAAAAAAAAAACTGTAACATAACTGGATCGGTTTGGGTTGGGGGCCCAATATGATATGCTGTCATGTCAGGTAACTAACAGAGCATGGAGCAGGCGAGATTGATTAAAAACACTGGAGTTAAAGTTAACACCCAGCATTACTTGCAAACAATTAAGTTAATAAAATAACGATACAATTGTAGTATTTTACTACTGCAAAAATGCCCGAGGATCGATGTACAATGACACTTGTATTTGGTCAATATTTTTCGACTCCTAGCGAAACCGGGTTTTTAGCATCAGTAACTGGGAATAAGCCTGCAACACCGGTAGGACCCGCGAGTATTCAAAAAACCAAGCGCTGTGTATTTGATGAGCGTCCGCCACCTACTGGTCACGTCTGTTACTGCATAATTACGGGGTGGGGGGCACCATAGACTTCCGGGTCAGTGTTACAGCGATGGAGCTCGGCTCGCAGTGCGTGGGGATGAGCAATATGCTGCAATTCATGAAACTTATAGGGCAGTTAAAGGTAAGGGAGAATACTTATGGTTTTTATATGATGTCGGTATGTAGAGCATTGGACTTGCTATTATTTTAAAGGAGTTTTCTGGACGTATGCACATGCATATTTCGCATATAGAGAAAGCTTTATCCTCTGCATGTATGCAGCGTGTCCCGCGGACAGGCTGGGTGTACCGGAGCATACAGCAGCCCGAGAGTGTGTCCGATCACATGTACAGGATGTCCATAATGGCTCTAACCATCACCGACAGCACCATCAACAAAGACAGGTGAGCAGACGTTAACGCGTCCCGCCTGCACCCAGCTTCCTTCATATCCTGTATTATTTATTCTTGGTTTTCTATTGTCATACTCTCTGTTGAGGAAAATATTTCTTAAATCGGAAAGCATTGGTTCTATGCAGTTTAATTTGAGAATAATCCCAGTCATACAGCAAAGGCTGATATGTCTTTACACCCCTGTCTGCCTTCGTGTGTCCTGTTTCAGGTGCATAAAACTGGCTTTGGTTCATGACTTGGCCGAGTGCATCGTGGGTGATATCGCACCAGCTGATAACGTCAGCAAGGCAGAGAAGCACAGAAGAGAGGAGGTTTTTCCTTATTAATTTACTCCCTTTCTGATAGTACTTTCAGTAATAAACACTGCGGAGCAGGAAAGTGTCAGATTTTGTACTTTCAAGTAAAAATGACTTCATTTCCAAAGTATAATACAACCTGTATGTATAAAATTGATCTGTTTCTAACACCTTGATTAAAGGTTTTAAATGAGAAATGAATAACCGTTCATGTTGGTTACGTAACTATTATTGTTTGCAGTATATGTTCACAAACCATTAGATGCAAGTAGAAAATAATTTTGGCTGGTTATAATCATTAATGTAGTTAGAGCGTGTAGTTAGAGTATGGAATAGACTTCCTGCTAGTGTAGCGGAAGCTAAAACCCTGGGTTCCTTTAAATCGGAGCTAGATAAGATTTTAACAAGTCTGAGCTATTTGTTAAGTTCTCCCCAAACGAGCTTGATGGGCCGAATGGCCCTGTCTCGTTTGTAAATTTATGTTCTTAATCAACTGCAACTTTGTTCCCTCAGGAAGCTATGAAACACCTAACTGGACTGCTTCAGGATGGTCTGAGGAAGGAGATTTATGGGCTGTGGGAAGTAAGTTTTAAGGTTCTTACACGTCGTCATCATCATCAGTTGATTAATGTCTGACACCCCCTTCCACAGGAGTATGAGTATCAGTCGAGCCCCGAGGCCAAGCTGGTGAAGGAGCTGGATCAGCTGGAGATGATCCTGCAGGCCTTCGAGTACGAGGAGCTGGAGAAGAAACCTGGGAATCTGCAGGAGTTTTTTGATTCCACAAAAGGCACGACATCACCCCATTCCCCGCAATTCACTTTGGTTCATTGTGTGGTCACTAGTGTTTTCTGCGTAACGCGAGTCCTCAGATTTTAAAAGTCCATCTGACTGATGACATTAACATGCTCTTGTTTTTTTTTTTCACAGGGAAGTTCAGCCACCCAGAAGTCCTTCAGCTGATCCGGAGTTTGAATGAAGAGCGAGCTGGTCACATGGCAGCGGTGGGAGGGGCCTCTCGCAGAGACACTCTGAGCACTGATAGCCAGTCACCCAGCGAGGTATCTTGATACCATGTGACCTCTAACCCCTTTTTTATAGTTAAGGGCAGCAGAGACTCTCGTCACTTGATTCGCTCAGAAGCACAGCATCGATCTCCAGGAAGATGACATCCCTGTCCCTTATTTATAAAATACTATGTATTTTCTCTGGAGATAAAAGTTGCCAGCCGGCCTGTTATAAAGACTTTGAGTCTGCAACTTCATCCAAATTAATTATAAATCAAGTGGGCTTTATCGGCCCAACATCCATGTACAAGTGCACAGCGGTGGAAAAGAAGGTTATCCCAGAACCATTTAAAAACCAGTCCGTAAAAGCATTTAGAATGTGAACAAAATACAGTACTTCACAAACTCAAAACACTTTAATATTAAAACTGCAAAGCATGGTACACACACATATATATATATGTATATAACATCTTGGTAAAAGTTTCAGTCATTACGAAGTTCACTAGGCTTCTCCATGGAAACGGTGAGAATGCCAAACGTTTGACCATTGTGAGAATCACAGCAGAGCCGCAGTGCAATATCCTGACATTCCGCAGCCTTTCTGATCATCCACCATTAAGGAATAATGCTGACTTCTGGTGCAAAGAAAGAGATGAGTGGTGCAGATAGGATGAAGAGGCATACCCGTCTCGCTCTTCCACCCTAATGACCTCCTGGCCGATTGCGAAAAGCGTCACGCTTGATGTATTTATCTGTCACGTTTTTGTAAATCTCACATACCTGGACCTAAATAACCCTAGAATGTTGATTCTCATTGGGTAACTAATAGAATGAATCAGGTGAGACTGTTGGAAACCAAAATGCTACAGTGTGTGGCTCAGTGGGGTAGGCCTCCGTGCTTATGATCAGAAGGTTGTTGGTTTGAGTCCCATCATCAGTGGAGTCACTGGTGGGCCTGCAAGCCAGTACTCATACTCACACAAACGGCAATTAAAGCTTCATTTCAGTGCCTTTATAGGAGGAGTGAAAGTCAGCATTCCTTGTAAACTAACCAGATACACCCATACTGCAAAATTAACACAAGTGCTACTATTATATAACTGCAAAAATGAAGAAGTATTAGCATGAAAATGACATTTTTTGGTTTAGGATTCCAGTACAATGGTAGCACAGGGTGAGGATCATGCAGCAGAGGTTGTCGCAGGATAAACTGGAAGAGCCGGCTGCCTATCTGTGCTCGTGTAGGGCCTTGTATCCTCTCGCCGCAAAGAAACGGTGGCTTTGCACGCCGGCGGGAGGTGCGGCGGTAGCTAGCAAGTCCGCTGGCCGCTCTCGCTCGTGACGGTGTTAGTGGGGACTTCCTGGATGCTGGCGTGGGCGGTGGAGGACAGAACCTCCTCAAAATTTCCCCCGCCGCTGTTTCCACCCACCTTGGACTGATCCAGAAACAGATTCAGGCAAGCAAGGTGAGAAGTCTATGCGTTAGAGATCGGCAAAGATCAACGACATCAACAAAGTCATATACCTTTAAGCTGGAAACTGTGCTTTCCACCTTATCCTCAAAAGACCTGAAACTGGTAGAGTTTCTAAAAGGAGAAAATAAACAGTTAAAAGAGCAATATGCACATTCATTGATGATTTTTTTTTGTATCAATATGTAGCTGAATCACACAACTGCTGAATTCTGAATACTTCTCATTTTTTGTCGTGAATGTTTTTTTACGACAAAACACTAAATGGCTGTCATTGAAGCAGGGTATACGATTCTTATTAGATAGCCTCATATATTAAATGGGGAAGAGATGTTCCGCTAGATGTGAGATGTAAGAACTTGATTCAGTTTATTAACTAATTAATGTACAATACAGAGTCCATCTGCTAACTGGGGGCGGGGTTTGATTCAGCGGGTTAGGAGACTAAAAACGTAAGGTTGTCAGTTCAGATCCCATGGTCAGCAAAGTGATTTCACCATTGGGCCCCTTGGACACGCCCCTAAAGCCAATTTCTGGCCCCGCCTTCTCAATTGTATGATGCTTTGGGATAAAATGGTGAATGTGTACTGTAATACACCAGGATTATGTATAGCTCTGTGGTAATGACAGCCAGGTCTGATCTGGAGGACGCAAAGTACACACACCGGTTTACCTCATAGCAGGCATGCTCATCGACTCCCGGATTGAGTAGCTTCTCCGTGAGAGCGTGGTACGGGGGAGAGCAGGATTACATCATTAATGCCCATCCCCAGGCACCCCCCCCCCCCCCCAAAATCGGCTTTTGCTCCCAACAGGAAGCATCCTTACACGCATCTGCACCCCTACGCTAAAAGCCCAAATTCTGAGCCGATCACAGCCGAGCTAGAGAAACACCACACTGCTGTCTGTCCCGCAATTAAATATTTAGCTGTCAAGCAGAATCGCTATTAATTATTTATCCCCTGATGGCACTGGTGTCTCCATGCTGCCTCCTTTATGAAGATTAAGTGTCAGGGACTGTAAAAACGAAAAACGGCCACCGCCCAACTCTTCCGGTAACAAGCGGATAGTTTATAGAGCACATCTTCCTAACCTGAGGGGTGGAAATGTTGTATTTTAAAAGTAACTTGCAAGTCAAATGATGCTGAGTCATAGTTATGGCCAAGCCTAAGTGATATCTGCTTATTATGCAAACATAATGCACACAGAGAAGTAATGGGGGTGCGCCACAGTGTACGAGTATCAAGGATTCAAAAATGAACATCTCCATTAAAATACGAAGCCTTACCCGATGGCCTGTGATCTTTCGAGGCACAGGGAGAAAACAGGGAGAAAGAGTGTAAGAATTCATGCAGGTCAGCGGACAGGCTGGAGAGCTGCCCCTGAAGGTCATACGAGTACTGCAGCTCCACAAGGGAGCGGAGCAGGCTGGCATCTCACCGTTTGTATTCATATCTTTGTGAAATTCATGTTCTATGTGAAAAACCCTAATCGCAGCAACAACAAGCCTAACCCCCACCCAGCCCTAACCTTAACCATAAGTAACCAAACAAAATATGAGACTATTTTAGTTTTTTGACTGCACTCACAGATCTTTATAAAATTGAGTTTGCCCTTGTGGGGAACGAAAAAATGTCCCAACAAAGTCAAAATAACGTTTTTATCACACTGTGAGGACATTTAGGACCCTCAATGTAATATACACACACACACACACACAGCAACACGTTCAGGAGATGTGAATGACCAGCACAGGCAGAATGAGACAAACGTGGCTTCCTTGCCCTGGGATAGGATGCTGTGCCTGTGATTGGAAGGTGGTCTCTTCAAATCCCAGGCTCAGCGGAGTGATTATGGCAGGCAATTCAACATTGTGAGCGGTGCTTCTGCCCACAGCATCGATCCACACAACCAACCAAACGCGATCCCCAGTCAAACAGCAAAAAGGCGCATGCAGCACGGCGACATGCGGGGAAACAGCGGGGGCCGGCAACCATGGCAGGCGTACGCAGCGTCAGACCTCGAAGACCGACCTCGAAGACCGACCTCGCCCGAAGTCACGGGCGGTGGGCAGGTAGTGAAAGAAAATCCCTGGTGCGAACATCTGGGTGACTGCTAGGGGGCGCTATCTGTGAGGACGGTGCTGCTGTGAAGCCCTGGAGCACAGCACCCACCACGCTTTTGTCAGTATGTGACAGCAGTGTTCAACTAGCACCAATAACACTGCCAGAATGGAGTCATTGACTGCTCGCGACCAGAACAAGCTGCAGTGTGCAGTGAAAGCACGTATTGCAGCAGTGGCTGAAGGCAGTGATTCTCAGTGAAAGACAGCTGATGTGATCTGGAATTAAAGTGTCCTCTTGGTTAAAAAAAAAAAAAAACTAACACTGAAATTCAATTTAAAATTATCTCCTCTTAAACACACACAGCTTAGTCCCTCTAAAGCAGGAGTCACAGTCCAGCTGTCCGTGTAAACAAAGCATGAGTCCCGTGGAAGTAAAGACTGATGGAGTTCAATCAGGGAACAGACCAAACGAAGCGGCGAATGAGCGACTCGGAGCTGCGGGACTCGAGGTCATTCACACTGCATGTATGGATTCCGGAAGCTTCCCCGATGTCTGCGTCACACACAAACACACCGGCACCGTACCTTTGCCCGTACAGAAACTGGAGGCCGAATGAGCTGATGCACAAGCAGAAAAACATAAAGGGGAGTGCAGGGGCAGAGTGAGGTTATGTGTTCCACTACAACAATCAAGCACGCAAATGCAATAATAATAATAATAATAATAATAAAAAAAAAGACCCATAATTTATGCATGTTAAACACGGCCCTTTACGCTAACTGCTAAAGAAGCTAAAACAGATCCAAGTGACAGAGACCAGAAACATGCTGAAAACAAACCCACACATGCAGAAAGTAAACACCGTTAGTCACCATATACTGTGAACGTAGCGAGCAATTCGTTTTAATAAGTCATTATCGGTTGCAAAAGAAAACAACAGTTAGAGCTAGCTTTTAGCAACAACTGCTGATGGGGGTGTCATGGCACAGTCAGCTGACATAGCTAGTAGGTATCCCCTTTCACGGGTGGAGTGAGGGGAGGGTGGTGTGGTTATAAAATCGGCATCTAAGGCCATTATGTGGGCCTGGCGGCGTCACCGTGATGGGGGAGGGAAGGACGGAGGGACGGAGCGAGCTGCTGCTGGAAGAAACGGAAATGAGCGACCGCTAAAGCGCTGATCCCATAGCACCGAGGCCCCGGGAAGCAGCTTATCTTCAGCGCCTTACGTAAGCTGCACTGCCGCACCCCCCCCCCCCCGCCAGACGGGGGTTAGGAGACACCGGGGACGGCATTGCGCTGCCCAGGTGGTATTTTAGTGTGATGGGGCCGCTAATTTGGTGACGTGGCGTGCAGATAAGTGAGGGGGAAGGAGCAGGTCCCCCGCCGTACCTGACGTCCTCCAGCTTCCTGCTGATGGCCGTGCCCAGGGTGCTGAGAGCCTCTGTGGTCTTCTGCCCGGCCGTACTTAGGGTTTCCGAGGTCCTTTTGTACCTGTCCAAATACAGCACAGGCTCATCGGTGACTGGGCCCGGAGAGTCACACTGAAAGTGTTAAAATCAATCAATTAATCAAGTAAGTCGGTCCGGTCCGTCTGTCCATCCATCCATCCATCCATCTTCCATAACTGCTTTTCTGCTAGAGGATGATGGCAAGGAAGATTATCCCAGGCCATGGGGCACCTGGGGGGAGGGGCCGTCTGTCAATATATCAAGTCTAATTTCAGTAAGAAGAGCTACAGCAGTTGCATTTGTGGCAGGCGGTTTGGCTGAGAGGATCTGGACAGGCGAGGCAGGCTGTAGGGCGATTCTATTTTCACAGCCAACAAATCAAACGTGGTGGGATCTGGATAGAAACGATGACATTTCAATACAAACAGCAGCAAGAAAACTCCTCACATGTATGAAGAAATGCTGGGTCACAAATGAGATCCAAACATATAAAACAGGGAACAGACGACCAATCAAATTCCAGCATGATGTTGTTCCCTTGCCCACCCAAGTTAATATCCTTCATGAAAAAGCCAAAAATATCTCCCAAGGCCAGGCCAATCAAGGACTTCGATTGATTTTTCCTCCATTTCCTCATCTAACAGCCTGGGCTGCAGGATGAATTTCAGAGGTACGTCCTCTGGGGCTTTCAGGAAGAGCAGTGCATTAGTGAAACCAGTGGCACGTAAAACTATACGCCGTGGTGAAAATGTCTCCATGCTGCCCGGAAGCAATCTCACATCTTCAGCCTCTCCAAGAAAGTGAAGTTGATAAAAGCGCTATTTTAAGGACTAGTGCCACTTAGAATCCACTATCCGAATTTTACACAATGCTTGTCAAGGCATTTTAAATACACAACAGCAGCTTTGCCTTTAAGAGTCCTTAAATATCTACGTTGTGTAGAAGTCAACAAAATCATAGAGAAACCAAAGCTGAGTGACCTTGTTCACATCATCGCCAGGGTCAGGTGGTGGACAGCTGGACGCCCATCAGACTGTCAGGCTCCTGCATATCCACCCTTGAAGGAAATCTACTGGTTTGAAGGTTTGAGGTACAGTCTGTGAACCCTGCCATATTTGTTACCTATGCAGGACACCCTCTTAGTCAATGATCCCTGCACTGCAACTAGATCTCTAGGACCTTTGTCCCGTGCGCCATGGTAACCATTATCTTAGAATAGGACCCATTGAAAACAGCAAGTGACTGGCTAGTGATTCAGTAACCAAGTAACTATACTGTTCACTGGAACAATTTATTAATGATCAGCGAAACTGCAGAACTGCAACATGATCCATATTTTAAGCAGACTTGCACCCAGCTAAAGGAGATTTAAATTGGTTCGTCAAGCACAGATTTGCAGTATGGCTTCATAGTAAGGCAACAGGAAGTTTTACTATGTAAACTAGCATTGCTGAAGTCAGACAATGATGATGTCACAATGCTAACAGGCTTGCTGATGATGTCAGAGTGCTAACAGGCTTGCTGATGATGTCAGAGTGCTAACAGGCTTGCTAATGATGTCAGAGTGCTAACAGACTTGCTGATGATGTCAGAGTGCTAACAGGCTTGCTTGACCCCAGAGAGGTAGCATTAGCCTCCGAACAGTGGTACATTCCACGTAACTCTTTGTATTTGCTGATTTCCGCTGACAAGAGAAAAACGCCTCATCCCTTCTTTTGTTTTTCCACATGGCAGGCTTTACCATCGCAGGTACACTCAGAGCTCAAAGACATTTCTCTAGGTTCCTGTTGTGGTGCATGAAGAGAGGAATGTATCAAGCAGAGTGAGAACCAGTTTTACTGCAGAAAGTATGTAAATAAATCAACAAACAAAGAGTACGAAAAAAAATCACACCCCTGAAGACTAAATGGACTAAATAGTGTTTTTGAGCCTTAAGAAATCACACAAAACAAGTTGATTGGAGGTTATATTTGATAGTGTTGCTACAATTAATTTAGAAAATGAAAAATCACTTTGCCTACTAAATGAAACCACATTTGCATACCATCTGGCTCTATTGAAAGTTTTGGCTAATTAGGTGTTTATTTCCACTTCAGATTTAATGTACTGTAAACATTATTTATCTGACTCAATGCCTGCTTCCCCAAGTCTGGTTCCATGGATTCCTACCCTGGTGATGAGTGTTAAAGTCACACAGATACCAGGGTTACCACTAAGACCTTGTAGTTGGCCTGAGCAAAAGAAGAGGCCAAGATGACTAATTAGATCTAACCATTAGCCAAATGTTAGCACTTAGCCCACTGCTTAAGGACAAGGGGGAAGCAGAAATGTCAGCACTTAGCCCACTGCTTAAGGACACGGGGGAAGCAGAAATGTCAGCACTTAGCCCACTGCTTAAAGACAAGGGGGAAGCAGAAATGTCAGGACTTAGCCCACTGCTTAAGGACAAGGGAGAAGCAGAAATGAAACCTGTCGAGAGCTCAGTTTTGTGGAACTTCAGTATTCAGCGAGAAAAAGAAACTGGCAACACGGAAAGTCTTCCCACGCCAGCCATGTCACACCCAGACGTGCGCAGTGAGGAGTGCGCAGTGAAGAGTGTGCAGTGAAGAGTGTGCCCAAACCCCATACTTTCTGACAGACTTTGCATGACATGTAAATAACCGTAACTCACGAACCTTTCACTTTCACTAACACTGGAATTTAGGCATCTGCAAATGTTCGTACAAACATCTGTGTGATGAAAACAGCCCGCTCCAGTGATAATGTATTCTCAAGAAGATAATAGTGGAGTATTAGGTATACATTTACAAAATACTGTACTACTAAGCTACAAAACGTTGCATGATGGGATAAGTTGGTAGAGAACTGGAGGACAGCAGTAGCCGTCATGGCACTTACGCTGTTGATGTTTGCATATCATGCCAGCTCCTGCTGAAGTTCTGCCGCAAGCCACTGAGGGGCGTTACTCCCAGCTTCTGCTTCAGCTCGGCTTGATGTTGCTCCTTGGCGGCCAAGACTTGCTTCAGGGTGGCGATTTCCTCTTCCAGCTGTGGTACGGAGACAAGGGTGTCAAAGATATTTAATGGCTTCTTGGTCTCAAGGGTCTCTGCCATGCTCATGCCAAAGATGCTGGGGTTTTATATTACCGTCCAATCTCAGGAAGATACATCTGCGAAAGTGGAACCTGTTTAGCTAATGGATCCGTAACCGACAGCACCAGTCAGCAGACACCACCCAAGAATAGACTGTATTAATCCTCAATGGACAATGTTCCCCTGCTCTCAGCTAAGTAACTGTGTAGGGTGTGTTTCATGGATGAAAGACAGTAACGTTTAGTGTGTGGATATTCCAAGAAATGGTCGTCATGTTTGTTATTGTGGTTTTCATAATTTTGTAGCAGTTCCTTTCATCTAAAGAAAAGGTAATATATATATTTTTTGCATTTTACCCCCTCCTTTAGCTGTTTATCTACAATATTTTTCAAAATTACCCAAATATTACGAGCCACTTGTCATAGGATCATCACCGCGGGAACCAGATCCTGAGCTGACTTGTCACGTGGCCTTACCAAACGCCCCCTGCTAACCAGAGGGAGCGTCTGTTCATCCCAGAGATCCGCCCACCCCCATCTGTCTCACTGTTTGATCCAGTCAATGCCCTCAAAGTCAAAAGTCAAAGTCAACTTCATTGTCATTGTGCACATGCACGACAAAATGCTTTCGGCATGCAGGAATACCTTGATTTCACCAAAAACCGGACAGCATATAGCCCGCGAGCTTTGCTGCAGGGCTGCCGGATTAACACCCTGACCCTCTGCTGTAGGAACACTGCTCACAGGAAGTCTTGGGGTACTTGCTTAATTCTACAGAAATGTGGCATATTCAATGGCTTCATAACAAAGCCCATTGACGATTGCGATGTTTAACACATCTGCACATAACTCCCACACAGATATTTTATAGTCATTAAGTCTCATGATATTTTTGACTGACTCATTCAGTTGTTCTTGCCGTTCTGTTTAAAGCTGCAGTTGTGGTCATTGGCTTCCAAAGGGACAGTAAACACAAATGTTTGCTGTTTCATCTTATTGCAAAGGTCTTAATAATTAAAAAGTATCCAAGAAGATTGCCGGTAAATTAACTTTTTAAACTCAGAAAAGCTCTTCTAGAACTACAATTTGGGTTTCAATGTATTACTTGAACTGAATGTTTTACTGAAAACTACTGTATGTGTGTGTGTAT
>JAODKE010000041.1:4127493-4155309 GCA_026779605.1 Mormyrus hasselquistii
ACATCCTATTGGCCTTTTTTATTGCTTCCCCACACTGGCGAGAATGGGACATGGAAGCATCAACATACACACCGAGGCCTTTCTCATTTCTGCCACATCTACAGGCCCGACTGACAGCTACACTGCAAACAGACACTGTGTTCTGATACACATAGATACTGAATCTAAACAGCTCAGAGTGGCAGGTGGTGCAGAGAACTATTATCCTCAGAAATGGGTTTAACAAAGTGCTGTACACTAGGTATGGAAAAGGAAAGAAAAGGGTCCATGCAAAAAATATACCACAGCTAACTCCTCAGTCAATGCTATAAGATGAAAAATTTAAATGAAATAATCTAGATTTTACTCAGATAAAAATAGCATTCCTGGTTTATTTACTGCAGGTAAAGCTTTTTGAAGATGTTGGAATTAGGTGTTAAAGAGAGGATCCAAATGTCTTTACTCTTTGAAAATGATCAGATTCTCCTTTATGATGGTGATTTATCTGTTCTGGGAGAGATAATTAATATAATTAAATGGGTTTTGATCCAAAAGGAAAAATGTAAGGAAAAACCTTAGACAAACACAAAACTACACATTTTAGTGCCATCCATCCATCCATCCATCCATCCATAATGAAGACAAGTGGGTTTTTAAAATCTAAGAAAAAGAGATAATTTTTTCTAGAAACTATTGAACTCAGATTCCTGGCTCAGATTCCTCATTCGCTAGAGAATTTCAGATGCTGGTAAATGTTAAATGATCTGATTGCGGATAAACATTTTTAGGGTCGCTTAATCAGAGCAGATTCAGTCTCTCTTTTCACAGACTTCTGTACCTTTTACTGCAAAAGAAACAGAACAGCAGCTCGTTTTAAAAAGCTTCCCCTAACTGCTGACTGTAATTATGTTGCTTAGCAACATGCCTCCCACTCCACAGATCTCATAATTATCATATTCTGTTTACTAACTTGTCACATGCGGTATCAACCATATCTAACGTAACAAGGAATCAAAGTAAGCAGGGCTGCCGTGGGGAGCTGCTTCATCTGCGCTCTCTTGCAGAACTTTTCTAAAACTTTTTTGCGTCCGGCTCGACGGTAAACAATACTAGGGCTGAAGTGAATTCTACACAAATACCTCAGAAAGCTACAAAACCATAAGAACTTTTACATGACTGCAGGCTAAACCAAAATCTAAAACATTATCATTTCTGAAAGCAAATTTACAATATAATTTATAATTCAGCTCTGTCTCCATACTGCACAAGCTAAACTAACATTTCTTTAAACGGGATCTGGTGAGACGAATCCTTTTCAAATCATATCGACGAAAGTCCTTTGAGAACATCGCTTCAGAAATGCGTGTAGTATTTGAAAGGCTTAATAACTGCTATGCAAACATTGTATTTTCCTATTTTTTTTTCTGATGGTGAATGTATTCCTCTGTCACATTCCGTTACAGTAAAGCCTTTCACCACAAGAAAATGAACCAAAAGACAGTGTTTGGCCGAGAGGTTGGGCTCACTGCCATTGCAGATCCACCCGGGTCCTGTGTCATCTTGACTCAGATTAGAACATTTCCGCATCGCGTTTGCCGTGCAGGTCTGTGGCTCCCTACTGTCTGAGGATGTCTGTTGAGTCGTTGTAGCGGCAATTTAAAGCAAAGCCCTGCAGAGAGGCAGCTGGAAAACTGAGATGTGCAAGACTGGACATGTGCAAGAGATACACCCACATCTTCAATTCATTATCAATCACGGGACCATAGTGATTAAATTAAAAAATAAGGAATATTGGTGTTTGGTGTCCTGCAGTCCTGCTCTGAATTATAACACTGAAAGGCAGAAGTAGAAAGTTCAGGTCCAGAAAGTACAAATTTAGAGATTTTTTAAAGATTTTTTTTCAACCAACCAGTTGAGTATAAAGAATCACAGTCACAGAGACTCAACTGATTGGTTGAAACAAAATCCTGGCCTGGATTTTTACTTTCTGAACCTTAGATTTTCATTTCTAATTATAACATGGATGAATGGATGGATAGATGGATGGATGGATGGATGGATGGATGGATGGAACCATAGTTTTTTCTAAGCTGTCCATAGTATGTGATTTTGTGTGTACGTGTGTCTGGAGATGGACTGGCATCACATCCAGGGTGTCCGTCCAGCCATATGAATCCTGTGATTCACACCAGGCTCATGTGACCCTAAACTGAACACGGGGTTACAAAGAATGAATGGATCACTATTGGGGAAATGGAGTCCCCTAATAAAGTCAACTTATTGGATTCACTTATTTCCATTTTGTATCATAATCATAATTTAAGGTGATACGCTGTTCCGAATCCGGCATTTAACTCCGTCAGTCGGAGTTACAACGACCTGCCACCCTGCCGGACCGGGCACATGTCGAAGCCACACATTGTTATCTGGGTGACAATCTGAAAGGTCAGGCCGCCCTTCTGGCCACGATGCCAGTTTGTGGGCGGGACAGTCTGGGGCCAGCTGAGGTCCCTCGGTGCTGTCAGAGCCTCGCTGTGTCCAGGCGATGACAGATTAGCCACACCCCAAAGGCTACAGGGAAGGATGCGGCCATGAATATCACGGCCTGCCCACTAGAACAGGGGCAGTGCACGTGTGCGTCAAGGCTTTCTAAAGCAACAGAAGGAGGGCTTTTTCCCTGGACTGATTATTGGAAAAAAACATAAATCAAGCATTTAGGTCACTTATAGCCCCCAGCGATGGACACAAAGCAGTCTCTGATTGCCTGCCTTCAGCTAACACGTGCAGCGACATACTGACGACATCCGTGACATTTTCGGGTAAGGAATTGTTATGTAATCTGTCTACCATCTCCAGATTATATTCAAACGATTCAAAACAAGCTACAGTGTTTCTGTTGAGTAAATTTACCTCTGCTGTACAGCACAAACGGACCGAGATTCAGACAAACAGCACATAATGTCGCCGCGTCTACCCCGGCTGTAAATTACCAAGGGAATATGTCCACAAGCCCTCATTTTGGGCCCAGTTTGACCTCTCAGTCTGTCCTCCTCACCCTACATCTTAAGCACCATCTGGTCACAGCAGCTAATAAAAGATAGAGATTAAAAAAACAAAGTAACATAAAATAATTATTTGGATAATGATGGTAAAGCAACAGCTGAATGCTACCTTTCCAAAATGTTACATAATTTGGCTACTGCTGCATTAAACAGCCACAGGGATAATCTCACTGCATTCAACTCCATCCACTGTACTTGGTTTAGTAAAAATGTCAGTGCATGCAAATGAGTATTCCAGGCAAATCCTTCTTTAACGCCGAACAAATATTAATGAGCTGTCAGTTAAAAGCAGCTTTTTGTACTGATGGATTCCGGCAGTGCGCTCATTTAGTGTTATTTTACGTGCTTATTCTAGACAATTACACACCATGTCACCTGAATCAAGCATAATCTATACCCCACAACTACATATGTCTAAAGGATTCAGTTAGTCTGCGCAACAGACATAAGAACATAAGAAATTTACAAATGAGAGGAGGCCATTCGGCCCATCAAGCTCGTTTGGGGAGAACTTAACTAATAGCTCAGAGTTGTTAAAATCTTATCTAGCTCCGATTTAAAGGAACCCAGGATTTTAGCTTCCGCTACATTAGCATGAAGACTATTCCATACACTAACTACACGCTGTGTGAAGAAGTGCTTCCTCAAATTTGTTTTAAAATGTTCTCCCGCTAATTTCTTTCCATGAGAATGTTCCAAATTTTCACATTCTACAAAGAACCCATCCATATTTATCAAGATCACCAAAGGAAAAGGACCGTCATAAAATATTCAGCATACCTGGCCTGAGCTCTCCTCTTTCTCCTTCAAGGTTTTGCATAAAAGTGAAGGAAATATCATGTCATCTTTGTGAAACTGATCGCGAACAATTTCTCAACCAGATTAAAATCTCTTGGTCAGTACCAGGGGTGTCCTTAGGCCAATTGTTCACCCCCCCTCACCCCCAAATGAATGCATATTTATTGGTTTAAGTCATGAATGACCCTCCCCCCATTCATCTCTGACTACACCCCTGGTCAGCGCTACAAATTAATATTGAAGACCTTGCGGTTTGCCGTCAAACTCGCATCACTGAACCAGCTGTGCAACAAAACGAATAAAATATCACAAACAGTAACAAAGTTTATTAATTAGTGTAAAGTATACTTTTCACTCACATCATGCAGGTGCAAAAATACACAGAGGAAGATTTGAAATAGAAACACGCAGAGAAAATAATAATAATAATAATAATAATAAAAATAAATAATAATAATAATAATAGATCAAGAACAGGTTGGTTCCCGGAGAGATGTCTCTGAGAAACACGCATCACTTCTCACGTCTTACCCCATTGGGTCAAAACGCTAGAGTACAGTTCTGTCCCATTAAAGATCCAAATGGCCAGGACAAGACAAGAGACAAGAGAGCAAATCACAAACACGCATTTTCATGGGGACAGAGCATCACGCAATGGCATCGCGCTACGTGCGGCGCGCTAAGGCAGCGCAGCTCACGGCCACTGCGATTCAACACATTATAAAACAGGGAATTTCACTCTCATAATTACCGTTTACTTCTGTTTTTCTAAACTGCGTCAGAGATCGTATACTTACCATAAGAGATTATGTTCATTGGGGGGACATTTAAGATTTTAATTTCAGGAATTAATTTCAGGTCAGATGATCATGTGAGTCGATCATATGGTTAATGGATGAGGTCAGACCTTAAGTCGCTTTAAACTCAACTAATTCGGTTTATCGTTGTCCAGCCAAGGAAAAAGAACGAAATAAAACAATAAAAACTTTCTTCGCGTGTATGACCTAAGTTTTTTGTTAAGTTATTATTGTTTTTTTTTCTCTCTCGGCTATGGTTGATGAATGTGATGATCGGACTAAGCATCTCAGTTCTATGTAAATAACGTTTTTATCGGCAATGCGCTAATAAAAATACATCGAAGTTCCTTATTAACCACTCAACTGCCTGTTGAAGAATCGTGTTTACGTGTTAAATAGACCTACTACTCATATACACATAAAAGTAAGTATAAAATACACGGCCTTACACAAATATTTCTATATATATAGACCCATAGTTACTCATCGTCGTGATAAAAAATGCCGGCGTCGTTTTACGTACGTTACAAATTATTCGGATTTCAATGCAATTCTACCAAAAGCCATTCGTTCAAATAATGGCACAGCAGTACAGGTTTCATCTCTTAGTATGCAAGGAAATAACTTGATTTTTGACGCTGTCTTGCCACCTGTAGTATGAAATCGCGCGCTGGTAGTACGTACACCGGCGCACTCACCCTGTTGCCTGTACTCCATGTATGCGACGTCCCAGTGCAGTACTGGTCCAGTACTCCGATGAAGTACAGTTCCTTGCCTATTTTCTTGGAGATTGTTGCGTGCAGCTCCCGTACCATCCGTGAGGTTCCTTCAGAGCCGCTGTTTACACCATCTCCTTGGCTGTCAGCTCCGCCACCACCCCCTGGGCGGAGCGTGTTTCCAGTCTGCGCTGAAAGCCAGTGCGCCGCCTGCGATACGCGCACGGAAACCCAGTGGACGTGGTAAAGCTCCCCACTGCCACGAACCGTATGGCGCGTTATGGGAAGTGATCTCGCCGTATTTTATCTGTACTGCTTTCAATGTTTCGTTTCGATGGTTCGTAGACACCGACTGTCCTGCGGAATCAAATGATTTTTCATTTCTGCATTTATTCGAGGTTCCCGATTTAACCTATAGATGTGGTATAAATTGTATATTTAAGGTGTTTTTCCTGTGTTGTGTGGATTATTTGATGACTGCACCGGAGTTGTGTGCTGTGGATCTGCATCGATAGTTTGGTGGGGTTTGAGGGAACAGTACCAGTGACAAGTACCATCAAATGTGCAGATTGGTGCTTTTTTCTGACAGTCCAAAATGTTTTTATACAGTAATACCACTAATACAGCCTGAAGACGAAGGCAAACTCTGCAAACAGGAGCATTTAACGTCATTGTCACAAGTCAGAGGTTGATACGTAACTCGCAACGGGTCCAGGATCACTAGGTCCTCTGCTCAGCCCCCAACCACCCCCTAATTATACCCCTGCATGTAAATGAACTTCAGCAGCAAAGCAACTCAAGACAGACTGGACCCCTGAGCTGTGCTGCTGTAAAATGCGATCGCCTAACCAGTGACCCATGTGTTCCACTTTGCGTCAGCATCCCGCCTCAGTCTGTTAACACGATTCTGGCGCCCCGCTGTTTATATCCATGCTGCTTGAGAGAGTTATACACAGCACCAGCCAAAAGTTTTGACACACCTAGCCACAGAAAGGTTTATTTTTACTATTCTCCACATTTTAAAATAATTATAAAGACAACTGTAAAATAATATATCAAATTATGAACTAATCAAACAGGTTTTGAATAGAATAGAATCTTTATTGTCATTGTAGCAATGAGACATTGTACAACGAAATTTGAAACGAAATTTGCTATTCAAACACTATTTAAACTCGCGTAAATAGGACAGTGGAGTTGTGTCTTACATCAGATGCAATATTTAGGTAACTATAGAATGTTTATAGAATGTGTATTTTATGATGAATTATAGTTTTTAATACTGGCATTTTACTTATTGTAAGACATTGGTATTTATGGATTGTTTACATTTGGCTCCCTCTTGTGTTAATCAGCTGTTACTGCATCTGCTGCTACTGTGTCACTGGTGACGCGCAGTCAGGCATTGATTTGCTAAATGGAAACTGAGCTTATACTGTATAATTCTGGGCTATGCCGCATAAGCTTAAAAGTATCAGATAGTAAATGAAATAATGGATTAGAGATGCTGGACAGTGGAATGGGCAGATCTGCAGAGTTACTATGCAAAATCGACCGGAGGCCACAGTTGCAGACAAACCACAGATGTGCAGCCGAAGAGCTGGTCATTAGAAAGCATGCATGTAAATGGATTATTAAAGTAGTGAGTGGATCTGGGGTCCCAGGAGCACCGATTGGCAAATCTGCGGTAGCCTGCTGCGTTCGATGGAGTAGGAACCGCCGTGGTCGGGGCCGTCTTAAATTGACAAACGCAAATTAACAAGGATTGACACCCGGTTAAATGGTATTCCGAAAAAAGAGCGTACTGAATGAAAGTGAAAGCAAAGCCTGACCCCCCCCGCAAGCGGAAGATTCCAGAAGCATATAGGGGAAAGCGCGGTTGGTTGTCTCACGGGTAGGTTGTCACAGTCATCATATCTCAGCCACTAAAGGGCGTTGATCAAAATCGTCGACACAGAAATGTTTATAATTAGTGTCAGAGGTCATCTACGTTTACAGTGGAGATGAGAGCAGCATAACCTTGGGGTGAGACAACTTTATCTGTTTTTCATATGCAAAAGTAAATTTTGAGGCATCTCATGTTTTCCTTCTAACTCACCCTTTGGGTTGACAATAGAATAATTATTAACATTTTAAAGTATAAATAGAGAGCTACAATTTAGTTAAGTTTTTTCTTAGCTAGGCTAACACATGTGGGGACTGGCCTCCAAAAGAGCTAAAAATGTCAGGTGGGGTAGGTTGTCACATTTTTTTCGGGGTTGATTGTCCCACTGTTGGTATTTGAGTCAATGACGTATAAGGATTTTCAATGGACCAATTTTAAAATATAAAACACAAATGTAATTACAAAAAAGACTATTTGTTGCAGTTGTTCGACGACTAAGAACGTTGTTTCTTTAGATTTCATAGTGCTAGTATTAGTTTTTATAGCCTGTGGTGTTTTACATTTTTGCATTTTACGTTTACATTTTTCATCTAAAGAGTCTAAAAAGGAACCATTGAAACGTATTTGATGTTTTTATACACATGAGATGTGTTTGGTTTGATATTTCATTGAAAAGAAATTTTTTGAAACTTTTTTCAAAATGTCTCCATGTTTCCCATTAGAATAACACAGGGACGGCGAGCCCCATAGGGTGTGACAACCTACCCCGCTATGGGGTTGGTTGTCACATCTGCACAAGGTGCCTTTGACAGCCCATATCTTTTGAAGAGAATGGATTCTACCAGAGCAAGGACTATCCATTTGTACCTGACACATTAAGCGTTAATCGTGTACAGAATAGGGAATTCTTACCATACACTGTTTTGGAAGAAATTAAATTTAAGGAAAAAGTGTGACAACCATCCCCGGTCTCCCCTACCAGGATCGGACATGTAATTTTCGTCTCACATCTCTGGAATTCACCCAGCCGGTCCCATCTGGTCCAATCAGTCCCGACGACGTCCAGCTGTTTATTTAATTGAAGCATCTGTGTCACAGAGCTGGGCATTCATTGGCATGACAATGTGTAAAGGTGAAGGTCCAGCTGCCGTCTGTTCCCACACCACACACCTGCTCACTCCAGCTATGCCAGTTAGGCATGACTCAATTCACTAAATAAAAAGGTCTCATTGGAATTAACATGCAATCGAGGTAGAAGAATAGCAGTAGTATCCTATTTAGTCCAAAAAGACTAAATTTAAATGCAAATAGTTTATAAAGAAATCGGTCCGATCCGATTTTTTTTTTAATAGGGGATGCTCTTTACCCAATGACATGTTTTGAATCAGTGAGTGACCGAGGAGGGAGCACTGCAGGGGCCAATCAGCTTTCAGCTGGGGCCAGTGCCCCTGTGGCCCCGCCCCCATAAAGAAGCTCATAATAATGATGGGGTCAGGTCACATGGCAGCTCTCAAATGTGAACTGTGAGGACAAAAAGGAAGCAGGTAGAAAATCTCACACGCAGAAGATTAGCTTGGGCTAAAACAGGGCAGGGAATCCTTCAGTGGATGTTAGGGTTCTGAGAGGGATGTGAAGGAGAACGTCCCAGTCGTCAGGCTTCTGCTGTTTACAAAACGCATTTAGTTCTTAAGGTAGATTGAATATTTTTTTTTTTATCATTCTGGTTAATTTATCAAGTTCTCTTTCTACTTTTGAATCATTGAGCAACATATAAATGAAAATCCTAATTATTAACCTAAGGCATATCCATCCATCCATCCATCCATCCATCCATCCATCCATCCATCCATCCATCCATCCATCCATCCATTCACCCTAGAAAAGTTGACGGGGGGGCTACAGGCAGCACAGTAAAATGATTTGTTGATTTCCTCTTGGTCCCTTAATGAGATGAAGAGTGTATTCAAGTTTCAAGGATGCCTCAGCAATACCAGACACCCCCCCATACATTATAGACCGTCTCTCTACAGAGGTGCTGAATAGAAACTGTGTGGAACAGACAACTCCAAGCTCACAAACTTTCTTCTAGTCTATTAAAAAAATGTCCGGTTTGTGTGGCTGGTTCTACCCGAGTGAAGTTGACCTGACCTGTGTGATTGTCATTTTTTAAAATATTAACTTAGCATAGTAAATGCAAATTAACTTTGTGTGAAACCATAGGGACAATCTTTATTTAAGAGGTATCTACTTAAACTTGTATAGTCTTTGATGATATTGGATGGACGGTACAACTATTCATCTCAATTCAACTGTTTGGTGTAATTGTGGACATTTTGATGCATTGCTGGTTTTCCCCCCCCCAAGTAAATTTACTGCAAACTAAAGTATATTTGTATACCTCTCTTTGGGGGTGGGGCCTCTGTGCCCAAGATCAGAAGGTCACTGGGTAAAATCCCATGGTCAACAGTGATTCGACTGTTCAGCCCTTGAGCAGGACCCGTAAACCCAAGCGCAGCAGGGGTACTGGCTGACCCCAGGCATGTTCTCACCTCTTTATGTGTTCGGTTTGTGTCCTGGGGAGCAATTTCCCCATGAGGATGAAGACGGGGTCCCTCTCCTATTTATTTCTCTATCTAGAATCTAGTAAAATTGACTAATTGAAGCTACGTGTGTTGGCGTGTCAGCATTGACAATGAATGACACTATTCAGGGCCTTCCATCTGTTTGGGGCTGGTCGGACAACAGAGGCGGAAGGGAAACGTGTTATATAATGCATGGTGTCATGTTAGCGCCCTGTCACTTTGTTTCGTGCATTGATTTCGTTACGCGAGGCTGGACATGGTGAGCAGGGGCCAGGCCTGATAGGTTACTGTCGTGACTGGAGTCATAGCAGGTGCACCCTTGGAGAACATGTTGGCTAGATATGGCTCAGCTTGTGTATATGACAAACAGGTTAATGACACATCCATCCTCAGTAGGACGACTCCTCTGCTGAGCCCGCAAGACAACACAAGAGCTTCTGTTTTCCTGGACAGGCAAAACCGGTGCTACCGTTTATTGGGCCTGGAGCATTGTGGATTGCCTTTCCGTGGCACACAACCAGGATCCTCACCCAAACTCACAAAGCCAATGAACACTCCCTGGGCGCTGACTCTGTGACCCAAGTTTAGCTGGCGTCTATTTCTTGCAGTTTTAATGTGACTGCAAGCAAGCTTTGCGATTCACCTATTACACATGGCCTACAAGAGGCTAAAACGTGAAGCTGAATGGGGTGTTGCTATGTCTCATGATCAAACCCGTACGAGAGGATTTTTAGTGAATGAATGTATGAATGTACTGGTGAAAGCAGAAGTGGCATCTATAAATGGCGGCTGGGCACCAACATGGCTACATAACTCCACCGAGGAGGAGGTTCCAAGGCCAGGCAGCAGCCTGACAAGCTGAGAACAGGAACGTGGAACCAGGAGGAACACCAAACGCTGGGTGAGTTCCGGCACCTCTTGCCAACATCGTTTGAGCTTGAGTTCACAGTTCCTCACGAGGGACGTGCGTCACAGAGCTCTGAAGATGGACTGAGATCCGGAGAATGGAGATGAACACGAGCACGGTGCTTCACGGACAGACACGTCGCACATACAGAAGACAGAAGCTCCCGGCTCATGTTCTGCGCTAGTTTTATATGCTGTATTTTAGACAAACAAGCATAACAGAGTCGTTAGAAATCGTGAGGTTTTAACATCCTGGAAGTGAAATGTGGCACTTCAGCCTTGCCGTCTCTGAAGGCACCTAATGAGTTTGTCCTGATGGGGCATCGGCAGTCAGCCCCGTGATGGAGGTCACCACGGGCACTGCAAAATTATGACGACACACAAAAAAGTAAACTGTGAATGACAAAACATTCTTTCCTTTGACCATCCAGCAGACTAATTTTGGACCAAAACAGACTGAAAAAAAACCCACATTGTGTTCATGTGTTAATCGACCTGTTGATCATGTATTTTAAGTTGCAAATCCCACCTGTCATTGGACTATAATGAAAATCACAGCATTAGTAAACAAGACATTTTACCTTGAATGTTTCCTGAGAACAATTAGAAAAGACTACATTTTCTAAAATGTCTTTTGATGATTGTGGTCCCAATTGAAGTACCCTTTTCAGACATGTTGACCTAACTCTCTTCTCGTGATTATTATTGACGGATTGCCTGGGACAGTACATGGCAACATATCCTGGAGCCTGAAACAGTGCCCCCTACAGTGTGACAGTATCCAGAATCTTTTGTGAACATTTGAAAAGAAGGATGGATAGCTGATTGTCTGTTGTGATATCATCCATCACTGCGAAATCATCCATCACTTAACGTGTTTCACAGGTTACTGTGCATAGCGGACATTGTCTGGCTGGCAATTAGCTCCTTGAATAATCTTTAAATGCACATGACATTGCAGTTGCTTATTGAAACAATGCAGCCGATTCACGAGCACGGAGGCGATGCCAAGCTTCGCGCATGTTAGCACACCTCAGATCCACCAAATGTTACGAAGTTTCTGGGCATCTTCAACCGGGACTGACGTGGCAAGTCGCACAAATGTTACAGCAACTCACTAAAATAACCATGTCGAAATCAGGATCACCGCGGACAAGATGATGACTGCATCATGGACGACAGAAGCTCCAACGCAGTGTATTCCTTCACACTCCTGAATCATACCCCTACAGTCCAACAAATGGCTTTAAACTCCCTTAAAGTTAAAAAAAAAAAAGAAAGAATCAACTAATACAACCTCATCAAAAGGAGTGAAACGGCATTATTCCCGGAGCTCTCCCCTTCTCATGAAGCTTCCATCATCACACATACAAAAGTTAAGAGGACAGGATCGTGTCTGTTTACAGGGCGAGCGGTGACCATTCAAAGCGCTCCTTTGAAAGCCGAGAGCAGGCCACCCACCTCGCCGTGTATTGTTCAGACAGGATGTGAGGGCGGTATGTCAGTGCGAGGGACGCACGCCTTGTTTTCAGGCAGCCTTGTTTTGGCACTGCTCACAATGCTCGTGCGATGCTCGTCCGGCCCGCGACACAACCACGGAGTAGCGCGGGCCAGACGTCGCAGGAATCGGCGCGTCGGAGTGAACCTGAGCTGACCTGAACACCCAACGGGAGTCATGGTCTGGAAGTCAGGAGGAAGGCTATGGCAGCATGACAAAACTCATCACTGAAAGAATGGATGCATGAGCAACAGTGAACATAATGGCGGTTATGTTATGGCACCGAGTGCCTTTGGGAGGAGATGGCCGACTGGGTGGGGGTGGGTTGGTTAGAGCAGTAAGGAGAATGGAAAAACAACATAGGGAGGGGGACCTTGATTACAAAGCCGCCAGCAGCACGGGACCCACCGGGGAGGTATGACTGTCCCAACAAGAGCCTGAGGAACTCAAGGCAAGGGTTGGCCAGCAAGCACAAATAAATAAATATCACAAATCTTTCAAAGATATGAACCATGTAAAAGAATTTAGGGGAAAAAAATGGCAAGATCTGTCAGAGACAGTGATAAAGCATCAGCGTTATGGTCAATATCTGCAAACTACAGCAAGTGACGTTGGCTAAGATCTGTCTATCCCTTCCCTTAGGAGCTGCGAAGCACCGTTCACGATGCTTCTGCACACTCGCTGAAGAGCACTGAAGTCCTGGTCTTCCTGAAACACTCACATCTACGAGGTCAAGGGCGCAGGGAGAGCACGGGGAACACAAAGCCCTGCTGAGGCAGGACGCCGAGAGGAACGACCCGGTGTCCAAATCATCGGGACCCAGACTGTAGAGACTGGCTTTCTGGGTGGGTTCCAGGGTGAGAACAGGGACTCTGTGCCTGGCATCATCTCTGCTCAGGTTCTGGAAGCGTCCATCTGCATTTGGCTTGATGCTGGGCAGAGTCCGACAAGTTGTTCCCCCCATCCCTGCATCGAGGTGGAGCTGCTCTGTCAGCAGAACCAATGTCCAGTCCCCTGTGAACGTTTCCTCCGCTTCTTGCAGATGTAGTAGATGGGGAAAGCAATCAGACCTGCGAGAAGATGCACCATTACTTCAGAAGGACATACTTACATAAGTGCTCTCTAGATTTTTAGCAGACAAAGATTTATTTAATGGAACTCTTTATGCCTAGTGGTGCTCTGACGTGGAAACTTTGCCAATACCGATAACCGACGCCATCAACTTAACTTCGGAGCTCTGCAGACCTGTAGGGAAACTGGTGCCATTGATGTTACTTCTTAAGATCCAGTGATTGTGTGTAGCAACCACATTATTAATGCAGGTAGCAAAGCTGAGACTGTAGGGAGGATCTAAGTAGAGGTCGACCGATACATCGGCCAGGCAATAAAATAGCAGCATCATAAATGCTGCCGATACATTAAACAATGCAAAATATCGGGCCGATATTTGGCATTGTTTAATGTATCGCACATCGGCCGATATCCGAGTTTGGTGCGCCGATTTACAGACAGGCACGTCTGCGGGCAGCCCAGTGTTATTGTTGCTGTGGAACACATGACCCATGCTGCCTTGTGCAGGACCCCAGCCAGAAGTTTTGGAAAAGTTCTGGTAGAAAACGGTAAGGCTTAAATTCTGATCATTCAAAGATCCATTTGTTTAACTGGTTTGCTATGGAATGTTGCTTCAAAAGAGAAGGCGAATTATACTGTCGGGAACTGACGTAATGATAATGAGCCTTCAACCAACTGTAGCTTACAGGTAACGTTAAGGATCATTGATTCTGACACAGTTTTGTGCGCTTGTTGGTGGGCTCACAGACGGTTTTTTTTATTGTTAAATCATTTTAATTAACATTTTAATTATTACCATATCATTTCGATGCTAGCAGTTTTGCATTTTCACTTGTTTCGGACAGTTTTACTCTGTGTGTGTGTGGGGCAGAGCAGGCAGCGTGTGTGAGATTTGCGTTACTCTGCCCCGATCACAGACAGCGCCGTGCTTGGGAATCTGTTTGTTCGAAAGCGCGGTTACCATTCAGCTGAGCTGAAGCTGACAATGGTCCTTCTCTGCAACTTGTTTGCTTTTGAGAGCAGAGATTCAAACAATTTGTCAGACGTCTAGATAAAAAGTGCACGACTTTGCGCAGTTGCCTCATTAAACATGTATATTCTTTATACGGGCTTATACGTCGACAACGTCATAAATCACTAGGGGCTTGTATACAAGGCTGTGTAATACGACAAAATTATTTTATTTTCCGCGATCGCTAGATTCTGATTGTGAATTTGGCTTGTAAGCTGTCTGATAACAACATAAACAAAGTCATGTTAATTGTTAGTGCACTACTCATCATACCATGACGCACTTAGTTAATAGTGTTTTTTTCTTTAAAAATGTATTAGAGTGTAATTGTTTTAATGTGTATGGAATGCTGGAATTGTAGAATGAATTGAAGATGAAGGCACTATAATAAAAATTCTAACCTTGCATTTCTGATGCTGCTATTTTTAGTTTAAAGTTATTTTTTACAAGTTGTATTGTGTTTAAGTTTATATTTAAGTTTATATTTAAGTCAGTATTCAATAAAGCCTAAGTTGAGAAACTTTGTGTATCGTTTGTTATTATTAGCGTGACATTGTACCATGCAAATAGAGGGGAAAACGTCCAAGTATCAAAAAAAAAAAAAAAAATAGGCAATATATATCGGCCATTGGCTGACCCAGACTCCCATATATCGGCATCGGCTATTGAAAAACCCATATTGGTCGACTTCTAGTTCTAAGTGGTGAATGAGTCCACAAAATCCCTCGTCCTCCACTGCAGAAAATGGCAGATCGTCAAATGCAATCATCTCTATTGTTCAAGTGTTTATGTCTTTAGTTTTGGTGCAGCTAACTTTGAGTATTGAGTAAAGTCTAAACACTCTTGGGTAATATTGACTTCGACTGACAAACTTAACCAATGACGATATATTTTTTACAAATATCGGCCGATATTGATACGTCAACTCATATATCATGCATGTCTAACACCATGTTTATGGTTTCCACATGTTTATGGTGGATACATCCACATATTTCATTCAATACAGCAGCAGCAGTTGTCCTGCAATGTACACTTTCTGAACATGAGGTAAAATTTCAGCACGGACGTGGCGCTTTGCAGAAGCGAAGCTCTCCTCCGCAGTTTTCAGACAACAGTGACATTCCCCTTCTATCCTCTCTGACCCCCCCACTCTGGCTCACCCCAGACACATTAGCGCCCTCTTCCCACTGCATTGCGGCCTCTCGGCTTACCTATGACGATGGCAATGGCTCCAAACACGCCCACCAACACCACGACCAATGGGGCAATTAGGATTTTACTCGCTGTGTGCAGAAAAAGGAAGATCAGCACGGGATTGGAGAGGCAGCAGAATTAGTCATCAGCCGACTTGCGTCCTATCGAGTAACGTCCGATGTGTGTGATACCGTGTCTCACGCTGCACGGAATATATTTGACCTTTTCCATATAATGATCACGAATTCAGGGACTTGAGGCCGGTTTATACTTCTGCATAGAATCTACACCTTCGGTAGCCACAAAGCCATGTACCCTGCGCCCTAAATCTCAGAAATGTAACTATACAGGCATGATTGGAAGGTTGCTGGTTCAAATCCCATTAACCCCAATTGCTCCAGGGACTGACTGACTTTCTCAATTATATTTGCCTGGATATAAGTGTCAAATAAATAAGTGAAGGTTCATATGAAAGGCATCAGTTTTAGGTATTGATAAGTAATGGATCGGTTATTCTCCACCATTAAGAAGTGAGGGGTTTGCCAATAGGGTGTGCTTCCTGTTTACGGGCACCTGTGTGGACGGTGACCCTTTGAGGAGGGGGCCATGGGCAACCCCAGCGTGGCGCTCACCGCAGACGGAGCCCCGCACCAGCCGCCGCAGGTGGGGCTTGTCTGGGAGGTAGCGGTACTTGCAGCCAAAGACACTCAGGTTGGAGGTGTGGTCACCGAAGAAGCGCAGGTGTCGGTATTTCTCGCCGCAGCGGTAGCAGAAGTTGGTGTTGCACTGCGTGCAGGTCATGTGGTCGCAGCCCTCCGTCCTCTGGATGTGGATCTGGGGGTAAACAGTGCACGGGAGGTAGCGTGTCACAGGCGTGGTGTGGGGACAAGGGGAGACGTGTCACGTTAAAGAGGCTGCCCCTCATCTGGGACATGAGGGTTTGCGGTAAGATGCCGTCTGTTGATAAACTGCTTAGACGGCTGGGATTTCAGCAGTTATAAATATGGATTTAATATCTTGCATTTTATAATTTCAGTATTACAGGCATGCGGTAATCACTGATCCCATTCTGATTATATAATAAGACTGCATGCGGTAATGTATGTAGTAGCGCAGACCTCAAAATCCACTCTTTAGTCACCATTGATCAGATATAAACTATTACCCTAAACTCTCTTTTCAATCGGTCCAAATTCTGAATACACTGAGACTGTGCTGTACCTCTGTCACACAGCTAAAGACTGTCGTAGATACATCATAATCCAATGTGTGGCAATGATTTACAGGGAGCGGACAGACAACTAACAAAGCAGGAGGACGTCATCTGATACCAGAGCTCTTCCCACAAGGCCTTGCACTTCCGGGATATTTCTGTTTCCTGTTATTGTTATAAGCGGGATAAAGAGCAAATTTCATTCCTTCTACAGATGGAACCAGAAAGCATTTTAGAAAAAAATTCTCTCTCCTGCATTTTTCTGGAATGAGAGTCATCAAGACAGCGGAGGTGTTTCCTGGCCGTATTCCCAAACGGAGATGGTACCTTGCAGCGGGGGCACTTCTGGGCGTTCCTCTGGCCGTGCTCGATGACGCTGGCCCAGTGACGCAGCAGCTTGTCGCCCTTGCGATACTCGCGGCACCGTAGGCCCTCGTGCCAGGGGGCGTGGCACTTGAAGCACCACACAAACTGGCACTTGGAGCACTGGACCTGGGGAAGGGGGGTGGGGGGGTGGGAAGTGTGATGTTCACAGACACGGAGGCCAGCAAAGGGGGACTCGCACAACGTCAGCTAGTTGACAATCACTGCACACACTGCACGATCACTGCACACTGCAAGCGCAATCACAGAAAGATAAAGGCAATCACAGAAAGGCATAAAACTATGCAATCACCATAAATGGCCGTGCCGGTCCCCCAAAGCCCCCCCCAGGAGAATATCCACATAGAAGCAGTGGGTTACGACAGACCCGTCACCCTATAATTTATCTGTCCTCTCCTTTAACCACCCACCACAATCCAGTTCAGACCATGTAATAATTTAGTGAAAATCCCTTCTGCAATCATCCAGCAAAATACCATTCTCGCCTCAGAAGTTTCAGCTCTGACTACTCTTCAGTAACATGATGTTCCCAGTTTAAAGTACCTCGTAACAACACAAAAAGCATGAAACCGTATTAAATTATACAATAATGTAAGATAAATACAAGACAAACCTCGAAGCAATACAGAGGATGGTTCAAAAGATAAGAGCTAGATTTTGAGGCTACACCCTCGTCCTATCTCCTATCTTCTGCAGATCTACACTCCCTCCGATCACCATCGGGGGGTCTGCGAACTCCACACCACAGCATTTTTGGAACCTTTTCCCACACGGCCCCCAAGCCGCGGGAGTCCTTTCCTCTCATGCCTGTCACCTGGACTCGTTAACACAATTTAAAACCATTAAAAGTTTCTTTTTGTCACAGTTTGTCTGCTTGAAAGCCCATGACTTATTGCCGTAATGATTATATGGTGTCATCGTGTTGCTGTTTTTATCATGTGCCCTTGAGCGTCCCGAAAGGCACGTTTCAATACAACTTATTATTAATATTATTATTTATGTAGCCAATAGAAATGCTAACGTTGTAGTTGGTGGTGGTCATTTTTGTACCTCTCTCTTCCACTAGTTGGCGTCCGCACCATGTACTCGGGTGTTGGGCGTCTGCTCACCTTATACTTGTGCTCCGCCCTGCTGGGCGGCTGCAGGCCGCGGCTCTTCAGGGAGGTGAAGAGGTTGCACTGGGGACATGGCTTGGTGCTGGAGTCGATCTTGCTCAGCTCCAGGAAATACTTGTACTTTGCTGCCTCTTCGCCGCCCAGGTGCCCCAGCACGGTGCTCTCCTCCAGGTAGCCGCTGCACTCCGTGATGGGACACACCACGTCCACCTTGCCCAGGTGCACCTGGCGGGACACGCCCCCACACCCGCTCCGTCACGCTACGTTGCTGGCTGTACTTGGCGGAAGCTTTTGTCCGCAGGAACGATTCAGCAAAGGGCACGATGGCCGCGACCTATAGCCTCTGAAGATCATCCCGCCTACGACTACGCACAAAACGTTCCTCACAAGGAGGCCGGGCGAATATGTATGAAATGTAACTGAGTCATGAGTAAAGGGGGGGGGGGGGGGCAGTCTTAAGATAAAGCAGAAGTGACAAATCCTAACAGTGCTTCAACATAACAGGAGCCGGACCTTTTGGTCTTTTGGAAATGAAGCGCAGGTACGCCCATCACGTACAGAAACATGACCTGCAGACATCAGCGTCTTAACTGGTGCATCGCAGAAACTCAATAACCAGACGGACCCGCACCGAGAGATCTCCCCGTCGGCCTACGATTAGACTTTTCGCATATTAATAACACCAAACACAATGACTGGATGCTGACTGGTCGGCCCGCCTCCCATCCCATGCGGCAGACATGGTGAACGCAGTTAGCTTAGTCGGGGCGGCACCCTGAATAGTTTCTACGTAAGCAGCCGATAGCCCCGGGCCGTGTAAAGTCGTGGCTCGGGCTCTGGTGAAAGGCCGTTTCTATGCGGAGCTCCCTCCCCAAGGGAGATTCCCCAACGCAATTAGCGGCTACCACCCGCCCCCCCCCCCCCCATCTGTGTCAGGAGAATGACGCAGCGGCTCATTCCCGGCAGCTTGGCGCGCTGAGGAGCCTGTAGCGAGGAACACGTTCGGCAAGTCCGCGGCTGAGGCAGTAAACACTGCTCTGACGTTCAGCCAGCTGTCGATGGCGAGAAACGCGCTGCTCTGTTACCTGCTTATCATAAAAAGCATCAACGCCGATGCAAGATATAAATACTGAGGTGGAAGATAGATGACGAAAAAAAAAAAAAACCCTCAAAACAGGCTATTAGTTCCAGGCAACAACAGTTTAGGTGGCCGGACCAGCTGACCTTTAAGGCCCAGGAGGAATTATGGGTAGAATGAAAGAAAAGTTATGATTTGACAAAACATTGATCATATCCTTTACTTTTGTCTTAATTTGATGCCTTTGGTGGCAAATGCTGATCTAGTGAAATGTCAGAGAGAGTTTGATGTCTGGATGACAGACAAGTGAGAATTTGCACCGACTTCAAACTGCCCTCTGAAGTCTGTCACTGGCTGGACGCGACAGCGGATGTCATTGTGAAATCGTTGTGTAGCTCCTGCTCCAATCCTGCTTACACTCATACCTGGTCATTCACCGGAAGCTCGCTCCAGCTGCACTTACGCCGAGTCGCCTCCCTGACAACACGCATGTTCGCTACGCCATAGCCGATTCTGATCTGCTTCACCCGTACGTCAGTTTGGACAAAAGCGGTCGGCAAAATGTGTTAAACGTAAATGTAAAATGCAAATCCGACACGTCTTCTCATCTCTTCACTTTCCTTTGAGCGCAGGCGATGAACTCCCTGGCTTGCTCAGTGATCCTAATGGAATGTGGCGTTTAATTAACGACGCGTCACACATGAAAGCTCGTCGCGGCCAGCAGGGGAATAAAAGACCCCCGCAGCGGCTAACTGCCACCCCGCAGCCATAGAGATGGGAGACGGCGGCCTTGGGGGGGTGGGGGGACACTGGCCGAATGTGACGAACTGTCACCAAAGCTCATGAGGTCACCGTCATGTGACATCACCGTCATGTGACATCACCGTCACAGAAGTGCAGACTGCATACCTGACGTGATACTAACAGTGCTAATTACGATGACACTGGAAAAGCAGCCTTTGATGATAAACAACTGATCATACTAGAAGTCAAACAGCCAGGCCTGTTTTTACTGACTCGCTCTCCTTACGTCCTGCTGCACAAATGTGTCTCCATGACAGAGAAGTAAACCTCTGAGGATGTTATTTCTGTGTTCTTCTCGTGACACCTGAGATTACACACATATTTAAACTCCCTGCGTAGACCTTCATGGCAGGACTGGGTATCAGTTTCATTCGAAAACAATGAATACAACCAACTAATTTTCAATACCAGCCACTTGAGTTAAGTTGGAGGTTTAGTAGCTCTGCGTCCAGCATTTAAATCAGTTCTTCAGCAGAAAAAAACATGACAGCTTCACCTCCCGAGCTCCGTATAACCGTCACCAAAATGCTGCATCAAAGCCAAACAGACCACCGGCGGAACGCAATAAGACATAACAATGCAGGAAACTCAGTCACATTGTCTAATTAAGCTATTTGGGGGCAGGGAAATGAGGGTGGGGGGAAATGAACTGACTGGTGAGAGAAATCTAAATGGCTAATCTCCTGAGCTAATGTCAGGAGAAGAAAGATGGTGAAATTAGGGGCGGGAGATTGCATCCTCGCTAGCTGGGGAATGAGAGGGGTATTGTTTGTGAGGCTTGGGCCTTTGACTCGGGGCAAATAATTTGCTGCATTGGCAGAGTAGTTACTTACAAGCACAATGATGGACGGGAAGGTAATTCTGTCATGTACAGGCATAGCTGAAGATGTAAAACCCACCAATAGGGAGACAGGGGCGCAGGTGAGGGGCGGGCAGTTTGTAACCGTGGAGATGAGACGTGTGACCTCATCGCTACGGTTAAACCCCACCCACTTTCTGCATTATATTAGCAGAAATAAGTCAACGTACAGTGCAGGAGTCCTTTTTGTCACAAAATTCACAATTAATGTCCAGGTATATATGAAGCAGAAAGCGGTCTATTGTTTTCCAAATGCTATTCAATATTCCTCTAAACAAAATAATAAGAACAGACAGCCACTCTCACTCTACTGACCACAGTCAAATAACCGTGAGAAAAGTAAAAGTTAGCAAAGTAAGCAAACGGCTGGAAAAAAATGTCCCAAACCTTCAGGTGAATTAATAGAAAAATTGACCTACTCACGTTTGGCCTCTTGAAGTGTGGCTTGCATGTCTTTCGAGATACAGTAGATTTTAATCCACTAAAATGTGTATTTACCTTTTAGCTGGCTGACCCTGACTCCATAAAAGAAAACATTCATCCTGTATGTACCTGCAATGTTTATAGCGGCATTCAGAAAATCATTCATCGTCCTGTTCCTTCTTTAACTACACTGCGCATCTTAACACTCAAAGCTGCTGAAATACTTCTAGGATGTACCAGAACTGCCGGAAACAAATTCCTTGCGTGTGCCACACACACACACACACACACACTCGGCAAATTAACCTGATTCTGATTCAGAATATCATGCTTTTATGAAGGGAGTGCATTGTGGGAGCCAGCAATTTGGGTTCTTTTCTGTAGGTTTTATTCGGAATAAAATCATCTAGTATTTCCCTGTATGTCCACCTGCATCTAACTGCAAATTTCTTTGGTTCTCAGTTTCCAAGTTGGGCTGCTATGTGCTGGAGAGAACCCCAGAAAAGATCTGCTGATCTTCTCAGCCGATCTCGCAGGGAAGCAAGCCGCTGGGGTGAAATGTTCCGGCAGCACTGGAAAAGGCATCCAGACTGAGAAAACCAGGTGCAGTTCCGTCCGCGGCGAATCCCACTTTACGGTCTGGCTGCATGGACATTCCCAGCAAACGTACAGCCCGTCCCGTTCCAATAGGCTATGTGTAGCTGATGTACAGACATATTGGCCCGGGAGTGTTTTGCCGCTTCAGTCTCTTCCTGATGTCCCCAGTCACTATCAGACAACCACATGGATAACGTCAAACAAGTTATGGGATGGCTGAGACCTATATAATGCTATTCCGCACGCTAATATGGTCCAGAGCAGGAAATAGAACCGCGTGGCTTTTGCACAGCAGATGCCCCTCCCCCCCCAAAAAAATACAGTTATTGCCCAAAAAGGACAACCTACTCTAACTACAAACCATCCATGCAGACAGAGCAGCCCTAAGAAGTCACGCGTGGTATGGCCGTTCAGGCTGCGTCACGCTGCGTAATTAAACTCCACCGGCATGCCAAACATTTACGTTCACGCCAAAGTGTACCAGTCACCCGGCAAATACCACGACGTTCTCCGAACGAGAAGCGAATCCATCCTTCACTCCTGCGGACGACACGAAATTAGAACTGGTCCCTTACTTGCGAGAACTTGACTGGGGCGGGTCAAGGCATTTTGCCGAAGTAGGGAAATTAGGCAGCTGCACTTAGCTGGAACTGAAGCGGAGTTCTCATGCTCTTCCAGAGAAACGACCCAGACCTTGGACGTTACAGGAGACAGCTGTGAGTAAGACGGGAGCCTCCTGGAGGGCAGGCAGCTCCCTGTGTACAGTGACATGTGACCCCTCCCCCAGATACGGCACAAACAGTCCGTACTGAAAATGTCCCTCTAGGAGGCACCACGGGGGGTACATGAGGAGGGTGGGACAGGAGTGGCAGTGTAGGCACCTGGGCATCACAATAAGTGGACTGTGTCCGGGGGTAATGGCGACAGAGGGATTAGCAGATAAATTAAATGGGATCAACACAGACCTTGGGGTTATTTGGAAATTGACGAGTAAAACTAAACATGCTTTCCGCAGTCATAACTGGACATACAAACAGCCTGTATGAAACACGTACATTACCTTAAAAGTTATAAAGATAGAAATGGCCATTTTAAACTGCAGAATGACAAGTGCATGCTGCTTTTGGGGGGTTTACCTGCGAACTGATGTACAGTTTCAGGCATTCGTCGCACACGGCTTTTTTGCAGCAGTTTAGGGGCTTGATGCGCTTGTCGTCCAGGCAGACGCGGCAGGTCACCGGCACCGACGCGCTCGGCTCCGCGCCGGAAAAGTTGCCCGAACTCCGGGACTCGATCAGAGCCGTCAGGGAGAGCGGCTCCGGGTAGCGTTGCGGACCTTCCGCCTCCGTCGCCGGTGGAGTCCCGAGGGCGCCGTCTAGGCTCGCCTGGCCTCCGGGGCTGTCGTTCGCGATGCAGTACACGGTGCAGTAGATGTGCTCCTTGGGGCGGAGGGCGCCGCACGTCGGGCGGCTCAAGCACGGTTCGGCCGGCCCCGGTAATTCCGCCCCGTCCGGATCGGAAGGTGTCGGTCCCGGGGGGAGTTCCGCAAGATCCCCCGCCACACTCCCGTCCCAATCTGACCAGTCAGGCTGCTTTTTAAAAGCCGTGTCCAACGCCAAGGCGTCCCAGTGCTGCCCCCGGCCGCCCTCCGTGCCGCTCCGGCCGGGAAAGACTCCCGGCACCCCCAAACTCTTTAAGATCTCCATAGCGCCGGTCCTCCTCTCCGTGTTTTCTTCATCGCCCGCAGCCTGCCGCGACACCCGGACACCGTCCGGCGTGACAACTTTTGTCTCCGAGTCCAGGACAAAATCTGTGCCCGGCGTGGCAGCTCCGTCGGGGGCGGCTGGCAGCGCGCCGACGGCATCCCCATGCCAGGGGATCATCGAGGCAGACATCCCCCGGCCGGGAGCGGCACCCCCGCCGCAGCCTTCATCCCCCATCCCCGCGGCTCTAACTTCCCATTTGCTCTCGGCCAGTCTCCCCAACTCCAGATAAAAACAAGAAAAACGCTAGTCGGCGGCTTGCCTTCTGCTTCCGGGTCCCAGTTCGGAGAAAAGAAATCCGTGACGGATCTACTGACTTTACCCGAGATCGGCGGCCGTCCGTCCATCCTTCATGACAGCCGAGGGCGACGGGGCAGCCGCCGATCGCGGACCGAAGGGGGGCCGAAGGGGAGCCGGAGATCTCCGGAGACTTTCCGGGGAGGCCGCCCGCGTATGTCCTGTAATATAGGCGCAGTGCGCACTCTGCGCCGCCAAGGCAAACAGCGACAAAAACAATCACAAGCGAAGAATTAAACCCAGTCTCATGTTACGTTCTTTTTTTCTTTTGCCCCTGAGCATCAGACTCCTTTTTCTGTGGCTGCAGAGATTAAAGCGAGAAAGACAAAGGTGTGACACGCTGTTAAATGTTGTGTGGCGAGGATTTTCATCTTCCGGATAAAACTGGAATATCCTGATCGGGAAGTTTTCCTCTCCACCCCCCTCCCCGCTCTCTTTTCTCATTTTAACGAATAGGTGTTACTGAATAACTTAGTAAGGTATTTCTTTTTAATAAGCATGATTGGAAGATCGCCCACATCAATCACTGATATATATTTCACATTTAAGTCGATAATCAATAAAGTAAATAATTTTAGTGTTATTGCGAAGTTATTCGATCAGTGTTTTTGTAAATCCTGTAACTGCTTATGTAGTTACGATGTAATGGACAAAAATCTGCACCACACTGCTGTTTATACTGGTGCAATCAAATTTGATTCAAGACAATGTGTGAAGATAAGTTTGCAATACAAATAATGCATAAAGAAAGCCTTAATATTCTGCGTTTTTCACTGGCTTCGTTGTTACCTTCCTGAGACATGTGACATTTCCTTGCAACATGCGTCACTGACCAGGACGCAACAGCAGGGGGCAGTAGAGCAATATAACATTGCGCTGGTCTTCGTCTGGGTGTCTCTTTTAAATATTAGAGTGTTGATTTCTTTCTCACTTTCTCATAATGTACAGACTCCTATGACTGTGAACAGAATTCTTTCTCTAAAAGACAATTGCCAACCTTCACCTGTACCTCAGCCTATTTTTTAACTGTGCTATTTGACTTAATCACTGTTCATGTACGAGAAACAGAGCTTTCACTGTGGTTACTAATAGTCCTTCAGATAAGGCATGATTGCAGTCCCATCATTTAGAGAATAATTGACGAGTGTTAAGTAAACACTCAGCCGAGACCACATCAACTCGCTGCCTCTTCCTCTAATGTACATTCTGTGGAGGACTATAATAGAGGCGTTAAATTACGTGCAATTCTTTAAATGCAACGATTCCACATTCTGTCAAGTGCTTGACTTTAGCACCAACTACATTAATACAAAAATACAATTTTAACTATTAACACTATTAACTTATAGAGGTGATGGTAATAGCAGTAGTAGTTGCACTCTTAGCAAAAGGGTAAAAATCTGTACGTTTGCTTGTCACTGAGGCTGAATCCTTGTGATTGTACCTTCTAAGGTACAGAAGATGACTCTGAGGAGCATCCCAAAGATACAAACGGCATTAATGTAAAACTAATGGTACAGAAACGTTCTCTGAGTCAATTTCTGTACCCGAAAAGGTTGTAAAATTGTTGCAGAAGTAGAAGGAGTTGGGGATTTCTGGTAGTGGCGTCAGAAATGTCAGTTCATGCAAATGAGTAATCGAAACAGTACTTTTAAGTAACTGTGGCTGTAGTTGTAGTAATAGTAGCAGCTTTGGCTTAGCTGTAGGGATTAGTCCAGAGAGTATAATAAGATGTAGAGCAATACAACAGTACTGCACTCACATGCAGAAAATGTGCAAACAGTCACTCATTAAAAATGCGTGTTTTTTTTCTTTTTTTTAAATCTATCTGGCACTTTCTGTATTCCTTCCTTATACATGATAAACCAGAACGACAAGGTTAATGAGTGCCAGAAGTCACCAAACCTCAGTCCTGGCTTTCAGTTTAACTAGAAAATCTGATTATAAAATAATAATACATTGTCTGGCTGGTGACTAGATTTTGCCCAGTGATTTGATCAGCACTGGCAACTTTGCATTATCTAAAAGAACAAGACGGCAAAAGAAAAGGAAATAATAATAAAAGATATTTGCATGTTTGTATAGCCTGAACTCAGATGACATGGGAAATAAGCAAAACACATACACAGAAGTGGGATTCGAACCTCAAACTCATTAGTACAAATGGTACAAATCTGCATGGGACAACATGTTTTTTGTCTCACAATTATGCATATAACGTTGCTCTTAAATGATATGCATCTTGTAGCTATAAGGCAACATTTAATTAATTATGCGATTAAGTGTTATTAAAAGTAAACAGAACTCCAACTAGAACACTACGTGACTTAATAGTCTTAAATCTTTATTTCTGTAAAATTGTTCCTTATACATTTAGTCATCCATCCATCCATCCATCCATCCATCCATCCATCTATTTGTCATAATCATTTATCCAGGAAAGCACAAGGTGAGAGGCAGCCTGGATCGAGGGCCAGTCTGTTGAACCACATTCAATCAGATTTATTTTCCTATAATGTTAGAAATAAATGTTTCTGTTTTAGTTTCTGATGTAACTGTAAGCATTTTAATCCCTGAAGCCAGATTGATATGCTGAGTACAAATCGGTCTTGACCTCTGTGCCATTTTGTTTGTGGCAATGCTATAATAATCAAATAATAATGCAGAGAGCCATATGTGACCGTGAAATATTAACATAATGATTTGCCAAGTAATTATTAAATGGCAGGTTGAGTGGGCAATGAATTGATTCTAATAACAGCACTAATTTTTATTTTTACCTGATTTTGCCAATTGATGCTTTAGCTCTTACTAGTAAAATTATACTAGTTAGTATTTGCCTCATCTTAGTCATTAGCATCTAACAGCTCAATGAAATTTTATTAATTAAGAGGCTGTTTAACAAAAACCAGTGTACGCTCCAGGTGAGGGCCGGGATGAGGGTGTTACACTTTTTCTTGAGGATCTAACAACGTAAAACATTAGTTGAAGAAAGTCAATTTTAATTCATTGGGTGAGTTTTTTGTCGTCGTAGACTTCATTGTACATTTTGCTAATCCCCAAATAATTTAACTAAAATATCAAGGTTCCCATATCTACATCAATTACCAAATCATACTGAAATGATATTATAATGTTTTAAAAGCATATATTTCATTAAAAAATGCTAACTGCGCAGTAAGGTTTGTTTGGAATACCGCCGAGTTAAAGGAGTCTGTGATTGACCCCGGAGGTCCAGTATAAAGACGCTGATGCGGAGCTCAGTCCCAGTTTGTTGTCTTGCGATGGGCCAAGCAGCCTCTCGAGACCTTTGTCTGGGAGAAAGTCTTCGTGGACAGATCGAAGTATTTGGAGATTACACGGGCAATTTTCCCTCAAGAATCTTTCCAAAAAGTTAAGTTATGACAATTTAATTCTCCACATTAAGACAGCCTTGTGCTTCCACCAACACTAATATCCCGCCAGTGTGTAAATAATACGTTTGGATGGAAACTAGAACACTTAATGTTTGACTCAAACATATCACACAGAATGCTAACATATCACACAGAATGCTAACATCACACACAGAATGCTAACATCACACACAGAATGCTAACATATCACACAGAATGCTAACATCACACACAGAATGCTAACATATCACACAGAATGCTAACATATCACACAGAATGCTAACATCACACACAGAATGCTAACATCACACACAGAATGCTAACATATCACACAGAATGCTAACATCACACACAGAATGCTAACATATCACACAGAATGCTAACA